>OZ023217.1:42634948-43199948 GCA_963995525.1 Escarpia spicata
TACTTGTAGTAGACAGTCACTGAGTCTCAACAACAACTACCACAAACAACATCTACTTGTAGTAGACAGTCACTGAGTCTCAACAACAACTACCACAAACAACATCTACTTGTAGTAGACAGTCACTGAGTCTCAACAACAACTACCACAAACAACATCTACTTGTAGTAGACAGTCACTGAGTCTCAACAACAACTACCATAAACAACAACACAAATTTGTAGTAGACGGTCACTGATAATCAGAGTCACACAACTGCTGACCAACGATTACCTCAAACATCTATAATCTATGTATAAGTTCATAACCGCACATTTACTGATTTAGTATCAACTTGGTACCGTACATTTTATATAATTATTGTTAATAATTACCAATCCAATGATATGCTTTAGGCAAAACAACACAACTTAACAACTGATGATTATAAAATATAATATATCAGATTGAACTTGAATAATAAAGCCTTTTAACTGACAACATTACTGAATGTCAATTAAACTGTTTAACATACATATTTGAATGCTGTATTGTGATTTGTAAATGTCCAGACAACATACCTCTCCTTTTCGTACGAGAAAGTTGAAGGCTGGATCCAAGAGACATTTCATCTTGTTTGAGAAGTCCGACACAATGACATCGTAAACTTCTGTCTCTGCGTCGTCACACTCCAGTCCTGTCTGGGAGGTAAAATCAGGATCCATCAGGTATCTATGTATGCTCACAATCTGGAAAATAAATCAGAATGATGGCTTATCATGTTGATGCTTAGTAAAAATGCAATTTTCTTAATAATTTACCTTCAGTCAAAGACAAGGTTTGGTGCAAACCATTTGTTATTAACGAGGCCACCCACTCGGTGACTGTCATTTCCTGCTTCGCCGCCAGTACAACAGTGTATGACACTGGCAGTGCTAATTTACAGGCCTGGGGTAATAATAATATGTAATAGTAACGATTACAAACATAGAAGTAATACTAATAGGTGGAGAAAAAACTAAATGTAATAGTAATAGGAAGCAATGTAATAGTAACTGACCTATTACTTTTATATTACTATTGAATATTTAAACCGAATTTCAACTACATAGCAATTCCATTTGATTAGGTTGTAGATTCCACCAGTTTCTCCATGTTTTATGGTTGCGCCCCCCCCTGTCAACTTCAGCATGGCCCTGGTGAAATTTTACTGTAGAGTTTTATGAGTGTTTACATAGCAAGAGACACTGGTACAGTGGGACTGATGCATTGACTAAAGGGAATAAACTGGGCTTTCACTGCTTTGAAGGGTACCCAGTGATCTCGGCCTTTCGTGATCTCAGTCTGTGCGGCAGTGATCTCGGCATGTGCAGCAGTGGTCTTGGCCTGTGCGGCAATGATCTCAGCCTATTCGAGGATTGATCTCGGCCTATTCGAGGAGTGATCTTGGCCTGTTCGAGGAGTGGTCTCGGCCTGTTCGAGGAGTGGTCTCGGTCTTTTTGTGTGAGTGATGCTAACCAGAAATAATGAAGTTGTATCCATCCGTATGTTACAATATGCAATGCAACAAAGATGTTTTGACGATCTGTCGTGATCTTATTTTTAGTTCTTACCTTACCGCAAGTACCTACCTCATGAAAGGTCAATAATTGCCCAAGTTTGAACACTGAGGCTGTCTCAAGTTGTAGTTTTCTGTAGTTGTCTACCCAATTTCTACTGAAGTTTTAGGAAAACCATTTTATGCTATTGTTGTTATTGCCAAAGTCACAATTACATAACCAATTTATTATTACAATACACAAGAATCAGCTTTAAAATATTACATGTACGTTAGAAATGGTAAATGTCATGGTAATTTGCTTCATAATCTCCCTTAGTTGTCTTTTCATGTTAACCCTATCTTTGTTTTGTGTCCGTTAAGAAAGTGTGAAAGTATAATCGGCTGTCTACTCTTGAAATGCTTTATTGAGCAGATTCCTTCATGCTGCTTGTCTTTGATTTGTTAAGACGTGGGGAAGCCACGACAATTGACTTGTTAGCGTGTGTTGTTTCACAGAGCAGGTGCTTTGTTTGAACGGTGAAATCATTGTATGCATTGTTTCACAGAGCAGGTGCTTTGTTTGAACAGTGTAATCATTGTATGCAAGTCCACTTGTTTACTAGTCACCGCCTATTACCAACATATCGATCAGAAAATTTAATCGGAAACAGAAAACATGGATGACACGTACGGTACCACACATATATACGTCCTAGTGAGTTCCAAGCACAAATGTAACATTGTACTCGCAAAACTTGTGAAATATTACAGGAGATTTTAATTATATGACCATTCAAACTACAAGTGCACAGGCGTAAAATTGCAAGCAATACGAATGTTCAACTTCACACATGTCTAATGCTCAAATTTAGTTCTGTGACAAAAAGTATAACATTATAGGAACACATCTAAATTTACTCCCTCAGAAAAAAGTGTATAACACAAAAAGGTTATCTGATAAGTATATTTTATGGGTCTAAATGTATTAATACAGTTGTGTTAACACAGCCAATGTTATGTTACCATTAAAAAACATGCTAAAATAAAAAAAAAAAATCAAATACTGAGATATCATGGTAATAACTGACAATTGCTCAAGAACACAACAATACCAACTGTGTTGTCTTTGTTCTATACAATGTTTTCATGGGCATAAAAGCCTACGTCATTGCGACCGCTGTTGGGCATAGAGAGCATCCCTTTTATGTTGGCGAGTGGCTACAAAAAGAAATCCGTGAGGCGTAATCGTTTTTTTACAATACCAAAAGAAGGCACCAAAAGAAAACCTACCGAGACCTCCAGGGAAAGGTTGCCCAGCAATGGGACTTGTACAGAGCTGGGGATAAGACAGCAATGCTGAAGACATTTGCCAGACTGTATGGCCCGGTGATGCACTGAGAACCACAGTCCTACTAGCCGGCAGCACACATGCACGCACGCATGCACGCGCGCACCTACCTTCACCTACACCCACGCACACACATTCATATTTTAGATTGCACTTTGGATTATATAGGTATCATGATCATTGTTATTGTTATGTCGCCACGTCTATGCATTGTATTTGATTTATGCATTATATCATGGGGAATTGTTGCATGGATTAAATAAAATACAAACTGTCTACATTGTGTCTTCTACAAACTAGCCCCGAATCATTGTCGGAACATTGTGTCACACGATAGGCGTCGGAACATTATTAATCATTATTGGGAAGCTGAAGCTCACCAAAACCCTTAAACAATACCCCTTTTTGTGCCAACAACTATCACGTTATGGGTGACAAGACCAAGAAAAGATGGAACGGAAACAGTAACGTACACTTATAAAATATATAATAATATTATTAATAATAATAATAAGATAACTTCTATGGTACCTAAATCCTTCGAAACGAAGCTCAGAGGCGCATCAAGACAAAAGATTGGTCAACCTCAAAATCCATAAGCAGTATTCCAGTTGTTAACAGATGGGACAAGGCGTGATGTTAGCATACTGATCTTCCCTACTATGCTACATTAATGCATATCAATCCCATTATTATGCAAGGCGTAGCATATGTGTGAATTTCAATTGCACTTTACAAGTCGTTGAGGCCAGGTGAACATACGGAAGGTGCCTATTCGCGGAAGACACGACTGGCAGAAATGCGATGTCGGTGCAAAACAAGTAATGTCAGTTCCTCGCACCACATTTACTGTTCCTAAAGACTTGACCATACTCACACAAACAAGTGACAGATATTACGGTGTTAACACAGTTTACCGTAGCTCTCATTTCTTGTAATTAAATACATTTAATGAAATGTTGTTGACGGGCGGAACGCCATAAGGCGATGTAGTTCAGAAAAAAATGTAACGAAAATATATTGCGAATGTAAATTAAAGTAACGAAGTAAAAAGTAGCGTTACCTTAGATAAAACTACTTCGTTACAAGTAGAAGTAGTTAATATAAATTGTACTTCGTTACTCTCCGTTACTTGAAATTGCATTAAATTTCAATTTGCTGTCAGTGATCAGTGGAAGATATCTCGGCGGCAATCACAATAATACTAGTACATATATCACAGAAATTGCCGATGATAATGTTGAATTACACACATAAATAACCCAACAAAAAACAAAACTATACATCAATATACACACAACAAATATCTGGCCAACAACACTCAAACAGGCCGAGATCACTGGAAATACAGACCGAGTTCGTTCGCACATAAATAACCCAACAAAACAAACAGACGTTATAAAAACAGAGATCACTGTCGAAAACAACCATGCCACATATTGGACATTATGTAGCAGTTATCACAATACATAATACAATGTAATTATGTTGCACACACAAAAACGCTGGCTAACATCCCTCAAACAGGCTGAGTTCACTGCTGCACAAGCCGAATTCACTGCTGCATAGGCCGAATTCACTGGCCGACTTCATGCCGCTATCGTTTCTGGTCAGCAACATAGCCCCGAACAGGCTGAGATCACTGCCACACAGACCGAGTTCACTCCCGCACAGGCCGAGGTCACCGGCCGACTTCACCGAAACAGGCCGAGATCACTGCCACACAGACCGAGTTCACTCCCGCACAGGCCGAGGTCACCGGCCGACTTCACCGAAACAGGCCGAGATCACTCGGGCCGAGATCGCGAAAGTCTGAGATCACTGTGAACCCTTTGAAGCCAGTTCTGCCAAGTGCCAACTACCCTTTTCAAGTAAGCTTATGAGTTTAGTGACTGCCTCCATGGTGCACACAATTCAGCCTAAACTGCTCCTGATGTATTTGTACTTGAGCCAATAATTAACTGTCCACCGAGCACCAGTAGAGCAATGTGGTTTAATAAGATGGTAATTATTAGACTGTTATGTGGCATTGACTATTGCTTTTCATTCCAGTATGGTATTTAAATATAAAATGGAACATATATGTTCTATCCTTAGTCAATGTAGTTAGTAGATTGTACTAAATATGGTATATACTATGTAGATATATTTTGTGGTAAATATTTATGATTTTTATACTTTATCAAACTTCCCTAATGATGATGATGAAAGTACTTGACATTCTCGAATATTATTTCAAATACTTTGGGCATGGATATTAATAAATGGCAAGTTAGATTTTTTATTTACCTGTCTTGTTTAACTTCTTGAGACTGTGAGTCAAACAATTGTACTTATTGTATTTATGCATACAGTGCATTATACCATAAAATGTTCAGATGAAAAATGTAATAGTAATAGCTTCAAATGTAATAGTACTAATAATAGGAAGAATTCACCATGTAATAGTCATAGTAATATGAAGGAAACAAAGTAATAGTAATTGATAACAGTGTAATGTAATTGACCCCAGGCCTGCTAATTTATAAAATGTAAATTATGACTTTCCTAATCCTTGCTTATTTTTGTGTTTCCCAGCCCGGCCACAGACTGCACTATATATGCTTGAGTCGTCTACCTCGATTTTGCCATTATAACCACATTTTTGCCTAAATTTGATACCACAGTGCGTTAGCTCCACCATTCCATATCATCCCAGCTTATTTATGTTAAAAAATATCTTAGCGCACATTTGAGGCATAAATAACGTCCTGGTACAGTGCTATATCGCTCATTTCAAGCGCACAGTGCGGTAACGCAATATCGCAGTGGCTCAGACTACCGCAAACCAAGTCGCTATTTGGGCCTCAAAAGTGAGCTAAGACACAATATTTGTATACATAAATATACCTGGGATGATGTTGAATGATGAATGTAGCACACTCAGGTATCAAAGTTAGGCAAAACTCAAACAAAAAGTTATAACGGCGAAATCAAGGTGGGTCCGGATTCGACACAAGTGGCAGGCCCACAAGTCTATTCAACTAATGTTTACCAAAAAAAGGAATGTGATTCGTAAGATATCTTTGCGCTAAACATATAATACATATTCCGACAGAGTTGTGCAAACACTTTTGGAAAAGTTGATTTGAGTACTTACGAATATAAACTACTGAAGTTCATATCTCATAAAAGACGACTATTGCCCAAACCCATCTGTATACTAACGGAACTTATCAATACCTTGGGCTAGGCAATGATATGATCTCTTAACTTATTAGTTTGGCTTACTCATTTATATATTTTACTTATTATTTGTTAATGATGTAGGCCCTACCTTTTATTCCTATTTGCATGTATTACTCAATAGTATCTGTATGTTACGTTGACCAATCAATGTTGATCATTAAACAAGTGCCTTGAAGACACAGTCGGGCAGACCCATACAGTCTCGGTGGTACCAAGACCCATACAGTCTCGGTGGTACCAAGACCCATACAGTCTCGGTGGTACCAAGACCCATACAGTCTCGGTGGTACCAAGACCCATACAGTCTCGGTGGTACCAAGACCCATACAGTCTCGGTGGTACCAAGACCCATACAGTCTCGGTGGTACCAAGACCCATACAGTCTCGGTGGTACCAAGACCCATACAGTCTTGGTGGTACCAAAACCCATACAGTCTCGGTGGTACCAAGACCCATACAGTCTCGGTGGTACCAAGACCCATACAGTATTGGTGGTACCAAGACCCATACAGTCTTGGTGGTACCAAGACCCATACAGTCTTGGTGGTACCAAGACCCATACAGTCTTGGTGGTACCAAGACCCATACAGTCTTGGTGGTACCAAGACCCATACAGTCTTGGTGGTACCAAGACCCATACAGTCTTGGTGGTACCAAGACCCATACAGTCTTGGTGGTACCAAGTTCCACAAGAGTCGCATCTCACACTCGGGGTAGTCCACTTCACTCCCTGGGACCATACTCCACAATGGTATTTTGGAGGCCTAGGTTGCGTTCAGGAGTATAGGACTCGGATAGTAGTAGCCTTGCAAGATACAACAGAACAAGCTTGTTCTTACACACTTTCCGTTTGGGAGAGACACATTTCAGTGACGTGATAAACTGGGTACACAACCCCAGAGGGATTTTCATATCTGCTTTCAGCCCAAATATGGTGTTGGGACATTCTGACGTGTCACCAACTATTGGTTTTGTCAGGTCATTCACAAATGATTTCTTGCCTATACAAAAGGCAACAAAGATGAACAGGAGTGCATTGAAATGGAACATACCTTCAGGGCTGGAGAGATCTTAATAGAAACAATTTGCTATGTGCAACAGTGTACATGTTCCATCTTGATGATCATGGTTTCAAAATGGAAGTTAGTATATTAAAGCTGGTAGTGGGGAACTAACAAGGTCAAAGGTTAAGCAGTTGAACATTCTAGTAATTGGTGTACAGGTATAAACTTCCACTGAAATCACTCTCTAGAACTAGAAGTTGAGAAAATTAATGATGAAAGTAAACATTCACAGACAAACCCAATCAAGAATAAATGACAAAGTGAGAGATGATGATTTATTCAATATAAAATGTAAGCTTGTACATACATAACATATAAATACAGGGTACATTAAATATAAAGGATGACACAAGAAAGTGCAAGCTCTTGTTTCCATTGTGGTCCTTGGACAGACAAACAAATACATGACACAGATATAAATAGAATATGACAAAATAACAGACTAAAACAACAATAATAAATAAATAATATAGTTACTGTTGAGATGTCAAAAGACATTCATAATTATTATATTAAGAAAGGAGGGACATTACCTCCTGATTATAAGCACTATTAAGTCATTTGAAGAACCAACACATGTACATACATAATACAAGTTTTTTTTATATTAAACACTTTTAACAAAAGATGCGTCATCAATAAAAACAACTTTAAAAAATAAAAATACAGGTACCTCAAAAATAAGATTGAATTAAAAGTAAATAAATGAGCTGGCTTCCTGATCATTAAGATAATTGAACAAAAACTGTTTCACTAAATGTTTAAATTGGTTCTTGTTCTGAGCACCTTGTATGTTATATGGCAATTCATTCCATGCCTGTATACTTGTGTAGTAAAAATAAGTTTGACCGAAAGATTTAACATACGGCACATGCAGAGACAAAGTACTAGATCTTGTATTTATACCGTGCTGTTTGCGTGTTACGTTGACAGAATCGGACAAATAAATCAGTGCTCTGTCATTGACAATATTATAGACAAGGTTCAATTTTAGTTGCTTAACTCGTAGATCCACTGGTAACATATTGACCTGTCTAAACTCCGTTGATTCAATGTGGGTTCTGGCCGGTGCATTAAGAAGGAAATGGATTACATTGTTCTGGGTACACTGTAGTCTTGTTTTATATTTCTTGGTTAAACACGAGAACCATGATGAACAGGCACAGTCAAAATGACATTGTATTAAGGCAGAAGTAAGTAGTTTTTTTGTTTTCATGTTGACATTTCTTGTCTGCCTGTACACAAATTTTAACTTAGCATTTGATTTGTAAACTATCTTCTCAGCCACTCCTTCTCCAGTTAGTGACTGATCTAACTCTATACCCAGGTATTTAACATGCGTCTGACATGTCAATGTGTTGCTAGCACATTTTACCTGAATGGAGTTGCATGTGTGGAGTTTACGTTTCGATCCAAAAAGGATTGATTCAGTTTTCCCTAGATGGAGGGACAGTTTATTATTGATCAGCCATTCTCTGGCTGCCTCAAGCTCCGAAGAGAGACTTTCTTGGATGTGTTGGGTGTTCTTACCCGAAACTATCAGAGCCGAATTGTCAGTGAACAAAAGAAGTTTGCAGCGAACGGCCGATGGAATATCATTAATATATATTAGAAACAGTAAGGGTCCGAGAATTGACCCTTGAGGTACACCACATGTGACAGTCATCGGTTTTGATAAGGTACCACCAATGTCAACTGATTGTTGTCATTCATATAAATATGATTGAAACCAAACTATGGCAGATTTGTGAAGTCCTATAACTTCGCGTTTTTGAAGCATAATCTTATGGTCTATGGTGTCAAAAACCTTCTGAAGGTCAAGAAGCACCATACCTGTATAATTACCTTTATCTTGCTCCTGTTTTAGGAAGTCTGAGATGTGCTAAACATGTTTCGGTAGAATATGAGGATCTAAAACCAGATTGATATTCATATAGGATCTGATGTGCTTTGAGATACTCGTCCAGCTGTTGATAGACGATCCTCTCAAATAATTTCGAGATAGTATTTAGAATCGAGATCGGCCTGTAATTACCGGTTTCCTTCTTACTATTCTTTTTGTAAATGGGCATCACCCTTGCTGATTTAAGATCTTCTGGAATTTTGCCGGTGGACAAAGATAAATTTAAAATATGTGCCAAAGGAGATGCAATGAGCTTGGCACCATCCTTAATAAATCTGGGTGACAATAGATCCAAACCAGTTGCCTTGTTTGAGTTTAGTTTGGTAAGAATGCTTAGTACTTTGTTCTCGCTGACTTCACTAAAACAGAAACTATTACTGGTGACACCCATTCAGCTGTAGAAGTCTTGGATGTGTTTCTCTTCATATTTACCATTACTTTGTGGAAGTTTGCCAACCAGTGTTGAGGCTACATTAGTAAAATACTTGTTAAAATGCTCAGATACCATTGATTTATCAAAACAAATGTTGTTATCAATACCTAGTCCTATACTCCCTGGCTTAGTTTTACACTGAGACGAAGTTCCGAGGCCTTTCAGCATTTGCCATAATTTCTTTGGTTGTTGTTTGAATTCGTTAGCCTTGTTAGCAATGAAGTCTGATTTGGCCTGTTTCTTCTTATATTGAACCTGATTCCGAAGATAAGTGTATTTTCCGTGCCAACTGATGTATTTGGTCTTTTTGAATTTTGTAAATGCCCGATCTCTTTCATGAATGAGATGCAGTATCTCCCCGGTCATCCATGGGGCAGTACGCTGTTTAATCCGGACATATTTCAAAGGGGCAATGTTATCAATAACGGCCATCAACTTAGATTTAAAATGATAAAAAGCCTTGTGTACAGAGTTAATATCCAATACATCCTGCCAATCTACCTCCTGCAGTTTTGCTTCAAAAATTTCCTTACTGTAGTTTTTGAGCAATCTTAATGTCACACTATTGTGTTGATTAAAAGGAATGTTTGCGTGTACAATGTATTAATTGGTAATCACTCAAGCCAAGATCTAATACACCACATTGTGTTATTTTATCAGGGTCTGAGATGAGAATGAGATCTAAGATGGTGGATGTTGTACTGGTAATCCTTGTAGGTGTGTTAATAAGCTGGGTCATACCAAACATAGACATAGTGACACATGCACCTGATTAGTGTGAGTATTCAGGTGAGAGTAGTCAACGTTAAAGTCACCCATTATGATGAATTCTTGGTTGGTGAAAGAATTACATTCCATGCAGCATTGTTCGAGTATATTAAAAAAGTCCATCTGCTTGGGTGGACAGTAGCATACACCAATTAAAATAGGTTTGGTCTTAGGTAAATACAGTTCAGCCCAGACAGTTTCTAGATTAGTATATATATCGTCTCTCGGTTTGAAGGCAGAAGTAAGTCACTTCTAATGTAGATACATACACCACCGCCCTCGTGATTCCTGTCGCGCCGGAGAATAGTATAGTCAGTGATTTCAATTTCCGAGTCTGTGACCGACGCATCTAACCAAGACTCGGTGATGCCGATCACCATAACTTTAGTGTTAGCTGCGAGAACTCTTAGATTGTCAAGTTTCGGCAGAAGACTGCGAGAGTTCAAATGAACAAAGTTGAGACCCTTTGAACGTAAACATTTCCAAAGTCAAAGGAAGCAAACACAAAATAAAAGGTACAGCTCAGAAAAAGACGTTTCGTCTAAGCATGGGTATGGGTTTTTGTACCTGAAATAAAACCAATCATTCATTCATATAATAAATACGGAGTTGGGTAAGACTCGGATGACACGGGTAATGGTCGGAATGCACCTCTGCCTGAATGCACCAGTCGCAATGCACCAACTGCCTAGTCGCAATGCTCCAACCGCGTGGTCGCAATGCCCCAACCGCCTGGTCGCAATGCTCCAATGAGGTGGTCGCAATGCACCACTTTGGGTCGGAATGCCCCATTTTGGTGATAACGATCTGGTCGCCATGCTGCAATGGTTTGATATGTTATGTAATACAATCATACACGTGTATACGAAGACAAAACATAGTTTACTTTCAAGGATGTACAGAAAGTCAACGAAACATGTTATTTCTATATTAATTGTGCATTTAATAATAATAATAATAAATAACTTCTAACGCACCAATATCCTCAGACAATCCGAGCTCAGTGGCGCACCAAAACCAAAGGATTAAGCATTCTCGTGCTTGTGTGATAGACGAAAGTCGTCAACAAATGGATGGATGTGCTAGGAAGCTAGGGAGGATAGGCGATATTGAAAAGATAGGTTTTGAGGTGACGACGAAATGTAACAATATTTTCTGCTGACTTAACATTAATGGGAAGCGAATTCCATATAGATGGCGCGGCAACTAAAAACGCTGATTAATATTTAATGTTTTAATATATATACAATTGTATTATCTATATACAGTGTATATGCATAGGTTTAACAATATTACAATCAGTGGGGCATTCCGACCAAAAGTGGTGCATTGCGACCAGACCGTTGGAGCATTGTGACTACGCCGTTGGAGCATTCCAACTATGCGGTTGGAACATTGTGACTAGGTTTTGTGCATTCAGGTAGTGGTGCATTCAGGCAGTGGGGCATTCCGACTATAAATTAATTCGATGACACGGGCGCTCGGAAGGATTATGGATGGGGAGTGTCCAGGGCAGTGGCAGTGGATACATCTATCTGCACGAGTTAACATCAATAATCACATTGATAGAAATACCTACAACTAAACAAGGAACTAAACTTACCATTAATACTACTTGGAAATCGTCCGGATCATTGTGCATAAATGCTAAACGTCGGATTTGCTCCTTCAAAGTTTGTAAACAACGTTTTGAAATTTCCGCCATGTTGATCGAACCGCCTTTCGGCATTTTGCTTTATGTCGCGTCAATAACAACATATTAAACTTCAAATGCAGAAAGCAAGCCGTAAGGTAGCACATCAACTAACTTGAAGAACTCATTTAAATGAAGACACATTGACTAAATTTTACATTACTAGCGATTAGTTGTTTTACGACAGCAGAGATAATGACACGAGCTCAGTCGTGGTAGTAACGGCGGAGGCGTCGGAGGCTTGCACGATGGCGGCTGATGGCGTAGACAAGTTGACAATCGTTCTCGTTCACGGTTTGTAGCGCACAAATGGTTTACGTGATTTTAGTGTTAGTTAAAAGTTTATAATACATTGCAGTTACGCAATGAAAACTAAAAGTTTGTCGAGGCTGTCATAATGTTATTTCGGATTATAATGACTTCAAAGTTAAAGTGGTGTAATCTTCTTTGGCACTTTGCTTGCCTTGGCTTAGGGGTTAGGCTTAGCCTTGGGCCAGACACATGTACACGTCATATATTTGTTGTCGCTTGAGTTGATAATTTCGTTTTTACTATACATAATTGCTGTTTTAAATATTTAATATTGTAAATATTTTGTGATAGGTGTTAATTTTTTTGCACGAAATGTTCTGCCGGTTACTTATTGTAAGTTTGTTAAATAAATAATGTTATATCTAATAATATTAATGAAATCATTATTTTAAAAATAAAATAATCATTAAAATATATTTCCAACACATGATCAATGTTTACAGTAACTATAAAATGTATGTGATGCAAATATTTACCGGTACCCGAAACACAGAATTTACTACAGGTGTGGATTTTTTATTTATACTTACCTTAGACAATAGAATAGAATGCATTTGAACAGCAAATACTGCATTTATGTTTACCACTACTGTGACATTCTGAAACATTATGTAGTGCTCGATAATTAATTAGTAGCAAGTGCTAGCAACATTATTTATTTATTAGTTACTTAGCTGGAACTTTTTAACATGCTCCACAAATTCTACATCTAACAATAGGTGTGACTATTGACACTTGGCCTTAGGTATGTATGAGCGGCTATGTATACTCTGTGTCGTTTATCACTATCAACAGAGAGTTGTTGTTGCTAGGTGGTTGATGTTAGGTACAATGCCAGAACCTCTGCTTGATGCTCACTAGTTAGCACCTATCTAATTATACACACAATACTGTGTGTGTTAGCATATTGATTAGCTTGAGAGCAGATCTCTCTAATTTCTGTCACCATGCAATTACAGGCCAGAGGAAGCTCGAAGTGACCTTGGTGCTACCTCACAGCGAGGTCGGCGACTGCCTCCTAGTCAGGCATCTTGCGAAGGAGGTTGAGAATGTCACGCAAGTCTTCGTCAGACACCAAAAACTCTTCTTTCATGGTAACAACATCATTGTCTGCTTGATGATGTTTATTTTATATACCACAGTGTCACACCCAACAGGGCTTGACATTAAGGTTTTAGGCCACTGACATTCTACTTGCCTGTCCAGAATTTTTATTAGCCCTAAAATCTTTAGTAATTGAAACATATGCCATTCAAATGTGTTTTTACACAAATAAAATAAATATGTCATGCTGCAGTTGTACCATATTTTTAATAACAAGTAGAAAGAGCTGTCTCTTCTATCTAACAACTCTTAAAAAAAGTTTCTTTAATGTCTATAAACATTGTCCCATGCATCCACGGGGATACACCTTTCAATTTTCTAGAAAGAAAATGTTTTCCCATTGTCATTCGCTTCTGCTTCAACGTTCCGTTTAGCTAGCGGTTAACTAACCAGGTAACTCGTTTTTGGGCTGCTTTTCATGGCCTTACAAACATGTTGGCCATAAACGAACACAGATATTTAACGGACGTTCCATCCAAATTTTGTTTTCTGCAAACAACATAGTCTCGCTTAACTCGCCCGGCTGGGAAACAGATTCTGGCCGAGAACACACGTTATGAATGCACACATCTAGTACCGCTCCTACGGTGCTCCCATCTCGCGGCACCTGGATGATCGAGGCTACAAACGACACGTCTGCCCTGGTGACTACAACGACCTCGAAGTACTGCCTTCACCACCTGGTGACTTTATACATTATGAACAGTTGTCGTCGGAGCGATGGCGTTTTAATTTACCGTTTTAAATTTTTTATTAGAAAAACCTAGTGTCAAAATGTCGGTGGTGCTTCTACGTTTGATTGGCCAAGTGCTACGCCGACTTAACTTGTCCATGGGTAAATTCTAGCTGCCTGTCCAGATAAGTGGTGGTCTACGCCAGCTTGCCCGGCCGTACGTTTTATTTGCCCAGGGCAATCGGGCAACCGTTAATGTCAAACCCTGCCCAATGTAGTTCCAGCACTTTACCGTAATTTTTTTTATAGAAATAATAAATATGAGATCATGTAGATAACATGTTATATATTTCATTTTAAAATAGTTAAGTGGTCATGTAAGTGTAATTGTGAACCATATTAAACGTTAGTATATTAAATTTTTATTGGTATAATAATGGTATGTTTTCAATTTAGTTTCGCGGATAACAGAATCAGCAATTTAATAGATTGGTTCAGTTTCACAGGGAATGTAATTGTGTAACCTTGCTGGTTGACCCATTGAATGGTTCGAGATTTAGAGGTCTTTAAAGTTCTCCTGGGGGACACTGATAGAAGGATGATCTTGGACACAAACAGAGTGGCTGGGATGCCAAGCAATAAATGCCACCATGGCATTGTATAGTAACGTTGTAGCTCTCCGTGGGCATCATTTAATTTCTTTGATGTAGAGACCGTTTTAAATAGACAGTATTGATAGGTGTTATTTCTTGCTGTGCAATGCTGGGGTAAATCGTAGTTATAAATAAAGTACATACATGCCATTATGAAATATACTGATGCACAGTCAGATATGTGTTTAATAATTGTATGTAACTTTGTGAAAATGTTCATCAAGTTGGAAGAAATGAAATACCACAATTTTCTTAGTACACAACTAGACATTTTCGACTCACAATCAATGTTTCAGAGTGGTAGATAGAGAAACAGACTGGCATGCGCGATGGATTAAGGAAGCCATCTGGATTAGAAAAATAACACCTACAGTGAATAGAGAGTAGAGGGATACCGACTGATTGACGTGTGGGACAGACTGCTCACCACACCACGGGGCAAGCAGAGGAAGAACAGTTCCTGATGAAGGCAGTAGAAACGTCGATTGTGAGTAAAAAATGTCTAGTTGTGTACTAAGAAAATTGTGTTATTTTATTGTATATAACTTGATTCGATAATGTTCCAGGGAAGGTGATGTCAAACCCTAAGGCCATTCTGTCTCAACTTGGTATCAAGCAGGGCAGTAAGATCATGTTGGTTGGCCGGCCGGTAAGTTACACTCGTCACATGACTACTAAATGTCCATGTATGTAAAAACTATTTATTGTTTTATACAAACGCATATTTTTTCAACCCGAGAATGATGACAATTGTCAGTTACAATTCCTCAAAACATTACAGAATTTGGAATTTATCTTTCATATCAATGTACAACAGTGTACTTTATTTGTAACAATGTCACATTGGAATGAGTAATATAATTTACCTAATAAAATATATCATCTGTCAGTTATATATTATATTAATTGCTATGAGAAAATGTATTAATTAAATGTCAACAAACGATGTACAAAAATCAATCTAATTAGACAAAATTAGGAAGAATTTTTGTAAATAATAAAACAGCAAAGTAAATTACACAATTATTGAATGAAGTTTTTAAAATGGCCATATTTTTACACTGCCACTTTGTTCTTGCAAATGGATGTGCATTGTTATAATACCTCAGCAGTCTGTTTACAAAAAATATTATGGTTATGATGTTTACTGATGTCCATTCACAGGCAAGAAAAGGATGAGGTAATGAACTTTAATCATGGTTTCGTCTGCAGCACTTTTCCATAAACAAGTGGCTTGTTGTGTGACTGTTTATGTTGGCACTAATTGCTTTCTCTCATTCTTAACACCCTTGTTGTAATGTTGGTGTTATTTGTTGTTGTATATTGGCTTTTTTGTGGTGTTGTTTCTTGGTGTTGTTTGTTGATGATTCGTCGATGTCGATGGTTATTACATAAATATTGTAATACTTGCACGGTTGATTGGCCTTGTCATCTTAAAGAGAAGATTATGAAATTTGTTTTACTGCACAATCTCTGTGATAAGCAAAGCTCTATCTCTCTGAGTTCAAGAGCCACAACTTTGACTTTGGTTGCATTCACAAATAACATTCTCTGCACGTATGTGGTATATTGATCTTGTTCATACATCTTTTAGGGTGCCGCTGTTATCAGAATGTTTACAAACATTGACATTCTGTGTATGCATTACCTCTGTCAATATTAGAGTTAATGTGTGCCAAAATGCTTGTATTACAACTCAGGGGTCAGGTCAGAACGTCAGTTCTGAACATATTTGATTTCAGTAAAAGGGAATTGATACAATCATAAGTTGTTGACGGTGTTGCCGGTAGTTAATGTCATGTACTGTACAATAATAATTTATATTATTAAACATAACAGTTATATCATCCAGTGTTTGTCTACATTGAGCCTATTTTCAAGGATTTGTGGTTGTATACTCAGCAAACAAAAACATATTATTCATACTATGTATATAGTGAAGTAAAATAAGTACTAATTGTTCATTGTCCAGTCTGTGTGTGTTTTTATGATAAACAACAACTGCACATTGTGTATGACGTCATAACTGGGTGGATTTGTGGAATTGTTTTTATCTATTTGATTTGTTGTTGATACAATGTAACTGACCCAAAGTCTGCCACTGGCGACCACTTATATCTTATTTAGCGCTGTAAAAACAACTTATATTGTTGTCTGCGCAGAACGTCATTGATGAAACACTGGCAGATAGAACAGTGCGTATAATTGGGAAACGCACGGTTGATCTGGGCAACGATTTCAGCAAATTCGTCTACGAAGTTGATGGAGTTAACAGCGTAAGTACTGTACAACAAACATGTCATCAAAATTATCAACAACAAACTCCCTTGGTCATAAAATGTTCAGTGCTAAGACCCACTTAATTTTGACGGGTTTGATTATTTTCATAGTCATAGCTGGTTATTGTATCGGGTATAATCATGTAGTGAAAAGTTAGCATACAATCGTGATCATGGCCTGTTATCAATCGTATCATTGTACGTATTTGTTTATAATGCTGGCTTTCTATCTTCATACCAAATAAGGCAATGTGATCATACATTTCTGTAATCATATTTGTCTACATCAATTTCCTGGGTGGTGCATCTATTATTGATCCCAGGCCTCGTTTCTAAAAATGCACTGTTAAGAATTTTGAGGAACATGAAACAATAAATTTGTTGGCACTCATGAAAAGGAAGAATGTTTTCTTCACTGTATCCGTTTTGAGACCTTCCCTTATCAGATTTTCCAAATCAACATCCACATAATATTTCATAGCGGGAGGTTTTCATAGAATTTTAATGAATGTTTTCCATCAGTGGCACCACCTACCGGATGTTTTTATTCAAATTAAACAAACTACGCTGCATTTTTACATCTGACCAGCCGATGAATAACAAACATTTGCAGGTTTTTGACTTTACAGAGGTATTAAGTTTGTCTACATCCATAACTAATACACTTTGATTACACAGTCATGTAAATTAACTGAATAAAAAAGCAAAAAATAAATCATAAGTGAGACAAAAGTTGAAGCTTTTGATTTGAAAGTGGCAGAATGTGAGGATGTTTTTAAAATGACTAAATGCTAGAGATATACCATCATATCGAGAGACTTGAAAGATGTGGCAGTCGGGTCTAGCGAGGTCAGAAAGTCAGTGTGAGGAGAGAGAGACGACCTTGAGGTGGACGAGCATGACCTTGAGGTGCAGAGACTTGACCATGTGTTGTGTACGTATGCCTTTGTTCTTGTATCTTTTCTCATGCCATTAACAGATCTATATTCATAACATTTTTGTGTGCGATCTGTGTGTGCTGTGATCTCGCAACACACGTGTCCCTCCACAGTAAACCGGGTGTTAATTCGCACAGCCCGAATCTGCACATGAGCCAAAAATAGCTGTCCACGTCATGTCCCATAATTTTTGGCAGAAATACGTACCTTATAATGTAATCTTTCAATGTCCAGTTTGATTGTTCTTGACGTATAATCCCAAACTAACAAAATAGACCCATTTACAAACCTATAGCTTTAATAATTCATCACATATTTTTATTTAAATGGAGGTTGTCTGTTTCTCTGTTTTTTTAATTAACTTATTTAATGTTCTTATACCTAGAATAACAGTGTTAAAGATATACTGCCCACCAAATTCCATTTAATTAGACCAAAAACACAGTTTCACAAACATATTTACACAGAATATGTACAATTTGTGATGTAATAATAACATGTCACTTTTGATGAACGTTCACTTTCCATAGAACAATATTAATTTGAATTGACAGATGCTGCCATATTCTGTAATAAAGTTATTCGTTCATTCATATTATACATTTAAAAAGTAGTTTTTTGAGTTATGCGTATATTTATTTATAATAAGTTACTTCTTTTGCACCTCCATCCTTGGAAGTCAAGCTCGGAGGCGCATCAGTACAAAAGGGTTAGTTAATCTCAGAATCTGTAAGCTGTATTAAAGTAGTTAACAGATGGATTCATACTCCTGGTTTCCTTCTCCGTGCATTTGGTGCATAACTCGGTCTATCACTTGCAGAAGAAGAAAAAGCTGAGGAATTCTGAAGAAGATGACGAGGATGACAAAGAAGATCCTGACTATGTTCCATCAGCCTCTGGGAGTACCGAGAGCAACTTGAGTCAGCAGTCTGACGCAGAAAGTAAGTAGAAAAACCAGCCAACATTTTTATGTTTCTTAAATATGTTTTACTGACCAGGGGCCGGTTGCATAGAGCGTATTTAAATTTACTCAACTCCTCAGCATCGGGTGTTTGCGTAAACTCCCGTGTTCACTTATTGCGTTGTTTACTAAGACAATCATCTTAGCGTTAAGAATGTCTTTAGCTTCTTCATGTAACCGGCCCCAGGGGACCGTTTCACTAACACTCGTATAAGTTCACTAGCACAATTTTGCTTTTTAAAATTGACTGCTTCTTAACAGTGGATAGATTGCGTAGATGTCCGCATTGGACAGATTTCAAATTGCAAAAAATATATGTTGCTTTAATGTAGTGGGGCGCTGTGGCATAGTCACTAGAGCATCGGACTCGACAGAATCTGGATTTTAATCCTTGTGCTGTTATTTTTAATCTTAGTTCATTCCGTGTTGCTCCAGTTCACTCTACTACGTGGCTAAAGACAGTGGTGGATATTTCAGTGTGAACAGCCTTTGTGCAGTAATTGCAGCCTGGCTTAATACTTCCCAGAGAAGTTGAGATGGTTGAATGTATATGTCTGGCAGTGTAGGTGTTTTGAGCAATCGTATTATATCATTCTGTGTTATATAAGAACTTTCATTTACCTTTTGTGGGCCATTCTAAAGTTGCTGTGAGTTAGGTACTAAATGTATTGCATTGCTTGTTTCAGTTTACTGAGAACAAGACAATAAAGGTAGATTACTGCTAAGTTCATTAGTAATTTCTCTAATAAAACCTATGGGCAAGTTGATATATTACAAGATAACAGCACATGCCACCTCCAACAATTTACCCAGACCTTCTTCAATTTGGTAGTGCCACTACCATAAGAAACATTCTTTACAGTTTTGTCCATTTGAGCAACGATGTTTTGGTTTTGCAAGATATAGCATAAGTTTCTCAAATGGTGTGTGAATAATAGATTGTCCATTCAGAGCGCATCCAAAGAACCACTATTGTAAATAAGTTAGCGCAGTCAACTGCTGTAAATTAAGGCAAGGTCCAGTCTGCATGTATTCGGACACTTAAAGATAATTAAATTATCAGCTGTTCGAAAACGTAAATACACAAAATATGATTCCCAGATACACTGTCCGAATACTTACGTACATGAATGAGTACTGATATCATGTCATCCCGGTTTAACTCCCACTCGTATTGACAGGACTTTGTAAATTCATTCACGTTGTGGAAAATTGGTGTCCAGTTACAAGAAAAATTATTTTACTGGTGTCCAGTAACATAAGGTATTAAAAATAATTATTTTAATGTGTCCGACTATGTAGTCATTACAGTAATGGTGGACGGTGGCTCAGTTTGTTTGGCAAGTTCCTTCTGAGTATCTGCAGCAAATCTACGGATAATTCAAATATTTTGAATTGTTTGCAGATCCAATGAGTTTCTGTTGCCTTCATTTTCTTTGTTGCCAGCTTATTTTGTAATGTCATTATTGGCACATTTCAGTTGATTACACTTGAATCTGTTGTTTGTTTCTTGCATTTCTCAATTTCTATTTTTCCACCATCTCATGAATGATATCTGCAATCTATTTCTTATTTAAAGGTTCCTCCTCAATTCAGTTTTTTTTGCTCGTCCCATTTAAAATTAATTTTGCAAAAACGCAAGGCTACCTATGCTAGCTCGTTTGTGCAGTGTTTTAAAGTAGTTTGGGTAAAATCACTAAACAAATTGTTAACTTATTTAATATTTGCCCAGACGTTAATTCAAGTGATTCTCCGAAATGGAATGTGGATGAATGATGCAATTATGCTTGCATTTCTGTGTTCATTATATATCGATGATCCTAGCTCACTTGAAGATCACGTGGCTGACTAGTTAAGTGGTTTGATGGGTACCTGACACTCCAGAAATGTACAAGTTTACCAGACCTGACAACAATGTATATTCTTTCACCCTTACCTACCCTACCTTACGTATCCTCTTTGGGCCTTGTGGCCCATAAGGCTGCTGTGCGACTCCGCCATCTCGCCCTGTCAACGGCTATGTGTCTGGCTTTGCTCCAAGTTGCCCAGCCCAGTTGTTTTCGTTCTTTTTCCACTGTGATTCTCCACATTGTTTTTGGTCGACCAACTTTTCTTGTTCCTTCCGGTGTCCATGTCAGTGCTGTCAGGCAGTGGTTGTGGTCCATCTTTCTCAGCACATGCCCGATCCAGTTCCATTTCTTTCACCCACTTAAACAAAACTTAGCACTTTTTGATTAAACCAACTGTGACAATTACATTACTATTTTAGCGGTACACATTTAAACATCAAAGGTAGACAAAGAACAAGATTCAAAATGGCCTATACTGACAGAGGAAGCAGATCTAAATATGATTACTATACTTTAGTAACCACTCTAATTTATTAAACAAAGTATAGGTGCAATGCGATTAGCAAATATATTATGTAAATAACATGACCGGATATGATTTATGACATGATTGACCGATACAAGATTTTTCTGACAAGATGAGTGACTGATAGACAGAAGGATTCACTGCAAGACGGACGAGTGTTCCCAGGTGTGTGCAGTCAACTAATCATGTGAACAAGACACAGCAATGATCATGTTTCACATGATCCAACAGGTTGCATAGCCAATGTTTAGCAATTTTATATACATATTATTATTCATTTATTATGGATCAGACATGCCTTACATGTCGCCAGTTTTAAATATCTTACTTATAATTTTGTAGTTTTGTTTTGTTACATTTTATTTTGTACACATATTTCTATTTAACAATGGGACTCTTTCTAGTTTGTAAATATTTGGGTTGTCTGATTTATTTTTCTGTTGTGTTATCGACAGCTGAGAATTTACTGATTTTAAGCATTGCACCACGTCAGTGAGGTGGCGTGTGTTTTTGTACCAATCCAACTTGCAACAGTTTGCATGTGTAATATAAAACTTGTCAGTTGTACCTTTGCAAGTTGCGCTGGCACAAAATGAGAGTAAAGACAGTCTAACATACTTAACACTACGGCTACTTTATTCTGGTGGTTTTCTTCTCATTCAATCGCCCTGTTCTGATTTCCATGAATGATGTAAATCATGTTGATATGTACATATGAACAATAACATGGCAGTTGCACAGATGGTCAATGACGTAGCAATCCTTTCACTTTTGCAAGCCAGAAACAAAAGTGGTGTCTGTTAATGATGTGGCAATGTACCGCGGGTAATCAAAATTATATAGATGAGACCTGAACAAATCACCTACTTTTTCTTTGTTTCAGAAATTCCTAAGAAGAATGAAGATTTGTTGATCCAGATTTACATTTGTTATCTCCAAAGAGGTTAATCTGTAAAGCAGGCAGATATGGCAACAGATTTGGAGAATTAAATAATGCAATTAGAATAATGTATTGTATTAATTTAAAACATACACAACTGTAATAAACAACTTTTGAAAAAGCTCATTGGGGTATGTTGTGAAAATTGTTTGGGAGATAATTGATTGTGGAAACATGTACTGTGTATAGTAAGTTACATGACACCAACTTAGCTGTGTAGTGTTGGATTCATTACTAAATAGTCACAAAGTAGGACACGTTCGTTGGTGTCGTGTAGTTGGGTGAGGGTCACTTGTGTTACATTGTGTGAAGAGGATGTCTTGGGATCATATCTGTGATGAGGATTAGTTGATCTCACGGTATGTCGGATCGACATCGTGTAGTCATTGTGCGATTCAACAGAGTTAACGTGCGTGACGAAGTCATACGGGCTAGAAGTCGATTGCGTAACAGCGTCAGTGAAAACCAACACCAAATCTTCGTCAACGAGGACTTGACGCAGCGCTGCGCAGCGCTGGCTAGCGCTACAAGGCAGTTGAAACGTGCAAAGAAAATTGCTGACTGCAGGACATATAATGGGAAAGTGGTAATCAAGACATTAGCAAACACGATCAGGGTAATCCACACGCAGGAGGATATGAACACTCTACGTTGAATACGTGGCCTGCGACCGGGAATCGGCCCCTGTATACGAACGATATTTTGTTAACGTTTTATTATGTTTGTTACACGAGACTGCGCAACGTGAGTCCACTGAGCGAGACGTGATCTACGCAGCGATGGCAATTAAAAGAGAGATAAGTCCTCTTTACTGACTGCAGACTCCGGGATAATATAATGTAATGTCAGTTAATATTATCTTTAATCGTTTTAAATTATTATCTTTTCTAGTTCTTTCTCTACAAGCTGGTTTTTTCTCTTTCTCTTCTTCTCCTTTTCCTTCTCTCAAATTACAATATCTGTAAAGCTGACGTAAACACATGACAGCATTACGTCGACTTCTGCATAATGTTAAACTGTATTTTCTACTTTGATTCAGTGATTACACGCAAGTGTTATTGCAGTGCCATCAGAGATATTGGGAATATTATCAATGTATCTGGTGACATTCCTAGCTAGTTAGGCTGTTACTACATGCTGAACAATCAATCTACTTAAACTGCTCTATCTAAATTGCAAATGACTTGTTGTACTCTCGACTTTCAGTTTCTCTGTGGACTGTTTTCTAGTGATTTTAGTAACATAATATTTAGGGTTAGTGTTTCCTAGAACTATTAGCTCCAGCTCCTGTTGTCATATTACTATATATACACAGAAATAACTTTCAAGTATGTATATGTATGTGTGCAATTATATGTGTATAATTAAATCTTATCATATCACAGTAATAATGGTTAATGAAGCAAAATGCTTAACCTTGTATTGCACTATGTTTTACTGCTGTACTTTATATAAACAAAAACTTTAGCTTCTCACTGAACTTATCTTAATACATGTATTCGTTCTGTTGCTGTGAAATGCATTAGTATGTTACTACGGATACTCATGTAATATATCTGTGGCTTGTAAAACCGTTTTAATACTGTATGCTCTACACCTCTCCCATGACAAGGTCTTCTTGCATTCATTATGCAAATCATTCTTATTTTATGTTATTTTTTTATATATATATACCAAACTACAAGATGTCTATCTCAAACTGTTTTCACATTTACATGTTTAATCAATCTCACATTTACGTTCAGTGCATTACGTCTATAAAACTTACGACAGGCAATGCCATAAATATATTTCATTATCGGTATATGCATATATCACAATTTGTTGAACACTCATTCACACATACAGATATAATAACAAATACATATGATAAATACCAAATTATATAAAGGCATGACATTAGACGATACGTTCCTCTCCTTTTTAGGAGGTATTAATAACAATGACTTAATTAACATCTTGGACACAAATGATGTTGAAAATTATGAACCTCAACTAATACGTCGGTCATCATATTATGACTTTGATAAGTTTAGCAAACTTACACAGATAAACACTACGCGTTTTAGTATCGTAAGCACTAACATTCAATCAATAAATTCTAAATTTAACGAACTGGAAGCTTTTGTAGAAGAGCTAAGTAGTAACAATTTTAAATTTAATGTCATCTGCTTACAAGAAACTTGGAAATCAGAAAACGATGACCTATCACAGTTTTCCTTACATGGTTATGACTGTTTAGCTCAAGGTAAGACGTGCAGTAACAAAGGAGGGCTAATAATATATGTTGACAACAAATATAGATCAGAGGTTATATTAAATGTAAACATGTACGAACAGTGGGAAGGGATGATGGTCCAAATAAATGGTGGTAATCTATCTAAGAGCATAACCATTGGAAACATATATAGACCTCCACGAACTTCTAATGATAACTTAAATGCATTTATAAATGAATTCTATAATATCATCAATGGAAAACAACTGTAATAACAATCTCCTTATCACAGGAGATTTTAATATAAATTTGCTTAAATTAAATGAAAATGATGCATATAGTAACTTTTTTGACACATTAATATCACACAGCCTTTACCCGCAAATTACTCTTCCTACTAGATTTACTAGAACAAATGGTACTTTAATAGATAATTTCTTTTGTAAACTTAATAAATCTATATTGGAGAGTACTGCAGGGATTTTAATTAAAAAAAATTCTGATCATTAGCCGTATTTTATATTCATCAACGTCTCATTAAAGACTGAATCTCCACCCAAATATGTTAAAATAAATATACTAAATGAAGAGGCAATGCATAAAGTTAAACACGAAATAAAATAAAATTAGATATACAATAAGCTAAATAAAAATATAAATGCAGACACAAATTTAAATTATGATATAATCTACAAAGAAATTATATGGGCAAAAAATAAGCATATGCAAACTAAGCTGGTGAAATTTAATAAATATAAACATAAAAGATCAACGTGGATTACACAAGGATTGCTAAAATCTATTCAATATCGAGACAAACTCTATTAACAATAAAAATTGACACAACCAAATTCGACAAGCTATGAAGCTATTAATATTAATCTAAAAACTTATAATACGATATTAAAGAAAAGTATTCGTGCAGCCAAACAAGTGTATTTTGAACAAAGATTTAATTGATTTAAATATGATATAAAAAATACCTGGAAAGTTATTAATGAATTTCTTTCAAAAAATCGTACAAACCGTAGATTACCATTATTTTTTTTATAGAAAATGGTACAAAAATAACTGATAAAAAGGATATTGCAAACAAATTTAATAATTATTTTACAAATATAGGTCAGACCATCGCACAAGGTATTAAATAGAAAGGTAACAAAAACTATAGTTATTATTTAAACAAAAACGTTAATTCTGTATTTACGTTTCAGAGTGTTGATGAAGAGACTATTAGGAAAACTATTAATAATCTTCCCACAAAAAACAGCTCTGGATTTGATGGCATTTCATCAAAATTCCTCAAGATAATTGAGCCTGCAATTATAAAATCATTAAAGCTGTTAATAAACCAAGTTTTAAAATCCGGGATATTCCCAGACAAACTAAAAATTGCAAAAGTTATTCCTATATTTAAGAAAGACGATCCATCTTTATTTGAAAATTACAGACCAATTTCCCTTCCCACAATTTCTAAAGTGTTAGAGAAATTAATTGTTATTCAATTATATTAATATTTCAATGATATGAAGCTTTTATTTGATAATCAGTATGGTTTTAGAGCAAAATATTCAACGGAATTTGCTGCGCTTGAGCTAATAGATAGAATTATAACTCAAATGGATAATAATGATGAACCAATTAATGTATTTCTCGACCTTTCTAAGGCGTTTGATACTATTGACCATAACATTTTACTTAACAAATTAACTTACTATGGCCTAAATGGTTCAACTTTGCAGTTATTCAGAAGTTACTTACAAAACAGGAAACAATACACTGAATTTGAACAAATAAATTCAGACATCTTACCTATAACAATCGGCGTCCCACAAGGTTCAATCCTTGGACCACTATTATTTATCATTTACATAAATGATTTCTCACAAGCTAGTCAATTAATTAATTTCGTCATGTACGCTGATGACACCACATTATCTAGCTCTTTAAAATGTCTTAACAACAACAACAACAGACGCAACAAAAGTACAGAATCCTTAATAAATGAAGAACTTTTTAAAGTTAATGAATGGCTAAACATAAATAAATTATCTTTAAATAAAAGCAAATCAAAATACATGATTTTTCATATGCCTAATAAACGCACGCAGACTCTTACGCTTAAAATAGATAATATAAATATTGAAAGAGTAGATGAATTTAACTTTCTAGGATTGACTTTAGACACTAACCTAAATTGGAAAAAACACTGAGAAAATTTCAAATAAGTGCTCCAAAACAATTGGCATAATAAACAGATTAAAATATGTATTACCTTTAGATATAAAAGTGTTTTTATATAACACATTAATATTATCTCATATCAATTATTGTACCATGGTTTGGGGATACCAAATAAATAGAATAATTTTTTTTTTTTTAAAGCCGTGCGAATAATAACCTTAAACAAATACAACTCACACACGGAACCACTTTAAAAAAAACTTTACTACTAAAAGTAGAAGACATATTAAAGTTACATGAATTAAAATTTTACTTTAAATACATCCATAAAATGTTACCTCCTTATTTACTTAACTGGCAAATTATCCCAAGTGTAAACATACATAATTATAATACTCATGAAAAAAATTATATACATACTTTTAGAACTAAGCATGAATTTGCAATGAAATGTCTCAAATACAGCCTACCACATGCTATAAATGACACCCCCGATATAATCAAAGACAAAATATATACTCACAGTTTGCGAGGCTTCTTATTTTATATAAAAACATACTTGTTACACAAATATAATGATTCATGCACTCTATCAAATTGCTACACATGTCAACATAACCATTAAATACAATACATTTGATGCTAGCTTCAGGCAACCAGCACACATACAAACTTACATTCTCACATAAAACAAGCACTCCCAAAAAAACCACATGAGATAGACACCTTGTAAAATGACCACATAAATTATCACGTAAATAGGGTGGCTCCTATGATAGCGACAATTGTGTCTTAATAGGAGTCACCGACCCCGATTGAATAAGCTATATGATTAATATCTATGGTACACCAATACCATAATAGCTGTACATGCGTTTGTATGTATTTTCCGAATAGTATGTTGAACATATAATGATATACGTTTATGTATGTCTGCATAATGTTTATATTTGTTGTTTATTACAGCATAAGTGATGTTCAAAAACCAATTAATTGTGTACCTATATGGGGTCAAATAAACGTTATGTTAGGTTATGTTATGACCTATGGTGTGTTGTGATGCCAGGGTGTGTTATAACCAATGGTGTGTTGTGATGCCAGGGTGTGTTATGATCCCACGGTGTGTTGTGATCAAAGTGTGTTGTGATCCCAGTGTGTGTTGTGATTCCGGGGTATGTTCTGATCCCAGGGTGTGTTATCATCCCAGGATGTTGTGATACCAGGGTGTGTTGTGATCAAGGGTGTGTTATTCCAGGGTGTGTTGTGATACTAGGGTGTGTTGTGATCAAGGGTGTGTTGTAATCAAGGGTGTGTTATCCCAGTGTGTGTTGTGATCCCAGTGTGTGCTGAGATCACAGGGTGTGTTGAGATCCCAGGATGTGTTGTGATACCTGTGTGTGTTGTGATCCCAGTGTGTGTTGTGATCCCAGGGTGTGTTGTGATCCCTGTGTGTGTTGTGATCCCAGTGTGTGTTGTGATCCCAGGGTGTGTTGTGATCCCAGGGTGTATTATCATCCCAGGGTGTTGTGATCAAGGGTGTGTTGTAATCAAGGGTGTGTTATCCCATGGTGTGTTGTGTTCCCAGGGTGTGTTGTGATCTCAGGGTGTTTTGAGATCCCAGGGTATGTTGTGATCCATAGTATTTTGTAATCCCAGAGTGTAGTGATCACAGGGTGTGTTGTGATCCTAGGGTGTGATATGACCTATGATGTGTTGAGATCCCAGTTTATGTTATGTTCCCAGGGTGTGTTATGATCCCAGAATGTGTTGTGATCCCAGGGTATGTTGTGATCCCAGGGTGTGTTGTGAACACAAGGTGTATTGAGATCCCAGAATTTGTTGTGATCCCAGTGTATGTTGTGTCACAGGGTGTGTTGTGATCCCAGGATGTGTTGTGATCCCAGTGTGTATTGAGATCCCAGTGTGTGTTGTGATCCCAGGGTGTGTTACCATCCCAGGGTGTTGTGATACCAGGGTGTGTTGTGTTCAAGGGTGTGTTGTAATTAAGGGTGTGTTATCCCAGGGTGTGTTGTGTTCCCAGGGTGTGTTGTGATCTCAGGGTGTTTTGTGATCCCAGGGTATGTTGTGATCCATGGTGTTTTGTAATCCCAGAGTGTAGTGATCCCATGGTGTGTTATGACCTATGATGTGTTGCAATCCCAGTGTATGTTGTGATCCCAGGGTGTGTTATGATCCCAGAATGTGTTGCGATCCCAGGGTATGTTGTGATCACAGGGTGAGTTGTGATCACAGGGTGTGTTGAGATCCCAGGATTTGTTGTGATCCCAGTGTATGTTGTGATCCCAGGGTGTGTTGTGATCCCAGTGTGTGTTGTGATTGCAGTATGTTTTGTAATCCCAGCGAGTGTGTGATCTCAGAGTATGTTGTGATCCCAGGGTGTGTTATGATCCCAGGGTGTGTTGTGGTCCCAGGGTGTGTTGTGATCACAGAATGTGTTGTGGTCCCAGAGTGTTGTGACCCCAAGATGTGTTGTGATCCCAGGGTGTGTTATGATCCCAGGGTATGTTGTGATTGCAGGGTGTGTTGAGATCCCATTTGTGTTATAACCTATGATGTGTTGTGATGCCAGGGTGTGTTTTGATACCAGGGTGTGTTGTGATACCAGGGTGTGTTGTGATGCCAGGGTATGTTGTGATACCAGGGTGTGTGGTTATCCCAGGATGTGTTGTGATCACATAATGTGTTGTGGTCCCAGGGTGTGTTGTGATCCCAGGGTGTGTTGTGATCCCAATGTGTATTGTGATCACAGGGTGTGTTGTGATCGCAGGGTGTGTTTGGACACTGGTGTGTGTTGTGATCTCAGACTATGGTGTGATCCCAGTGTGTATTGTGATCACAGGACACAGGGTGTGTTGTGATCGCATGGTGTGTTGTGATACTGGTGTGTGTTGTGACCCATAGTGTGTTGTGACTGCAGGATGTGTTGTGATCCCAGAGTGTTGTGACCCCAGGGTGTGTTGTGATCGCAGGGTGTGTTGTGATCCAAGTGTGTGTTGCGATCTCAGAGTATGGTGTGATCCCATGGTGTGTTATGATCCCAGGGTGTGTTGTGATCTCAGGGTGTGTTGTGATCAAGGGTGTATTATCCCAGGGTGTGCTGTGATCCACACTGTGTTGTGATTGCGGGGTGTGTTTGCAGGGTGTTCTGCGCCCTCCAGGCAGGTTCCGGGGCATGGACCGTCTCAAGGTGGGCCTGCAGTGGTTCACCAAGGAATTCACTGACATGTGGAAGGCATTGTCGATGCTCGATACCAACGAGGTAGCCGAAGTGAGCCAGAAAAAACACCAGATCATCGCCAGACTCGAGGTGAGATTTGCGGTGAGCGTGGGTGTTCATGGTGAGCATGCTCCCTTGATGGGGGGCATGGCATCCTAGAACGGAGCAAGAAGTTGCTACGGAACAACCGTGCTGACCATGTCACTTGATATCTTCTTTGGCTATGGAACTTGCTGCCACAAAAGCTGACTGCAACAGCAATGACAAACACTGATTTTAAATCAAACCATAAGACCCGAACATTCTGTACAGCGCCGCGAGCAACGATTGTTGGAACAATGCGTTATAAATGTCATGATTTGATTTGATTTGTTAACAGTCTTCCTTTCCCTCAGTCTTCTGAGATGTTCTTCCATTCTTGGCCATTCACCCCTGCCCTCCTGAGGTCTCACTTCATGCTGTCGTTCCATCTCAGCTTTGTTTTTCTTCTGCCATCCTCTTCTGCTTACCACTCTGTTTTTGTTTAGTCTACTCTCCTGCTCATCTCATTCTGCTTCCGATACTTACATTTTTAATTTCTAGGTGTTTTTTTTCATGGCAGTCTGTTCTCTCAATAATCCCCTCATCTTCTTTGTATCTTCTTGGGAGGGGATTGCATGTGTCAGGGGGCTAAGTTTTTAAGTTAACAGGTTTTGGGGATATATACATAGTCATATTTTCGTGTTGGAGATTTGGGGATGGGTACATTTTCTGTGTTTTGAATTATGCCACTTTACCCCCGGGTCAAAATATTATATGACACCCATCATCATGTCATTATTACTTGAAATGAAACCTGTTTGTTACATGGGATTGGGATGGGATCATGCAGGTACTTGGACATACACATAAGTATCTTTTCAGTACTTTTACTTGTATTTGGGTTGTTGTACTTGGTTAGTTGTTCTTGCCAAAATATCAAGTACATTTCAAGTGCATGTCATGGTTAAAACGTGAGTACTAAAAATACAAAATACTGTTTTGTCTGTAGACAGCAAGAAATAAACTTACTTTGGAGCAACTGTTGAAATATATGCAACGTTTCGACCCATCTACAGCAGATCTTGTTCACTAATGATGAACAAGATCCGCTGTAGACGGGTCGAAACGTCGCATATGTTTCAACAACTGCTCTAAAGTAAGTTCTTGCTGTCTCGTGGAGTCTTGGAACTGTGAACAGTGTCTTTCATATTGTTCTGCCTGCATGATGCACAGCATTGAATAATATGATACAGTTTTAAATAGTTAATAAATGGCACCTGGATAATATCGTTGGTCATTACGACTGAAATGCACTTGTACTTGTACTTGTTCTTGTAGTTGTACATGTACATGTACTTGTACTTGTACATGTACTTGTACTTGTACATGTACTTGTACTTATACGTGTACTCAGTAGGTTGGAGAGAGCTTTCTGCTACTCTTCCACTTACAAACGACCTTTTATGGTTGGTCTGATGTGCTAAAAGGGTTAGGGTTAGGTTGAAGGTACGTTTGATAAGAGTAAACATTTCTGCTAAAATCACAAAATTAATTGGACATGACCCGGACAGCTATTTTTTGTTGTTGTGCGGAATAGGCTTGTGTACCTTACTACCCAGTTCACAAATATACTTGACCATCATCCTTTTTGTTACAGCGCCTTCTTAACCAGTGTGACCAGCTGGCATATGGCATATCAAGTGCGATGGTGATGCTCGACTGTAACGTAATGATGCTCGGAGAGCGACTGAAGCCAGACTGATGATTCATTGGTGCAAAGCTCAATAAGACAACATTATACACACACTACCTCTACAAAACAAGGCATCGATTTAGTGTGACATTAACAGAATGCTGAGCTTTAAACAGAGCAGTGTAGTTCTGCTGAACTGAGTCAAATTACTTTATAAAGTGCGGAGTCTGCTGTAAATGTGTGGTGCTTTGGATGATATCAGGAAATAAACTTTATATCAGTGATATCGTTTACTGCAATAGTTATGGTGTATATCTGCAGTTAAGATTAGTACGTTGAATTTTACAACATCCTGGTGGCTAAACAATGGATTAGTTTTTATGTTTTCTGACATACATTTTGAATTGTTATTACCTCAATATTTACCACTGTTTATTTGATTTTGATTAGTTTTGAGATGTTTAAATAGAAACATGCTAGAAAATGTGGCTTGATAATGCATAGCCACACAAGGTGAACCGAAATATGTTATTTACAGCAGCAATATGTGTGTCACTACTATTTTTGGCACTTGTTTTAAAGCACAAACAATTGTATGTTTTGTTTTTCACCAGAAAGAAATACAATGTGATGACTTGTTACCATCTGTGTTCTCTTGGTATTGAAGATTGTCAACAGCAAGTGACAGTTTTCCCCATTGCATAGATGATCAAGTTATAAAACTTATTTATCAAATTATAAACTTATATATTATACCAATAATTTTCTGTTGTATAAATTTAATATCATGTTTGTGAATACAGTGTAGCATCATGCCTTTCTTTAAAAAATTATACATTTGTTTCATACAAGAGATATTCTTTTTAAAGAACTTTTATGCAAATTTTATTGTGTGAAGTCTGCAGTCATTTGCATTAAACACGCAAACACATACGTTTTGTTTGTTTACTTTTGTTTATTGTGCTTACAAACTATCAACATAACATTGATATTTCATTTGCAAGTAATCCAATTTGGCTGGAGCAATTTTTTTAAATTACATGAGCATCAATTGTAGTTCAAACTTGTTATTATTTGTTACTTTCGTGAGCCACCAGGACTAATGTTTGTTTTGTTTTTGCCTATTTACTCCAAATCAATATATTATATTACAGCCCATTAAATCGAGTTGAGTGAATTTTAACAATCGTTACCGATTCCAGCATAATGAATTCTATCAGTGACACGGTTTCCCATTGTTCCTAAGGTACTTGTTAATTAATCAACATTAAGGTATGGTATTAATCATCATTAAGTCATCATATTAATCAGCATGCACGAGCTGTTATTTATGGCTGTTGAAGCTCTTATGATTAGTCGCATTGCTGCTTAGAAGTCCATAGCAAACTCATAAATTGATTTTCCTCTGGGCAGCAACAATCTGAATTATTGCAGATTAATTACCTGTTAAACTGACGTCGGCTCATTGTAACAACTGCATAAATGACAATAATACCATTGTTATTATAATTTTATATGCACGGTATTATTCTCATGGACAAGCGTCGATGCCGTCATAAAAATTATCATCGTTTAAATATTGTGTAAAATATTTTATTACCATAATTTATAATAAATTACATAGTAGGCACATAATTTATATATATACTGTAATATATAAATTATGAATATGTACATACTATGCAGTTTATTATAAATATATCATTATTATATAAATATGCATGCACAGTAAACAATCTTGACGAGAAAGAAATTATAAATTTAAATGACTCGCCAGATGGCAGCACTTGTTAGACGTGGCTGACAAAGAAACTTCAAAAAGATTTGACGGCGTTGCCATGATGACGGGGTTAAATAAGTGCGTTTTTATTCATCACTCTGAACGAGCGGGCGTCGATGCCCATTTGTCTCGTGTGAGTCATCCTAAAAGGCGTGCTAGTGGCCGCAAATGTTGTCGGAGATGTGCAGCCATGATAACATTAAGATGACAAAACACGCAGCTGGGAGAGAGAGAGAGCGAGCGAGAGATAGCAGAACAACAAATAACCTGCTGAAGCTACCTAGTAATCATCTCATGTACAGCCAACTACGGGTGCTGTGTGTACACTATATATATAATTATATATATACAGGTTTATATATGGTAATTTATTAACTTTGGAGCTTTGTAAAAATATTGTCTCCTCCGAGGTTTACTCTCCTCTTTCTGTATAATTTGTCCCCTTTGATAATTGGTGTATTCAATGCTACCATGCAGTTGGCGATATGTTTAAGAATAACTTATTTATCTGCTGACGTCTCTGATATCCATGCAGTGGGACCTCCGTATTAAGGTCACCCCCGCAACTGGACAAAAGTGACCAGAATAGAAAGGGTAACATTTTAATTAACATGACTAACTTTCAATACAGTAATCGTTTACAAAATAATTTGGGACTGTCCCTGGTGACCTTAATTGTGAGGTGGATGTATTAGAGAGGTGACTAAACTGAGGTTATACTACATTCTGCTTTTCTAGAATGTCTTTCTCCTACCAGAGTGAATTGAGTGGTGATCTCTCACCGAGCGGCTTGTTGCTTCATGGGTGCGTGTAAGCCAGTTTCAGATTGATAATATGTTTTTCCTGTTTTATGCACTCAAATGTAGTGGCTTGAGACTGTTTTTAGTGTAGGTAGATCAGCATTTGAGTATTTTCTTTGGTAATTTGTTGTTGCGAAAATGCTGCCACCAATTTAATGAAACCAATACGAGAAACACATTTTGTACGTACGTATTTTGATAGCTGTAGATTAAGTCGGGTGGCAAATATTGAAATATTTTCCCTTTGTTTGGATTTATTGAGTTACAGAACAAAAATATGTGTTTTTCTTGTCATGTTGTAAGAACTGGGGTCGGCCACATTTAACAATGGCTGTCAGGTAACCAGAAACAAATAGTATTCTAAAAGGCCAAAATCTAGCAAAGACCTGGTTATTGATCTGAGAAAAATTTACATTTTCATCTCGTAATACGAAGAACGTATTTAGTATTTCACCAGTTGATCTTCATTAACGGTGCTGCGATGTTTGAGAAGATTGACTGCTTCCTTCCCTGTCAGTGCAGGCAATTGAACCAGTCGTTAACCATCATTGATCGCTCTCTTCCTGGCTGTGCTCTCAAACCTGCCCTAGAGAACCCTGTCTACTGCTTCCAGAGGAGCACTGATTAAAACCACATGTATCGCCTCCTTGGGAGGTATCCTATTTCTCCTGGTGTGAGGAGACCATTTGCCTAGCTTTCTTATCCTCGTTTCACCTAGACATTTTCCAGAATCACCCAATTTCAGTGTTAAACTCATCTATATACAGGTCCTTGTGCAGAGATATGAATACAAATATCTTACCCACCTCTGTTCTACCAATTGGTGTGTATTAAAATACAAAGATAGTTATTTATAGTTATTAACTTTTGTGTTTGTGATATGCTTTTATCCATCGGAGAAATGTTGAAACAGTGAATGGTAATTATCCAAAGCAGGCACCACTGTTGTGGTTTTATGTTCGCTTAACTGGCATGCCGTAATTAGGAACAGAAATTAAATGTTCAGCTAGAATTATTTAAAGACCAAATTTGAAAATATTGTTATGATGATAACTTCTTCCCATCGCTTGATGCTTATGGGATGTGTTATTAGTATAATAAAATACTCCTGTCATCTTTTCAAATACTAATTTTTTAACTGTGCTATAGATCCCTAATATATTCATGCATGTGTTGACAATGCATGTCAATTTTAAGACTACTATACGTAACCGTTCTTGACAAAACTCCGGGTTTGGGCTTCCAAGAATTAAAGCGACATAAATGTTTTGCATTATTGTTCATTGACGCAATTGATAAAAGTAAACAAGTCGTCAACCTTTATGGTTAAACAATCTGATAATTTTTATCATAAAATCATGCCATAGAATAAAATATATCTAGGTCTTTCTTGACCACCCAAATGTATTTAAATGATAATAGAAAATTTACAGTTTGACTGGTATTTGTTTCAATTGAATGCTTCAGGCCAAATATCAAGTGTACTCGATGCAGAGCAAAGGTAAGTTCTTATACAGCGCTACAACCAGTCCTTACGACAGCTCAAAGCTCTACACTTTCATCCCTGGCAGACCTATTCAATTGAACACGATCTCGACTTTTCTGGGAAGCATTCAGCCATACTGCAGTTACTGCACGAATACTATTCATTTAGGGGAATGTAATTTTATGGGTGTTAATGTTTCGTTCATCACCATAAAATCTGTCCACGTGTATAAGAATTAGTTGACAACATTTTGTGAACATAAGAACCGCAAACTAGATATCAATCAACAGATAACAATCAAACTATGTTTTAAAAAGTGTGTATCAATAAAGACTTGGGTGGTACAGATGCTATAACCGATAAAATGTACATTATAATACATGATTTTACGATAAAACTCTAAATGAAAAGGTGTGTAATCTTTGTTGAATCAAAAACTGGCTATGCAACACACACAGTTATCTCTCATCTAAGATTATTCTCATAGTTACTATTAATAATTATTATTTGCGTGAGCTACTATGACTTTGTTGGGGAGTTGTACCACACGAATACACCTTCGTTTCAAAGATGTTCTCTAAGGAGGACTAAAATGTGTTGACGTCCCACCAGAAACATGGGCTTCTTCTGTCAAGCTGGTGGGACACGGTTCATACTGGCTGTGATAATAATCCATAAAATATCTAACAAAAACAAGACTATGGCATAATAAGGACCAGTAGATGACACTGTCTCTCAACACAGATGTCAGCGAGATAGAGACAGAGAGTAAAGCAAAGAGGACAACCACAAAACAAGACAATGGTGGCATAATAAGGACCAGTAGATGACACTGTCTCTCAACACTGGTGGCAGCGAGAGAGAGAGACAGAGAGTAGAGAAAAGAGGACAGCCACAAACCAAGACAATGGTGGCATAATAAGGACCAGTAGATGACAATGTCAGCGAGAGAGAGACAGAGAGTAGAGCAAAGAGGACAGCCACAAAACAAGACTATGGTGACATAATAAGGGCCAGTAGTTGACACTGTCTCTCAACACAGATGTCAGCGACAGACAGAGAGAGAGAGAGAGAGAGAGAGAGAGAGAGAGAGAGAGAGAGAGAGAGAGAGAGAGAGAGAGAGAGAGAGAGAGAGAGAGAGAGAGAGAGAGAGAGAGAGAGAGAGAGAGAGAGAGAGAGAGAGAGAGAGAGAGAGAGAGAGAGAGAGAGAGAGAGAGAGAGAGAGAGAGAGAGAGAGAGAGAGAGAGAGAGAGAGAGAGAGAGAGAGAGAGAGAGAGAGAGAGGGAGACGGAGACGGAGACGGAGACGGAGACGGAGAGTAGAGCAAAGAGGACAGCCACAAAACAAGACAATGGGGGTATAATAAGGACCAGTAGATGACACTGTCAGCGAGAGACACAGAGTAGAGCAAAGAGGACAGCCACAAAACAAGACTATGGTGGCATAATAAGGGCCAGTAGATGACACTGTCTCTCAACACAGATGTCAGCGACAGAGAGTAGAGTAAAGAGGACAGCCACAAAACAAGACAATGGTGGCATAATAAGGACCAGTAGATGACAATGTCTCTCAACACAGATGTCAGCGAGAGAGAGAGACAGAGAGACAGAGAGTAGAGCAAAGAGGACAGCCACAAAACAAGACAATGGGGGCATAATAAGGACCAGTAGATGACACTGTCAGCTAGAGAGACAGAGTAGAGCAAAGAGGACAGCCACAAAACAAGACTATGGTGGCATAATAAGGGCCAGTAGATGACACTGTCTCTCAACACAGATGTCAGCGACAGAGAGAGAGAGACAGAGAGTAGAGTAAAGAGGACAGCCACAAAACAAGACAATGGTGGCATAATAAGGACCAGTAGATGACACTGTCTCTCAACACAGATGTCAGCGAGAGAGAGAGACAGAGAGTAGAGCAAAGAGGACAACCACAAAACAAGACTACGGTGACATAATAAGGACCAGTATTATGACAATATCTCTCAACACAGATGTCAGCGAGAGAGAGAGACAGAGAGTAGAGCAAAGAGGACAGCCACAAAACAAGACTATGGTGGCATAATAAGGACCAGTAGATGACAATGTCTCTCAACACAGATGTCAGTGAGAGAGAGACAGAGAGTAGAGCAAAGAGGACAGCCACAAAACAAGACTACGGTGACATAATAAGGACCAGTAGATGACACTTTTTCTCAACACAGATGTCAGCGAGAGAGAGAGACAGAGAGTAGAGCAAAGAGGACAACCACAAAACAAGACTACGGTGACATAATAAGGACCAGTAGATGACAATGTCTCTCAAAACAGATGTCAGTGAGAGAGAGAGAGAGAGAGAGTAGAGCAAAGAGGACAGCCACAAAACAAGACTACGGTGACATAATAAGGACCAGTAGATGACACTTTCTCTCAACACAGATGTCAGCGAGAGAGAGAAACAGAGAGTAGAGCAAAGAGGACAGCCACAAAACAAGACTATGGTGGCATAATAAGGAGCGGTAGATGACAATGTCTCTCAACACAGATGTCAGTGAGAGAGAGAGACAGAGAGTAGAGCAAAGAGGACAGCCACAAAACAAGACTATGGTGGCATAATAAGGAGCAGTAGATGACAATGTCTCTCAACACAGATGTCAGTGAGAGAGAGAGACAGTGAGTAGAGCAAAGAGGACAGCCACAAAACAAGACTACGGTGACATAATAAGGACCAGTAGATGACCCTTTCTCTCCACACAGATGTCAGTGAAAGAGAGACAGAGAGTAGAGCAAAGAGGACAGCCACAAAACAAGACTGCGGTGACATAATAAGGACCAGTAGATGACACTTTCTCTCAACACAGATGTCAGCGAGAGAGAGACAGTGAGTAGAGCAAAGAGGACAGCCACAAAACAAGACTACGGTGACATAATAAGGACCAGTAGATAAAAATGTCTCTCAACACAGATGTCAGTGAGAGAGAGACAGAGAGTAGAGCAAAGAGGACAGCCACAAAACAAGACTACGGTGTCATAATAAGGACCAGTAGATGACACTTTCTCTCAACACAGATGTCAGCGAGAGAGAGACAGTGAGTAGAGCAAAGAGGACAGCCACAAAACAAGACTATGGTGACATAATAAGGACCAGTAGATGACACTTTTTCTCAACACAGATGTCAGCGAGAGAGAGACAGAGAGTAGAGCAAAGAGGACAGCCACAAAACAAGACTATGGTGGCATAATAAGGACCAGTAGATGACACTTTTTCTCAACACAGATGTCAGCGAGAGAGAGACAGAGAGTAGAGCAAAGAGGACAGCCACAAAACAAGACTATGGTGACATAATAAGGACCAGTAGATGACACTTTTTCTCAACACAAATGTCAGCGAGAGAGAGACAGTGAGTAGAGCAAAGAGGACAGCCACAAAACAAGACTACGGTGACATAATAAGGACCAGCAGATTACACTTTTTCTCAACACAGATGTCAGCGAGAGAGAGACAGAGAGTAGAGCAAAGAGGACAGCCACAAAACAAGACTATGGTGGCATAATAAGGACCAGTAGATGACACTTTCTCTCAACACAGATGTCAGCGAGAGAGAGACAGAGAGTAGAGCAAAGAGGACAGCCACAAAACAAGACTATGGTGGCATAATAAGGACCAGTAGATGACACTTTCTCTCAACACAGATGTCAGCGAGAGAGAGACAGAGGGTAGAGCAAAGAGGACAGCCACAAAACAAGACTATGGTGGCATAATAAGGACCAGTAGATGACACTTTCTCTCAACACAGATGGCAGTGAGAGGGAGACAGAGAGTAGAGCAAAGAGGTCAGCCATAAAACAAGACTATGGTGGCATAATAAGGACCAGTAGATGACACTTTCTCTCAACACAGATGTCAGTGAGAGAGAGACAGAGAGTAGAGCAAAGAGGACAGCCACAATACAAGACTACGGTGACATAATAAGGACCAGTAGATGACACTTTTTCTCAACACAGATGTCAGCGAGAGAGAGAGAGAGAGTAGAGCAAAGAGGACAGCCACAAAACAAGACTACGGTGACATAATAAGGACCAGTAGATTACACTTTTTCTCAACACAGATGTCAGCGAGAGAGAGAGACAGTGAATAGAGCAAAGAGGACAGCCACAAAACAAGACTATGGTGGCATAATAAGGACCAGTAGATGACAATGTCTCTCAACACAGTTGTCAGCGAGAGAGAGAGACAGTGAGTAGAGCAAAGAGAACAGCCACAAAACAAGACTATGGTGGCATAATAAGGACCAGTAGATGACAATGTCTCTCAACACAGATGTCAGCGAGAGAGAGAGAGACAGTGAGTAGAGCAAAGAGGACAGCCACAAAACAAGACTATGGTGGCATAATAAGGACCAGTAGATGACACTTTTTCTCAACACAGATGTCAGCGAGAGAGAGACAGTGAGTAGAGCAAAGAAGACAGCCACAAAACAAGACTATGGTGACATAATAAGGAGCAGTAGATGACACTTTTTCTCAACACAGATGTCAGCGAGAGAGAGAGACAGTGAGTAGAGCAAAGAGGACAGCCACAAAACAAGACTATGGTGACATAATAAGGACCAGTAGATGACACTTTTTCTCAACACAGATGTCAGCGAGAGAGAGACAGTGAGTAGAGCAAAGAAGACAGCCACAAAACAAGACTATGGTGACATAATAAGGAGCAGTAGATGACAATTTTTCTCAACACAGATGTCAGCGAGAGAGAGAGAGAGAGAGAGTAGAGCAAAGAGGACAGCCACAAAACAAGACTATGGTGGCATAATAAGGACCAGTAGATGACACTTTTTCTCAACACAGATGTCAGCGAGAGAGAGACAGTGAGTAGAGCAAAGAGGACAGCCACAAAACAAGACTATGGTATCATAATAAGGAGCAGTAGATGACACTTTTTCTCAACACAGATGTCAGCGAGAGAGAGACAGTGAGTAGAGCAAAGAAGACAGCCACAAAACTAGACTATGGTGACATAATAAGGAGCACTAGATGACACTTTTTCTCAACACAGATGTCAGCGAGAGAGAGAGACAGTGAGTAGAGCAAAGAGGACAGCCACAAAACAAGACTATGGTGACATAATAAGGACCAGTAGATGACACTTTTTCTCAACACAGATGTCAGCGAGAGAGAGAGAGAGAGTAGAGCAAAGAGGACAGCCACAAAACAAGACTATGGTGACATAATAAGGACCAGTAGATGACACTTTTTCTCAACACAGATGTCAGCGAGAGAGAGACAGAGTAGAGCAAATAGGACAGCCACAAAACAAGACTATGGTGGCATAATAACGGCCAGTAGATGACACTGTCTCTCAAAACAGATGTCAGCGACAGAGAGTAGAGTAAAGAGGACAGCCACAAAACAAGACAATGGTGGCATAATAAGGACCAGTAGATGACAATGTCTCTCAACACAGATGTCAGCGAGAGAGAGACAGAGAGACAGAGAGACAGAGAGACAGAGAGTAGAGCAAAGAGGACAGCCACAAAACAAGACAATGGGGGCATAATAAGGACCAGTAGATGACACTGTCAGCTAGAGAGACAGAGTAGAGCAAAGAGGACAGCCACAAAACAAGACTATGGTGGCATAATAAGGGCCAGTAGATGACAATGTCTCTCAACACAGATGTCAGCGACAGAGAGAGAGAGACAGAGAGTAGAGTAAAGAGGACAGCCACAAAACAAGACAATGGTGGCATAATAAGGACCAGTAGATGACACTGTCTCTCAACACAGATGTCAGCGAGAGAGAGAGACAGAGAGTAGAGCAAAGAGGACAACCACAAAACAAGACTACGGTGACATAATAAGGACCAGTATTATGACAATATCTCTCAACACAGATGTCAGCGAGAGAGAGAGACAGAGAGTAGAGCAAAGAGGACAGCCACAAAACAAGACTATGGTGGCATAATAAGGACCAGTAGATGACAATGTCTCTCAACACAGATGTCAGTGAGAGAGAGACAGAGAGTAGAGCAAAGAGGACAGCCACAAAACAAGACTACGGTGACATAATAAGGACCAGTAGATGACACTTTTTCTCAACACAGATGTCAGCGAGAGAGAGAGACAGAGAGTAGAGCAAAGAGGACAACCACAAAACAAGACTACGGTGACATAATAAGGACCAGTAGATGACAATGTCTCTCAAAACAGATGTCAGTGAGAGAGAGACAGAGAGTAGAGCAAAGAGGACAGCCACAAAACAAGACTACGGTGACATAATAAGGACCAGTAGATGACACTTTCTCTCAACACAGATGTCAGCGAGAGAGAGAAACAGAGAGTAGAGCAAAGAGGACAGCCACAAAACAAGACTATGGTGGCATAATAAGGACCAGTAGATGACACTTTCTCTCAACACAGATGTCAGTGAGAGAGAGAGACAGTGAGTAGAGCAAAGAGGACAGCCACAAAACAAGACTATGGTGGCATAATAAGGACCAGTAGATGACACTTTTTCTCAAAACAGATGTCAGCGAGAGAGAGAGACAGAGAGTAGAGCAGCAAAGAGGACAGCCACAAAACAAGACTATGGTGACATAATAAGGACCAGTAGATGACAATGTCTCTCAACACAGATGTCAGTGAGAGAGAGACAGAGAGTAGAGTAAAGAGGACAGCCACAAAACAAGACTACGGTGACATAATAAGGACCAGTAGATGACACTTTTTCTCAACACAGATGTCAGCGAGAGAGAGAGAGAGAGTAGAGCAAAGAGGACAGCCACAAAACAAGACTACGGTGACATAATAAGGACCAGTAGATTACACTTTTTCTCAACACAGATGTCAGCGAGAGAGAGAGACAGTGAATAGAGCAAAGAGGACAGCCACAAAACAAGACTATGGTGGCATAATAAGGACCAGTAGATGACAATGTCTCTCAACACAGTTGTCAGCGAGAGAGAGAGACAGTGAGTAGAGCAAAGAGAACAGCCACAAAACAAGACTATGGTGGCATAATAAGGACCAGTAGATGACAATGTCTCTCAACACAGATGTCAGCGAGAGAGAGAGAGACAGTGAGTAGAGCAAAGAGGACAGCCACAAAACAAGACTATGGTGGCATAATAAGGACCAGTAGATGACACTTTTTCTCAACACAGATGTCAGCGAGAGAGAGACAGTGAGTAGAGCAAAGAAGACAGCCACAAAACAAGACTATGGTGACATAATAAGGAGCAGTAGATGACACTTTTTCTCAACACAGATGTCAGCGAGAGAGAGAGACAGTGAGTAGAGCAAAGAGGACAGCCACAAAACAAGACTATGGTGACATAATAAGGACCAGTAGATGACACTTTTTCTCAACACAGATGTCAGCGAGAGAGAGACAGTGAGTAGAGCAAAGAAGACAGCCACAAAACAAGACTATGGTGACATAATAAGGAGCAGTAGATGACAATTTTTCTCAACACAGATGTCAGCGAGAGAGAGAGAGAGAGAGAGTAGAGCAAAGAGGACAGCCACAAAACAAGACTATGGTGGCATAATAAGGACCAGTAGATGACACTTTTTCTCAACACAGATGTCAGCGAGAGAGAGACAGTGAGTAGAGCAAAGAGGACAGCCACAAAACAAGACTATGGTATCATAATAAGGAGCAGTAGATGACACTTTTTCTCAACACAGATGTCAGCGAGAGAGAGACAGTGAGTAGAGCAAAGAAGACAGCCACAAAACTAGACTATGGTGACATAATAAGGAGCACTAGATGACACTTTTTCTCAACACAGATGTCAGCGAGAGAGAGAGACAGTGAGTAGAGCAAAGAGGACAGCCACAAAACAAGACTATGGTGACATAATAAGGACCAGTAGATGACACTTTTTCTCAACACAGATGTCAGCGAGAGAGAGAGAGAGAGTAGAGCAAAGAGGACAGCCACAAAACAAGACTATGGTGACATAATAAGGACCAGTAGATGACACTTTTTCTCAACACAGATGTCAGCGAGAGAGAGACAGAGTAGAGCAAATAGGACAGCCACAAAACAAGACTATGGTGGCATAATAACGGCCAGTAGATGACACTGTCTCTCAAAACAGATGTCAGCGACAGAGAGTAGAGTAAAGAGGACAGCCACAAAACAAGACAATGGTGGCATAATAAGGACCAGTAGATGACAATGTCTCTCAACACAGATGTCAGCGAGAGAGAGAGAGAGAGACAGAGAGACAGAGAGACAGAGAGTAGAGCAAAGAGGACAGCCACAAAACAAGACAATGGGGGCATAATAAGGACCAGTAGATGACACTGTCAGCTAGAGAGACAGAGTAGAGCAAAGAGGACAGCCACAAAACAAGACTATGGTGGCATAATAAGGGCCAGTAGATGACACTGTCTCTCAACACAGATGTCAGCGACAGAGAGAGAGAGACAGAGAGTAGAGTAAAGAGGACAGCCACAAAACAAGACAATGGTGGCATAATAAGGACCAGTAGATGACACTGTCTCTCAACACAGATGTCAGCGAGAGAGAGAGACAGAGAGTAGAGCAAAGAGGACAACCACAAAACAAGACTACGGTGACATAATAAGGACCAGTATTATGACAATATCTCTCAACACAGATGTCAGCGAGAGAGAGAGACAGAGAGTAGAGCAAAGAGGACAGCCACAAAACAAGACTATGGTGGCATAATAAGGACCAGTAGATGACAATGTCTCTCAACACAGATGTCAGTGAGAGAGAGACAGAGAGTAGAGCAAAGAGGACAGCCACAAAACAAGACTACGGTGACATAATAAGGACCAGTAGATGACACTTTTTCTCAACACAGATGTCAGCGAGAGAGAGAGACAGAGAGTAGAGCAAAGAGGACAACCACAAAACAAGACTACGGTGACATAATAAGGACCAGTAGATGACAATGTCTCTCAAAACAGATGTCAGTGAGAGAGAGACAGAGAGTAGAGCAAAGAGGACAGCCACAAAACAAGACTACGGTGACATAATAAGGACCAGTAGATGACACTTTCTCTCAACACAGATGTCAGCGAGAGAGAGAAACAGAGAGTAGAGCAAAGAGGACAGCCACAAAACAAGACTATGGTGGCATAATAAGGACCAGTAGATGACACTTTCTCTCAACACAGATGTCAGTGAGAGAGAGAGACAGTGAGTAGAGCAAAGAGGACAGCCACAAAACAAGACTATGGTGGCATAATAAGGACCAGTAGATGACACTTTTTCTCAACACAGATGTCAGCGAGAGAGAGAGACAGAGAGTAGAGCAGCAAAGAGGACAGCCACAAAACAAGACTATGGTGACATAATAAGGACCAGTAGATGACAATGTCTCTCAACACAGATGTCAGTGAGAGAGAGACAGAGAGTAGAGTAAAGAGGACAGCCACAAAACAAGACTACGGTGACATAATAAGGACCAGTAGATGACACTTTCTCTCAACACAGATGTCAGTGAAAGAGAGACAGAGAGTAGAGCAAAGAGGACAGCCACAAAACAAGACTACGGTGACATAATAAGGACCAGTAGATGACACTTTCTCTCAACACAGATATCAGCGAGAGAGAGACAGTGAGTAGAGCAAAGAGGACAGCCACAAAACAAGACTACGGTGACATAATAAGGACCAGTAGATGACAATGTCTCTCAACACAGATGTCAGTGAGAGAGAGACAGAGAGTAGAGCAAAGAGGACAGCCACAAAACAAGACTACGGTGTCATAATAAGGACCAGTAGATGACACTTTCTCTTAACACAGATGTCAGCGAGAGAGAGACAGTGAGTAGAGCAAAGAGGACAGCCACAAAACAAGACTATGGTGACATAATAAGGACCAGTAGATGACACTTTTTCTCAACACAGATGTCAGGGAGAGAGAGACAGAGAGTAGAGCAAAGAGGACAGCCACAAAACAAGACTATGGTGGCATAATAAGGACCAGTAGATGACACTTTTTCTCAACACAGATGTCAGCGAGAGAGAGACAGAGAGTAGAGCAAAGAGAACAGCCACAAAACAAGACTATGGTGACATAATAAGGACCAGTAGATGACACTTTTTCTCAACACAGATGTCAGCGAGAGAGAGACAGTGAGTAGAGCAAAGAGGACAGCCACAAAACAAGACTACGGTGACATAATAAGGACCAGCAGATTACACTTTTTCTCAACACAGATGTCAGCGAGAGAGAGACAGAGAGTAGAGCAAAGAGGACAGCCACAAAACAAGACTATGGTGGCATAATAAGGACCAGTAGATGACACTTTCTCTCAACACAGATGTCAGCGAGAGAGAGACAGAGAGTAGAGCAAAGAGGACAGCCACAAAACAAGACTATGGTGGCATAATAAGGACCAGTAGATGACACTTTCTCTCAACACAGATGTCAGCGAGAGAGAGACAGAGGGTAGAGCAAAGAGGACAGCCACAAAACAAGACTATGGTGGCATAATAAGGACCAGTAGATGACACTTTCTCTCAACACAGATGGCAGTGAGAGAGAGACAGAGAGTAGAGCAAAGAGGTCAGCCATAAAACAAGACTATGGTGGCATAATAAGGACCAGTAGATGACACTTACTCTCAACACAGATGTCAGTGAGAGAGAGACAGAGAGTAGAGCAAAGAGGACAGCCACAATACAAGACTACGGTGACATAATAAGGACCAGTAGATGACACTTTTTCTCAACACAGATGTCAGCGAGAGAGAGAGAGAGAGAGTAGAGCAAAGAGGACAGCCACAAAACAAGACTACGGTGACATAATAAGGACCAGTAGATTACACTTTTTCTCAACACAGATGTCAGCGAGAGAGAGAGACAGTGAATAGAGCAAAGAGGACAGCCATAAAACAAGACTATGGTGGCATAATAAGGACCAGTAGATGACACTTTTTCTCAACACAGATGTCAGCAAGAGAGAGAGACGGTGAGTAGAGCAAAGAGGACAGCCACAAAACAAGACTATGGTGGCATAATAAGGACCAGTAGATGACAATGTCTCTCAACACAGTTGTCAGCGAGAGAGAGAGACAGTGAGTAGAGCAAAGAGAACAGCCACAAAACAAGACTATGGTGGCATAATAAGGACCAGTAGATGACAATGTCTCTCAACACAGATGTCAGCGAGAGAGAGAGAGACAGTGAGTAGAGCAAAGAGGACAGCCACAAAACAAGACTATGGTGGCATAATAAGGACCAGTAGATGACACTTTTTCTCAACACAGATGTCAGCGAGAGAGAGACAGTGAGTAGAGCAAAGAAGACAGCCACAAAACAAGACTATGGTGACATAATAAGGAGCAGTAGATGACACTTTTTCTCAACACAGATGTCAGCGAGAGAGAGAGACAGTGAGTAGAGCAAAGAGGACAGCCACAAAACAAGACTATGGTGACATAATAAGGACCAGTAGATGACACTTTTTCTCAACACAGATGTCAGCGAGAGAGAGAGAGAGTAGAGCAAAGAGGACAGCCACAAAACAAGACTATGGTGGCATAATAAGGACCAGTAGATGACACTTTTTCTCAACACAGATGTCAGCGAGAGAGAGAGACAGTGAGTAGAGCAAAGAGGACAGCCACAAAACAAGACTATGGTGGCATAATAAGGAGCAGTAGATGACACTTTTTCTCAACACAGATGTCAGCGAGAGAGAGACAGTGAGTAGAGCAAAGAAGACAGCCACAAAACTAGACTATGGTGACATAATAAGGAGCACTAGATGACACTTTTTCTCAACACAGATGTCAGCGAGAGAGAGAGAGACAGTGAGTAGAGCAAAGAGGACAGCCACAAAACAAGACTATGGTGACATAATAAGGACCAGTAGATGACACTTTTTCTCAACACAGATGTCAGCGAGAGAGAGAGAGAGTAGAGCAAAGAGGACAGCCACAAAACAAGACTATGGTGGCATAATAAGGACCAGTAGATGACAATGTCTCTCAAAACAGTTGTCAGCGAGAGAGAGAGACAGTGAGTAGAGCAAAGAGAACAGCCACAAAACAAGACTATGGTGGCATAATAAGGACCAGTAGATGACAATGTCTCTCAACACAGATGTCAGCGAGAGAGAGAGAGACAGTGAGTAGAGCAAAGAGGACAGCCACAAAACAAGACTATGGTGGCATAATAAGGACCAGTAGATGACACTTTTTCTCAACACAGATGTCAGCGAGAGAGAGACAGTGAGTAGAGCAAAGAAGACAGCCACAAAACAAGACTATGGTGACATAATAAGGAGCAGTAGATGACACTTTTTCTCAACACAGATGTCAGCGAGAGAGAGAGACAGTGAGTAGAGCAAAGAGGACAGCCACAAAACAAGACTATGGTGACATAATAAGGACCAGTAGATGACACTTTTTCTCAACACAGATGTCAGCGAGAGAGAGAGAGAGAGAGAGAGTAGAGCAAAGAGGACAGCCACAAAACAAGACTATGGTGACATAATAAGGAGCAGTAGATGACACTTTTTCTCAACACAGATGTCAGCGTGAGAGAGACAGTGAGTAGAGCAAAGAAGACAGCCACAAAACAAGACTATGGTGACATAATAAGGAGCAGTAGATGACAATTTTTCTCAACACAGATGTCAGCGAGAGAGAGAGAGAGAGAGTAGAGCAAAGAGGACAGCCACAAAACAAGACTATGGTGGCATAATAAGGACCAGTAGATGACACTTTTTCTCAACACAGATGTCAGCGAGAGAGAGACAGTGAGTAGAGCAAAGAGGACAACCACAAAACAAGACTATGGTGGCATAATAAGGAGCAGTAGATGACACTTTTTCTCAACACAGATGTCAGCGAGAGAGAGACAGTGAGTAGAGCAAAGAAGACAGCCACAAAACTAGACTATGGTGACATAATAAGGAGCACTAGATGACACTTTTTCTCAACACAGATGTCAGCGAGAGAGAGAGACAGTGAGTAGAGCAAAGAGGACAGCCACAAAACAAGACTATGGTGACATAATAAGGACCAGTAGATGAAACTTTTTCTCAACACAGATGTCAGCGAGAGAGAGACAGTGAGTAGAGCAAAGAAGACAGCCACAAAACAAGACTATGGTGGCATAATAAGGAGCGGTAGATGACAATGTCTCTCAACACAGATGTCAGTGAGAGAGAGAGACAGAGAGTAGAGCAAAGAGGACAGCCACAAAACAAGACTATGGTGGCATAATAAGGAGCAGTAGATGACAATGTCTCTCAACACAGATGTCAGTGAGAGAGAGAGACAGAGAGTAGAGCAAAGAGGACAGCCACAAAACAAGACTATGGTGGCATAATAAGGAGCAGTAGATAACACTTTTTCTCAACACAGATGTCAGCGAGAGAGAGAGACAGTGAGTAGAGCAAAGAAGACAGCCACAAAACAAGACTATGGTGGCATAATAAGGAGCAGTAGATGACAATGTCTCTCAACACAGATGTCAGTGAGAGAGAGAGACAGAGAGTAGAGCAAAGAGGACAGCCACAAAACAAGACTATGGTGGCATAATAAGGACCAGTAGATGACAATGTCTCTCAACACAGATGTCAGTGAGAGAGAGACAGAGAGTAGAGCAAAGAGGACAGCCACAAAACAAGACTATGGTGGCATAATAAGGACCAGTAGATGACAATGTCTCTCAACACAGATGTCAGTGAGAGAGAGACAGAGAGTAGAGCAAAGAGGACAGCCACAAAACAAGACTACGGTGACATAATAAGGACCAGTAGATGACAATGTCTCTCAACACAGATGTCAGTGAGAGAGAGACAGAGAGTAGAGCAAAGAGGACAGCCACAAAACAAGACTACGGTGTCATAATAAGGACCAGTAGATGACACTTTCTCTCAACACAGATGTCAGCGAGAGAGAGACAGTGAGTAGAGCAAAGAGGACAGCCACAAAACAAGACTATGGTGACATAATAAGGACCAGTAGATGACACTTTTTCTCAACACAGATGTCAGGGAGAGAGAGACAGAGAGTAGAGCAAAGAGGACAGCCACAAAACAAGACTATGGTGGCATAATAAGGACCAGTAGATGACACTTTTTCTCAACACAGATGTCAGGGAGAGAGAGACAGAGAGTAGAGCAAAGAGGACAGCCACAAAACAAGACTATGGTGACATAATAAGGACCAGTAGATGACACTTTTTCTCAACACAGATGTCAGCGAGAGAGAGACAGTGAGTAGAGCAAAGAGGACAGCCACAAAACAAGACTACGGTGACATAATAAGGACCAGCAGATTACACTTTTTCTCAACACAGATGTCAGCGAGAGAGAGACAGAGAGTAGAGCAAAGAGGACAGCCACAAAACAAGACTATGGTGGCATAATAAGGACCAGTAGATGACACTTTCTCTCAACACAGATGTCAGCGAGAGAGAGACAGAGAGTAGAGCAAAGAGGACAGCCACAAAACAAGACTATGGTGGCATAATAAGGACCAGTAGATGACACTTTCTCTCAACACAGATGTCAGCGAGAGAGAGACAGAGGGTAGAGCAAAGAGGACAGCCACAAAACAAGACTATGGTGGCATAATAAGGACCAGTAGATGACACTTTCTCTCAACACAGATGGCAGTGAGAGAGAGACAGAGAGTAGAGCAAAGAGGTCAGCCATAAAACAAGATTATGGTGGCATAATAAGGACCAGTAGATGACACTTACTCTCAACACAGATGTCAGTGAGAGAGAGACAGAGAGTAGAGCAAAGAGGACAGCCACAATACAAGACTACGGTGACATAATAAGGACCAGTAGATGACACTTTTTCTCAACACAGATGTCAGCGAGAGAGAGAGAGAGAGAGAGAGAGTAGAGCAAAGAGGACAGCCACAAAACAAGACTACGGTGACATAATAAGGACCAGTAGATTACACTTTTTCTCAACACAGATGTCAGCGAGAGAGAGAGACAGTGAATAGAGCAAAGAGGACAGCCATAAAACAAGACTATGGTGGCATAATAAGGACCAGTAGATGACACTTTTTCTCAACACAGATGTCAGCAAGAGAGAGAGACGGTGAGTAGAGCAAAGAGGACAGCCACAAAACAAGACTATGGTGGCATAATAAGGACCAGTAGATGACAATGTCTCTCAACACAGTTGTCAGCGAGAGAGAGAGACAGTGAGTAGAGCAAAGAGAACAGCCACAAAACAAGACTATGGTGGCATAATAAGGACCAGTAGATGACAATGTCTCTCAACACAGATGTCAGCGAGAGAGAGAGAGACAGTGAGTAGAGCAAAGAGGACAGCCACAAAACAAGACTATGGTGGCATAATAAGGACCAGTAGATGACACTTTTTCTCAACACAGATGTCAGCGAGAGAGAGACAGTGAGTAGAGCAAAGAAGACAGCCACAAAACAAGACTATGGTGACATAATAAGGAGCAGTAGATGACACTTTTTCTCAACACAGATGTCAGCGAGAGAGAGAGACAGTGAGTAGAGCAAAGAGGACAGCCACAAAACAAGACTATGGTGACATAATAAGGACCAGTAGATGACACTTTTTCTCAACACAGATGTCAGCGAGAGAGAGAGAGAGTAGAGCAAAGAGGACAGCCACAAAACAAGACTATGGTGACATAATAAGGAGCAGTAGATGACACTTTTTCTCAACACAGATGTCAGCGAGAGAGAGACAGTGAGTAGAGCAAAGAAGACAGCCACAAAACAAGACTATGGTGACATAATAAGGAGCAGTAGATGACAATTTTTCTCAACACAGATGTCAGCGAGAGAGAGAGAGAGAGAGTAGAGCAAAGAGGACAGCCACAAAACAAGACTATGGTGGCATAATAAGGACCAGTAGATGACACTTTTTCTCAACACAGATGTCAGCGAGAGAGAGAGACAGTGAGTAGAGCAAAGAGGACAGCCACAAAACAAGACTATGGTGGCATAATAAGGAGCAGTAGATGACACTTTTTCTCAACACAGATGTCAGCGAGAGAGAGACAGTGAGTAGAGCAAAGAAGACAGCCACAAAACTAGACTATGGTGACATAATAAGGAGCACTAGATGACACTTTTTCTCAACACAGATGTCAGCGAGAGAGAGAGAGACAGTGAGTAGAGCAAAGAGGACAGCCACAAAACAAGACTATGGTGACATAATAAGGACCAGTAGATGACACTTTTTCTCAACACAGATGTCAGCGAGAGAGAGAGAGAGTAGAGCAAAGAGGACAGCCACAAAACAAGACTATGGTGGCATAATAAGGACCAGTAGATGACAATGTCTCTCAAAACAGTTGTCAGCGAGAGAGAGAGACAGTGAGTAGAGCAAAGAGAACAGCCACAAAACAAGACTATGGTGGCATAATAAGGACCAGTAGATGACAATGTCTCTCAACACAGATGTCAGCGAGAGAGAGAGAGACAGTGAGTAGAGCAAAGAGGACAGCCACAAAACAAGACTATGGTGGCATAATAAGGACCAGTAGATGACACTTTTTCTCAACACAGATGTCAGCGAGAGAGAGACAGTGAGTAGAGCAAAGAAGACAGCCACAAAACAAGACTATGGTGACATAATAAGGAGCAGTAGATGACACTTTTTCTCAACACAGATGTCAGCGAGAGAGAGAGACAGTGAGTAGAGCAAAGAGGACAGCCACAAAACAAGACTATGGTGACATAATAAGGACCAGTAGATGACACTTTTTCTCAACACAGATGTCAGCGAGAGAGAGAGAGAGAGAGAGAGTAGAGCAAAGAGGACAGCCACAAAACAAGACTATGGTGACATAATAAGGAGCAGTAGATGACACTTTTTCTCAACACAGATGTCAGCGAGAGAGAGACAGTGAGTAGAGCAAAGAAGACAGCCACAAAACAAGACTATGGTGACATAATAAGGAGCAGTAGATGACAATTTTTCTCAACACAGATGTCAGCGAGAGAGAGAGAGAGAGAGTAGAGCAAAGAGGACAGCCACAAAACAAGACTATGGTGGCATAATAAGGACCAGTAGATGACACTTTTTCTCAACACAGATGTCAGCGAGAGAGAGACAGTGAGTAGAGCAAAGAGGACAACCACAAAACAAGACTATGGTGGCATAATAAGGAGCAGTAGATGACACTTTTTCTCAACACAGATGTCAGCGAGAGAGAGACAGTGAGTAGAGCAAAGAAGACAGCCACAAAACTAGACTATGGTGACATAATAAGGACCAGTAGATGACACTTTCTCTCAACACAGATGTCAGCGAGAGAGAGACAGAGGGTAGAGCAAAGAGGACAGCCACAAAACAAGACTATGGTGGCATAATAAGGACCAGTAGATGACACTTTCTCTCAACACAGATGGCAGTGAGAGAGAGACAGAGAGTAGAGCAAAGAGGTCAGCCATAAAACAAGACTATGGTGGCATAATAAGGACCAGTAGATGACACTTACTCTCAACACAGATGTCAGTGAGAGAGAGACAGAGAGTAGAGCAAAGAGGACAGCCACAATACAAGACTACGGTGACATAATAAGGACCAGTAGATGACACTTTTTCTCAACACAGATGTCAGCGAGAGAGAGAGAGAGAGTAGAGCAAAGAGGACAGCCACAAAACAAGACTACGGTGACATAATAAGGACCAGTAGATTACACTTTTTCTCAACACAGATGTCAGCGAGAGAGAGAGACAGTGAATAGAGCAAAGAGGACAGCCATAAAACAAGACTATGGTGGCATAATAAGGACCAGTAGATGACACTTTTTCTCAACACAGATGTCAGCAAGAGAGAGAGACGGTGAGTAGAGCAAAGAGGACAGCCACAAAACAAGACTATGGTGGCATAATAAGGACCAGTAGATGACAATGTCTCTCAACACAGTTGTCAGCGAGAGAGAGAGACAGTGAGTAGAGCAAAGAGAACAGCCACAAAACAAGACTATGGTGGCATAATAAGGACCAGTAGATGACAATGTCTCTCAACACAGATGTCAGCGAGAGAGAGAGAGACAGTGAGTAGAGCAAAGAGGACAGCCACAAAACAAGACTATGGTGGCATAATAAGGACCAGTATATGACACTTTTTCTCAACACAGATGTCAGCGAGAGAGAGACAGTGAGTAGAGCAAAGAAGACAGCCACAAAACAAGACTATGGTGACATAATAAGGAGCAGTAGATGACACTTTTTCTCAACACAGATGTCAGCGAGAGAGAGAGACAGTGAGTAGAGCAAAGAGGACAGCCACAAAACAAGACTATGGTGACATAATAAGGACCAGTAGATGACACTTTTTCTCAACACAGATGTCAGCGAGAGAGAGAGAGAGTAGAGCAAAGAGGACAGCCACAAAACAAGACTATGGTGACATAATAAGGAGCAGTAGATGACACTTTTTCTCAACACAGATGTCAGCGAGAGAGAGACAGTGAGTAGAGCAAAGAAGACAGCCACAAAACAAGACTATGGTGACATAATAAGGAGCAGTAGATGACAATTTTTCTCAACACAGATGTCAGCGAGAGAGAGAGAGAGAGAGTAGAGCAAAGAGGACAGCCACAAAACAAGACTATGGTGGCATAATAAGGACCAGTAGATGACACTTTTTCTCAACACAGATGTCAGCGAGAGAGAGAGACAGTGAGTAGAGCAAAGAGGACAGCCACAAAACAAGACTATGGTGGCATAATAAGGAGCAGTAGATGACACTTTTTCTCAACACAGATGTCAGCGAGAGAGAGACAGTGAGTAGAGCAAAGAAGACAGCCACAAAACTAGACTATGGTGACATAATAAGGAGCACTAGATGACACTTTTTCTCAACACAGATGTCAGCGAGAGAGAGAGAGACAGTGAGTAGAGCAAAGAGGACAGCCACAAAACAAGACTATGGTGACATAATAAGGACCAGTAGATGACACTTTTTCTCAACACAGATGTCAGCGAGAGAGAGAGAGAGTAGAGCAAAGAGGACAGCCACAAAACAAGACTATGGTGGCATAATAAGGACCAGTAGATGACAATGTCTCTCAAAACAGTTGTCAGCGAGAGAGAGAGACAGTGAGTAGAGCAAAGAGAACAGCCACAAAACAAGACTATGGTGGCATAATAAGGACCAGTAGATGACAATGTCTCTCAACACAGATGTCAGCGAGAGAGAGAGAGACAGTGAGTAGAGCAAAGAGGACAGCCACAAAACAAGACTATGGTGGCATAATAAGGACCAGTAGATGACACTTTTTCTCAACACAGATGTCAGCGAGAGAGAGACAGTGAGTAGAGCAAAGAAGACAGCCACAAAACAAGACTATGGTGACATAATAAGGAGCAGTAGATGACACTTTTTCTCAACACAGATGTCAGCGAGAGAGAGAGACAGTGAGTAGAGCAAAGAGGACAGCCACAAAACAAGACTATGGTGACATAATAAGGACCAGTAGATGACACTTTTTCTCAACACAGATGTCAGCGAGAGAGAGAGAGAGAGAGAGAGTAGAGCAAAGAGGACAGCCACAAAACAAGACTATGGTGACATAATAAGGAGCAGTAGATGACACTTTTTCTCAACACAGATGTCAGCGAGAGAGAGACAGTGAGTAGAGCAAAGAAGACAGCCACAAAACAAGACTATGGTGACATAATAAGGAGCAGTAGATGACAATTTTTCTCAACACAGATGTCAGCGAGAGAGAGAGAGAGAGAGTAGAGCAAAGAGGACAGCCACAAAACAAGACTATGGTGGCATAATAAGGACCAGTAGATGACACTTTTTCTCAACACAGATGTCAGCGAGAGAGAGACAGTGAGTAGAGCAAAGAGGACAACCACAAAACAAGACTATGGTGGCATAATAAGGAGCAGTAGATGACACTTTTTCTCAACACAGATGTCAGCGAGAGAGAGACAGTGAGTAGAGCAAAGAAGACAGCCACAAAACTAGACTATGGTGACATAATAAGGAGCACTAGATGACACTTTTTCTCAACACAGATGTCAGCGAGAGAGAGAGACAGTGAGTAGAGCAAAGAGGACAGCCACAAAACAAGACTATGGTGACATAATAAGGACCAGTAGATGACACTTTTTCTCAACACAGATGTCAGCGAGAGAGAGAGAGAGTAGAGCAAAGAGGACAGCCACAAAACAAGACTATGGTGACATAATAAGGACCAGTAGATGACACTTTTTCTCAACACAGATGTCAGCGAGAGAGAGACAGTGAGTAGAGCAAAGAAGACAGCCACAAAACAAGACTATGGTGACATAATAAGGAGCAGTAGATGACACTTTTTCTCAACACAGATGTCAGCGAGAGAGAGAGACAGTGAGTAGAGCAAAGAGGACAGCCACAAAACAAGACTATGGTGACATAATAAGGAGCAGTAGATGACACTTTTTCTCAACACAGATGTCAATGAGAGAGAGAGACAGAGAGTAGAGCAAAGAGGACAGCCACAAAACAAGACTATGGTGACATAATAAGGACCAGTAGATGACACTTTTTCTCAACACATATGTCAGCGAGAGAGAGACAGTGAGTAGAGCAAAGAGGACAGCCACAAAACAAGACTACGGTGACATAATAAGGACCAGCAGATTACACTTTTTCTCAACACAGATGTCAGCGAGAGAGAGACAGAGAGTAGAGCAAAGAGGACAGCCACAAAACAAGACTATGGTGGCATAATAAGGACCAGTAGATGACACTTTCTCTCAACACAGATGTCAGCGAGAGAGAGACAGAGAGTAGAGCAAAGAGGACAGCCACAAAACAAGACTATGGTGGCATAATAAGGACCAGTAGATGACACTTTCTCTCAACACAGATGTCAGCGAGAGAGAGACAGAGGGTAGAGCAAAGAGGACAGCCACAAAACAAGACTATGGTGGCATAATAAGGACCAGTAGATGACACTTTCTCTCAACACAGATGGCAGTGAGAGAGAGACAGAGAGTAGAGCAAAGAGGTCAGCCATAAAACAAGACTATGGTGGCATAATAAGGACCAGTAGATGACACTTACTCTCAACACAGATGTCAGTGAGAGAGAGACAGAGAGTAGAGCAAAGAGGACAGCCACAATACAAGACTACGGTGACATAATAAGGACCAGTAGATGACACTTTTTCTCAACACAGATGTCAGCGAGAGAGAGAGAGAGAGAGAGAGTAGAGCAAAGAGGACAGCCACAAAACAAGACTACGGTGACATAATAAGGACCAGTAGATTACACTTTTTCTCAACACAGATGTCAGCGAGAGAGAGAGACAGTGAATAGAGCAAAGAGGACAGCCATAAAACAAGACTATGGTGGCATAATAAGGACCAGTAGATGACACTTTTTCTCAACACAGATGTCAGCAAGAGAGAGAGACGGTGAGTAGAGCAAAGAGGACAGCCACAAAACAAGACTATGGTGGCATAATAAGGACCAGTAGATGACAATGTCTCTCAACACAGTTGTCAGCGAGAGAGAGAGACAGTGAGTAGAGCAAAGAGAACAGCCACAAAACAAGACTATGGTGGCATAATAAGGACCAGTAGATGACAATGTCTCTCAACACAGATGTCAGCGAGAGAGAGAGAGACAGTGAGTAGAGCAAAGAGGACAGCCACAAAACAAGACTATGGTGGCATAATAAGGACCAGTAGATGACACTTTTTCTCAACACAGATGTCAGCGAGAGAGAGACAGTGAGTAGAGCAAAGAAGACAGCCACAAAACAAGACTATGGTGACATAATAAGGAGCAGTAGATGACACTTTTTCTCAACACAGATGTCAGCGAGAGAGAGAGACAGTGAGTAGAGCAAAGAGGACAGCCACAAAACAAGACTATGGTGACATAATAAGGACCAGTAGATGACACTTTTTCTCAACACAGATGTCAGCGAGAGAGAGAGAGAGTAGAGCAAAGAGGACAGCCACAAAACAAGACTATGGTGACATAATAAGGAGCAGTAGATGACACTTTTTCTCAACACAGATGTCAGCGAGAGAGAGACAGTGAGTAGAGCAAAGAAGACAGCCACAAAACAAGACTATGGTGACATAATAAGGAGCAGTAGATGACAATTTTTCTCAACACAGATGTCAGCGAGAGAGAGAGAGAGAGAGTAGAGCAAAGAGGACAGCCACAAAACAAGACTATGGTGGCATAATAAGGACCAGTAGATGACACTTTTTCTCAACACAGATGTCAGCGAGAGAGAGAGACAGTGAGTAGAGCAAAGAGGACAGCCACAAAACAAGACTATGGTGGCATAATAAGGAGCAGTAGATGACACTTTTTCTCAACACAGATGTCAGCGAGAGAGAGACAGTGAGTAGAGCAAAGAAGACAGCCACAAAACTAGACTATGGTGACATAATAAGGAGCACTAGATGACACTTTTTCTCAACACAGATGTCAGCGAGAGAGAGAGAGACAGTGAGTAGAGCAAAGAGGACAGCCACAAAACAAGACTATGGTGACATAATAAGGACCAGTAGATGACACTTTTTCTCAACACAGATGTCAGCGAGAGAGAGAGAGAGTAGAGCAAAGAGGACAGCCACAAAACAAGACTATGGTGGCATAATAAGGACCAGTAGATGACAATGTCTCTCAAAACAGTTGTCAGCGAGAGAGAGAGACAGTGAGTAGAGCAAAGAGAACAGCCACAAAACAAGACTATGGTGGCATAATAAGGACCAGTAGATGACAATGTCTCTCAACACAGATGTCAGCGAGAGAGAGAGAGAGACAGTGAGTAGAGCAAAGAGGACAGCCACAAAACAAGACTATGGTGGCATAATAAGGACCAGTAGATGACACTTTTTCTCAACACAGATGTCAGCGAGAGAGAGACAGTGAGTAGAGCAAAGAAGACAGCCACAAAACAAGACTATGGTGACATAATAAGGAGCAGTAGATGACACTTTTTCTCAACACAGATGTCAGCGAGAGAGAGAGACAGTGAGTAGAGCAAAGAGGACAGCCACAAAACAAGACTATGGTGACATAATAAGGACCAGTAGATGACACTTTTTCTCAACACAGATGTCAGCGAGAGAGAGAGAGAGAGAGAGAGTAGAGCAAAGAGGACAGCCACAAAACAAGACTATGGTGACATAATAAGGAGCAGTAGATGACACTTTTTCTCAACACAGATGTCAGCGAGAGAGAGACAGTGAGTAGAGCAAAGAAGACAGCCACAAAACAAGACTATGGTGACATAATAAGGAGCAGTAGATGACAATTTTTCTCAACACAGATGTCAGCGAGAGAGAGAGAGAGAGAGTAGAGCAAAGAGGACAGCCACAAAACAAGACTATGGTGGCATAATAAGGACCAGTAGATGACACTTTTTCTCAACACAGATGTCAGCGAGAGAGAGACAGTGAGTAGAGCAAAGAGGACAACCACAAAACAAGACTATGGTGGCATAATAAGGAGCAGTAGATGACACTTTTTCTCAACACAGATGTCAGCGAGAGAGAGACAGTGAGTAGAGCAAAGAAGACAGCCACAAAACTAGACTATGGTGACATAATAAGGAGCACTAGATGACACTTTTTCTCAACACAGATGTCAGCGAGAGAGAGAGACAGTGAGTAGAGCAAAGAGGACAGCCACAAAACAAGACTATGGTGACATAATAAGGACCAGTAGATGACACTTTTTCTCAACACAGATGTCAGCGAGAGAGAGAGAGAGTAGAGCAAAGAGGACAGCCACAAAACAAGACTATGGTGACATAATAAGGACCAGTAGATGACACTTTTTCTCAACACAGATGTCAGCGAGAGAGAGACAGTGAGTAGAGCAAAGAAGACAGCCACAAAACAAGACTATGGTGACATAATAAGGAGCAGTAGATGACACTTTTTCTCAACACAGATGTCAGCGAGAGAGAGAGACAGTGAGTAGAGCAAAGAGGACAGCCACAAAACAAGACTATGGTGACATAATAAGGAGCAGTAGATGACACTTTTTCTCAACACAGATGTCAATGAGAGAGAGAGACAGAGAGTAGAGCAAAGAGGACAGCCACAAAACAAGACTATGGTGGCATAATAAGGAGCAGTAGATGACAATGTCTCTCAACACAGATGTCAGTGAGAGAGAGAGACAGAGAGTAGAGCAAAGAGGACAGCCACAAAACAAGACTATGGTGGCATAATAAGGAGCAGTAGATGACACTTTTTCTCAACACAGATGTCAGCGAGAGAGAGACAGTGAGTAGAGCAAAGAAGACAGCCACAAAACAAGACTATGGTGGCATAATAAGGAGCGGTAGATGACAATGTCTCTCAACACAGATGTCAGTGAGAGAGAGAGACAGAGAGTAGAGCAAAGAGGACAGCCACAAAACAAGACTATGGTGGCATAATAAGGAGCAGTAGATGACAATGTCTCTCAACACAGATGTCAGTGAGAGAGAGAGACAGAGAGTAGAGCAAAGAGGACAGCCACAAAACAAGACTATGGTGGCATAATAAGGAGCAGTAGATAACACTTTTTCTCAACACAGATGTCAGCGAGAGAGAGAGACAGTGAGTAGAGCAAAGAAGACAGCCACAAAACAAGACTATGGTGGCATAATAAGGAGCAGTAGATGACAATGTCTCTCAACACAGATGTCAGTGAGAGAGAGAGACAGAGAGTAGAGCAAAGAGGACAGCCACAAAACAAGACTATGGTGGCATAATAAGGACCAGTAGATGACAATGTCTCTCAACACAGATGTCAGTGAGAGAGAGACAGAGAGTAGAGCAAAGAGGACAGCCACAAAACAAGACTATGGTGGCATAATAAGGACCAGTAGATGACAATGTCTCTCAACACAGATGTCAGTGAGAGAGAGACAGAGAGTAGAGCAAAGAGGACAGCCACAAAACAAGACTATGGTGGCATAATAAGGACCAGTAGATGACAATGTCTCTCAACACAGATGTCAGTGAGAGAGAGACAGTGAGTAGAGCAAAGAGGACAGCCACAAAACAAGACTATGGTGGCATAATAAGGACCAGTAGATGACAATGTCTCTCAACACAGATGTCAGCGAGAGAGAGACAGAGAGTAGAGCAAAGAGGACAGCCACAAAGCAACTAATAAATAATGAGGTGTTTCTTATGTTATTGGTAAGCCAGACAATCCAGTTGTGTACTAAAACCTTAAAACTATTTGCCAACCATCACTCAGGCATATGATGACAAGGCTGGGGAAAATGTTGTACGGAAAAGAAATAAACAAAGGTTCATTCACTTAAGTATTTGCACTAAGGAGACATAAAAACCACAAAGGGTAAATACCCTGTTTGTTGAATTACATTTGTCTACTCAACCACTGTCATTACAAAACTGATTTAAAATTAATCATAGCCCTTCTGGAAAAGATTACTTGAAGGAGATGACAATCTAATAATTCTTATTATTACAAAGTTGCAAGTATTTTGTAAAGATTGCCGGAACAAAAATCTCAGTTTTGTCAACTGCTACTCATAACTATAGTAATCATGACAGTTAAAGCAATGTTGAAGCGTGAAATTGGTAACTATGTATGATTGCCCAATATATAAACAGATCATTATTATAACACGGCTTTCTTTAGGATAAGCAAGTCTTGGCAATTTGATAATAAAGGCACTGATTAGAACATTCCTTATTGTAGCCTTTAAAAAAAAATTATAATGGTCTTCATGTTTTGGTGACAAAAGCTGTTTTGTAATTTCCAAAGCTGTCCGTCTTGTGTGAGTTTTGCAACACCGTAAAAACTACCAGGATTACAAGTATTACTCATAAAAACATCACAGAAGGTTCTTGATATGTCTCCACAGTGATGTGGGGACAGATAACTATTTTTGTATCTCTTGTCGACCTTGTTAACATTTTTAGTCTTGTGCACAAAAGAGCGATTCGGATTCTATCACTATGGCGCAAGACGTGCTGCAGGTTTTTTTTTTAAATCCTATAATTTTGTCTTGAGAAAATCAACACAACATAATACTCCTGTCAATCATTACTAAAAAACAAGATGATTTTGTCTACGTAATTATACCCACATGGAGCCAGCCACCATAAATGTCGACCTCTCACCAGCATAATAGCTGTAGCCCTTAAATGAGTCAATTTCCCTGTTTGTAACAATTTGTTTAAAGGGAAACAAAAGGCAATTGTGTTGGCTTATACACCTAAAAGACACATGATTATGCCCGTTCATAAGTTGGTTTATCATATTCCCTTCGATTCAGAGTTATACTTGTACCAACTGTTATAATACCATATTATGCACCATGTGGACATAAACATTTTAATAGTAACAGCACCAAAATAAAATTTGATGACGCAAACTGAAGTAACATTTTCAGTTTGGCAACTGGCGAATTGGGAAGAGTAAGCATTGGCGACGTCAGGCTTTCAGCCACAATGGTGCTGTCTGTACAATTTAAATTACGTGTCTTCAGCAAGGTTATTCTACTAAACTGCTGGCTTGATATTCTTGATTGTAGTAGAATTGTAGTTGGGAACGGTTAGTTGTATTATCACTTTTACATGCATAAACCCAAAAGGGAGTTTTGTTTCCCTTTAATTGTGCAAACAAATATAAAAAGATGGTACCATATCAAAATCACTGACACAGCAGCACTACATTCATCTACAATGTATGTGGAAGGAAAACAATGGTGTATCCCCATCGGTGACTGAGAATCGAGGGACTGAAGCAGTTATCCAGGTGTTGACAGCCTCCTTGGTCTTATCTCTCGGCAGTTATCAGCTGTGCGCCTGTAAACATTCCTCTCAGTAGCCCGCCACATAAATATATTCCCACTATATCGTAAACAACGTCTAATGTGATAGTCTGAAGAGCCTTCTGTTAGCGAGTTAGCTAACTGCAGTGCTGTGTTTGTATGCGTTAATTAATTAACAGTAATGCACACAAAGATTGAGCATAAAAAGTCAAATCACATTTTATTGTACCGTAATGATGGTATGTATGTTTTCGAACACCCTTAAAATGTAATAATAAATATAATTCTCTATACTGTTTGTTATCAGACAGGATTATTTGTCGTGGCCGAATACATACATTCTGTAATTACTGCATTTGTACACTGTAAGTTTTCTTATACAGAAATATTTCTATCTTTGTCCTGTGTGTTTTGAACAGCTGGGCTTTTATTACATTTAGGTGTATGAGTACACAGTGACTACGGCAATATCACTACACTGTCACTATGGGGAAGTTGTGGACAATGCATACTATTAATACAGGACGTTCAAATGTGTGCATTGTAGACAGGTGTCCACTAAGGTTTCACTCTACAAGTAATGTAAATATTGCAAGTGCAAGTCGAGATTTTGCAATCACTAAAAAAACAACACAAATATTCATAAAAAGTAAAAATTTTATTTCCATTTGAACACTTGTCACTTTGAAATGCTTAACCTAGACTCTTTTTCTACATTTTCTACATGCGCAAGGTAAATGACAGCTTGACAACTGATCTATGGGAATTTCCCATCCGACCAACAAGACACCTTATTGTGGATGAACATCAGGGTCCTGGAAATGACAGAAACATCAATTTCTACAAAACAAATCCCCCGTTTCAGTCACTGGTTGGCAGTGGCCATCTCTGACGCCTTATGTGTCACCTATGACACAAAGAGGAATGAGTGAGTCACATTAAAAAAATAAAAATGATGCCATTTGAAAATGTGTAGCCATCACTGCTTTTGTACACTTGCAAACTGCCCCCCCCCACACTGTGTCGAATTTACCAACTCTCAAGACTATTATTTTGTGGCCTAAATGGTATATCTGTTTGTTGAATTGACCACATGTAAAACTTCACGAGTTGACATTCAAAGGTACCGAGTCAGATGGTGGTTATCATAAATTCATGTTATGCACTTATATATGAAATAAACTATATAATATTATATTTCTGACTACCCACAACTGCAAAATATAATTGGTCCACTAACTATTTACGTACGTCACAAGCTGTGTAAACATAATGTCTGAGTCAAATCACTCAAAATAACTGAACAGATAAAGGTCAAATTATGTTTAGATCACTACCGGTAATCACATCTGGGTAGTCAAGACATTAGACATAGTTAATAATATATATAACATGATTTTACGATAACAAAACTTAAGACTTGGTACCTTTAACAACTATTTTAACACCAATCCCATTTGTTTTGGAATCACACAGACGGCACTGGAAATGGCTGGCAAGAATTGACAAATGAACGGCAGTGCTAACTACAGTACATTTCTTTGTAAACATCTGTCAAAACCACCCCATGTATATTCGAAAGTAGCAAACTTTACACAACCTCCGAGACAAGAACAATTTACAAACCTCAGACAGAAGCATAATCTACAATATTATTATTATACTAGCGCAAAACTATATATAGAAATTATGTCTTGTTTCACACTTATGTAAATTACCTCCAGAGATCTATGCTTGTTGTCATGGCGATGAGAGCTGCTATGGTATCGGCTTATAAAACGTGTTCGGCAGACACAAAATTGCTAGGTTTTTATACGTATTTATCCACCCCATTTCATGCCCATATTTGGTCACCCCATAAAAGGAGGGTGACACCAAACCTGCACGCATCAAATCACCCTAGTCCATGCATAGTGCAGACTCGTCATTTGGGAATTTGAAAAAAGACAGTCTACAAAAAGAACGTGAAGCAACCCTTCACTTTGGCTTCGCATGTCCTATGTGACAGTAGTTGACGCTGTCAATCAACAATTGGGCTTGGAAGTCATGTCGAATTCAACATCAGTTTAATTTGTTGCTTCAATTTATAACCACACTTGGGTAAACCAACATAGGGGCAAATTTACTTCATCAGTGTACCACAGCCACAAAATGTTATAGAATCTAGTTAGTTAACAAATAAACATGTATGCTATGATAGATACAATATTTCCATATGCGCTCAGGAAGTATTGAAATTTCAGAATGACCTTTTTAAGGTGAAACTGGTAGTTTGTGTGAATAAGTCAAACACCATACATGTATCTCATTGTATGTTTAAAAATCCAATAGGAGGGTAAAAAGTTTGTTCGTGACAACGTCTGAATCGGTAACACAGCGCAATAATAATTTGTGGTAGGTTCTATCCCAGCATGACTGAAACGTCTGACGACGCTGAACTACGCACAAGAGTGAGATCATAAATGAGATTTGCCAAATATATCACTTTTGGTCTAAGGCAAGACTTTGAAAGTGTAAATGCAGTGGAAGTACCCCCAACCCCCCTCCACCTCCCCACCCACAAACCATCACTGAGACCATGAAAACAGACAGTCACGGAAGACAAGGTCAACTTATTTGTTTGAGAAATATACAAATTTGGAAGCACTGCAGAAATACAAACCTCATGTTGGCATTGAAACGGTCTGCGCTTGTTGCTAGGAAAATACTGCGATCCAAGCTACACGTCTCTCGGTAAGCCATGTACATTGTACCAACATATAACACCAGCACAATACAACCATTGCCTACATGTACATATACACGGTCTGACAGTCTACAAAACCACACTTCCACATCACCAAGGATGGACCCATTTCAGGATATACGTAAGATGGCAGGAAGGAACTATTTTGACTCATCTGGGATGTTTCTGGGAGATCGAGACTTCCTATGGATGCTTCTGAATTTTTGACGTTTCTGCTCCAGTAGTACTTGGGAGAAATAACACCACCAAAACAGTGGAATTTAGTGCTTATTAGGTGCATGAACCAGGGTCTATGCTATGAATTTGACCCTTTAAATTAAAATAACACCTGAATTGATTTTCCTCCAAAGATAAACATGACATTAAAAAAAAATCAGGTTCAGTGATTGACTTGAATTACTACCCATTACAGTAACCATTGACTGGATTCCTAGACGTGAACCTTCATTTAAAAATTTTAACTTTACACAGGGAAAAGACCCTTAAATTCCTTATAAAACAGTACTGAGATACAGTGCTAAATCACATACAAAATTCTGTTCTGATTTTCAGGACTGCTGCATTGCCTGCTTTTGTATTTGGTGTCTAAGATTTTAAAACTTTACATTTAAACAACGTTTCTAAGCATGCTCACAGCTCTTTGATTCCATCGAAACTGGAGAAGAAAGCAACGGTTGCTGGTTTACAAAATGTATACTTTGCAACCTACAATAGTGTACAATATTTACAGCACATGACAGTTTCTAACCATAGCCTCACCTGAACATTACTTGGACATGTCGAGGTGACACGTGATGCGAATCACATGCAATGTCCTTTTCAGAGAGAGAAACAACAGGACGACAACCTTCTGTCACACACAGGTACAACTGGGTTGACAATTGTATGTGACAATATACCTGCTGGACACTTGATGTCAGACTGGACATGCACATGTGGTAGCCGTATCCTACCTAATAAACGTCCATCACAATTAACGCCCAGGCAAACTGCACCCACAACAGCATATTCAATGTATTTCCGAAATCTTCCCATCTTTGATGGGAATCACTGTTGTGGGTTATGGTTCATCCAACCATTACTGACATTAGATTGGAGTCGGGTGTTTCACCTTTAGATAGTAGTCAACCCCTGGCAGGTGTCTGACCACAATTGTCCTGGCTGGCTTCAAGTTCAGAGCTTCAAGTGGACATTCGCTCTCACTCTCTCTAGTGGTACAAGTAGCCAGCTGATGGTAGCCAGTGAGTTTCTGCAAGTCTGAGCAGTTTATAGCGAGTTTCCCTCCACATGTCAACGCCACTGGTACGACACAAGGCACACAACAATATATGTCCACCACTATAGCCAAATTCGCAGATTCACAACGCGCATAAATTCATATTGAGATTGTGAACCCTGCACACCTGGTCATGTGATATAACTGACTCCGAGTTCAGCATCAAGGTTGCAAACCCTCTCATATTTGAGGCACTAAGGTCATGACCCCTCGCACATCTGGTCATGTGATATCAGCAACTTGGAGTTCAGCATAATGGTCACAAATACGTCGCACACCTGTTCAGCATCAAAGTTGCAAACACTCACATGTTCGACCATTGCGTCAACTGCGCACGCCTGACCTTGGTTGTCAAGGCAACGACCTCATACAGACGTCTCTGAGCTCAAGCGCAGCACAAACTTATTATTCTTCGGGTCAATCACCTCCTCAGTGAGGTTGAAGTGCGGCAACTTCCGCACGGTGACCATGAGCGAGACGTCGCCCTGTCGCAGCTGGAACAGCGTGCCGTGTTCGACAGCGCGACTCAACAGCTGCTCACAGATCAGCACCCATGTCTGTGTCGTGTGGTACTCTTTGTCATTCCACAGCACTGGGCCCTGGCTGAGGTAGCGCTCCAGGAAGGACTTGGGACTCATGTCGTGACTGATACATTGAGCGAGGTGCTCCAGGATACCCTCCATCGTGTAGCGGGGTTGTTGACGCGTGATACGTAGGTACTTCTGTAGGGCGCGCGCCATCGACGGGAAGATCGCCTGGGCTGATTCCTGTGGGTCCATCGGGATCGCCGGACCTGGGAACAGAAGGCGGCGGGTACAGGTGTGGTAATGGTATACAAATGTTACGAATATGAATACATTTATTTAAGGTGAAAACCCACAGTACACACAAATATGTAATACAAAAATAGGTGTAAAAAGTAAATGTTAAAATTCAAGTGTTATATACACTACTTGGGTATATTTTAAGTTTGAAAATAACATCTCGCCTTAGATTTCATTACATGTTTGTACAAGGGGAAAGGACTTTAAATGTTTACTATTTCCCCAAATAGAATCAGTTATATTGAATGATATCCATTCTCATGTGAATAAAATGGAAAAACTACCTGAACAGCATTGAGCGACAAGCAATAAATAAATTTAAGTTTGGTTGATCTGTAATATTTATATAAATGCGCAGCAACATGTAATTTACCACAGTTCAATCAGACTAACTTCACCCATGGGATTAAACTGAACGAATGGATTGTGTAATAAATTTTCCTTCATTAACACAGGCAGAAATCGCGGAAGGAAACAAACATTTATTTTCATAACAGCATCACAGTAATGCTGCTGATAAATGTGTGTAAGAACACACACTGACTAGGAGAAATCAAGTTATCCTTCCTGGAGACCAATCTAGTATACTTGATAAGATTAATGACTGTTTGGTAATAGGGGCAAGCTAGCAATGTCACAGTACAATTGCCACAGCACTGGCCCATGTAATCGGAGAAGGTATTGAATCACTAAACTGCCACTTTCGAGTTAGGCATGCCACCCGATAAACAGTCACTCGGGGAGAACTGTATTTCATTACTGTGCAGGTGCAATATGGGTACGAATGTACAGAAAATTGTACATTTAAACAAATTTGATGTTTAGCCTGTACATATATGTAATTTATAACAGTGTTTTGAAGGTTTACAACTCATATGGGCCGTCTGGAATATTGAAAATTCATGTAGCTCTCAACATACAAATCAATGTGGCAAAGAAATTGCTTTATTAATACATCAGGAAATTAACTACTACATTTTTTCAGTTTTGCTAATCAGTAACAAGACTCATATGGACACAGTAGATTTCATATGAGCGATATGTCCATAAAAAAATCTTTAAAATGTGTATAAACACTATGCATGAAGACACATATTGCAAACAATCATTAGTTTATATTAAAAAAAAAATTCTCATGACCATACAAAACCACACATCCTTGAAGAAGTTACATTACAATCCAGAAAACAGAATGGTAAATGAATAGCTAGCTATGGTTTCAAGATGATGCTAAATTTTCACTCATTCACCATTGCATGACTATGTTTAGGTTGGAAATATCTCATCGCAGTGGCACGGCAAGACAGCTGTAGTAAGTGCAATATGGCAGACAGATGCAGCCTGACACCCCAGGCATTTCATATAATCATAGATTCTATTCTAGTCACATCTCCAATATCTCCGGCGGAGATCTCTCCAGGACAACTGGAATAATTCCAAAGATCTCCAAATATTCCACTCACAAGGCGAAGAGCTTCAGTCAGGTGATCACAAATATGACAACTATTCGTCTATTTTACCACCTAGTTTCACAATGTGTTACATTAAAAATGTGTCACATTTATATAATAAAAACAGAATGGCTACAAAATAATTATGGTGTTTTCACATATATCTTTGATTCTGTTTTACTTGTAGACTTTTCACTTTTGCTTCTTTGCAGAGAGGTGACAGAATTGGCCCAGCGGAACTCTTTCAGTGGTAAATGGAGACTGACACAACAGTAGTGCAACATTACTTGATAGGGCATTTGTCTGCAGTCCCCCATTTATGCTATCATGTGTATGATTCGATGTGGGGTAAGTTGGCTGTTCAACCTGTTGCAGTGTATACTGAACATAGGCTCGATTAAGCGTTGAACAGACACATGCAGGATAAATGTTGCCATTTTATCATTATTTTGATGACTGAATTACAATTTTACACATGCCCACCCCCCGCCCACCTGCACGCACATACAGTTTGATGCCACAGCAGAGTTTAGGATTGGCAATGTTCTGTTTTTACATATGTATTGAGATAGGTCTCAAAAACAGAACATCTGCCAATCTTTAGTTCTACCTTCACGTCAAACCACAGAGCCAGCACACAGATGAACATGAAACATAACTACACATATTGACATGTTTATGATGTCGTACCATTACCAGGAGCATAGACAACGACAACAATGTCCTTCATTCAGGCGTGAGACAGGCAGAACAACTGAGGCCCGGTAATATTACTGCATCAGTTGTTACTATGAGACCTGTACATGAAGGGTAACAATAACCGATATGAACAGCCTTTTTGTTCACAATATTCCACCTGTCTAAAGGGCTTTGGGGACATCATTTAGATACAGCTGGGTAAATTGGGCAATACAGCTGATTGATACTGCCCAAACTTCTGACACATCCTTGCAATTCAAGGGTGGTAGTTGCCTACACACTCTGTGGCCTTTATCCAATGCTGAATCAGCTGTACTTTGACCCATTTATTGTTCTGGTCCTGTGACTCCACGATCCAGCTCTATTACAATGACCACTACAAGGATGCACCTATTGTCACCCGTCCAACCAGCGACAAGAAGTCACAACTGGCAATTAACATGAAATAACAGATACCAAATTTTAGCGATTGAGCCAGTGTGGAGTTATATTAAAAATCGATCATATCTACCCTGTTTTACCTGCCTGATAGCAAGGTCTATTTTTTCCAAGAGGAACATTTGAAAATTATAGATAATAAGATTATGAAAGTGGGCAATATTTTCAAACAACCATTGGTTTATAGAGTTGACCAATGAACATTATGTCTAGCTAGAGTTAGACCGAGCTCAAGCATGCAGCCAGAGCCAATGCTTGCAGCACACAACATGACAGGAATACATAATCTGAACGAACAGCCTGAAGAATCAAGCCAGTAGCAGCAAGAATAACATCATTACAAAGACAGATGTCTCACAGCTGTAATTACCAGCCAGGAAACCTTCCAGGCATGATGTAATACTCAATCATTTTGACAACTTCTGCTCAATATGACATTACTGGATGCCTTGCAGATATTGATGCAACAATAAATAACTAGTGACAATCGCAGTTTGTAAGGCATCATCCTGGTCACCTAGAGGCTACGTGTCAAGTGCTATCTTCACTGACCACATGAATGCAGACTGCCCAGAGCTACTGAAGGAACAGTCAGTTTCTCTTATTTACTGTAAATATTAAAACCAGTTAGTATCACCCATTGACCTACAATGTTTAACCCATCCATCAATCCATTCAACTACCACTATTTGTATACTATCATGTGTGACAAGTCTTGTTGTGCCAGTGGCGTAGCAATACGATGCACTGAAATGCCACAACGTTATCACATCTTGACTTCCATGACAAATTCTAAAGTAAACAAATATAATATCGGTAACTGTTTACAACACCTGGGATGTCTGTACTACATTAATAAAATAAGTTACCTGAATCTGAATAAATTAAGATCTTCCAATCATGAATAACCCAAATTATTACAAGAACTATTCTTGAAATTACAGTATTGTTCCCTATAGACGTGCACCTCTTTTTACAGACATGAAACTATGCACAAAAACATACTTTCAAGTGTGAGCACGAGCTTTAATACTAACAAATATGGTATGCCCCTGCTGGTGCCACCTTGCGGATACTTTCTAGATGACAATTATTTGTACATTAGCCGTAAGACGGCATTACGTTTCTGTCAGTTTTGTTTTATTTTCAAAGTGTGGCACTGCAGAGGAATCGTCAAAGTAATATGATATTCATAGTCACGTAATCATTCGTAGCCACAAGGTTGGATCAGAAGAATGAAGAGCGCCTGGATGTCCGACCTAACGTATTCGGGAATCGCTCTCTTAGTGCAGCGCTCGATGTACGTTGGTGTTGCCAGGATGTTGGCAAAGCACGTGGTTTTGAATTATTTGAGTGCCGATTCAGCACAGGATTTCCTGCATGGTCCAATGGTATTTATCCAATGATGTCGTCTAGCTAGCGCAATGATTTTCTGTTTAGCATTTCTGAAATAATCAAACAGTCCGTCTCTACTCGCGTTTCCTTCGTGTTGTCTACCTAGGAGTTGCATGTGCTTCTGCCCACCCCTCACAGCTTGTGCTACTTATGTCTTTTAAGATGAATTAATAGACATGCACCCAAGCCCTTGCACCCACGCACTGCACGTTTATCGGGGATAATATGGTATCTAGTCAATACCCAAACAAAATACAGTTAACAAACGAACTCATGGATTTTTGCTATTCCCGCCCATATTCCCTGGCAACCATTCCAAAAGCATGACAATATAAGCCACAGAATAAACATAAGCCCTTCACGTGCATATCCCTTACACTGTCTGCTCTCACAAGATACCATGCTGCACACATACTGACTCAGATACCACACTGCATATTTCAAGACTTCAAAGCCACTGAAGCAGACGACCCTTTCACTAAATACAAAGTCCTGCATCCACCTAATCACATTTAGCCACTCTCGGATATTTCCTCAAGCCTGAAACATGCCCAGAAAATGAGTCTGGGACTGCCACGGAAGATCCCAACGGAAGCACTGCGGGAATCAATAGTTATATGGAAGCAAGTTTCCCGCCAATCTAATAAGAATCACCACGCAAAATGAATACATATGAACAGTTGCCACGGAAACAACAAAATCTTTAATCGTTGGTGCGTGTTCGTTGCTCGTCACTGTTGTAATAGGTGGGAAGCATTGATTATATGCAGGTTGAGTCACAGGGCATTGAGGCTGTGAAAGGCTATGATGTATGTCACTGCAGGGAACTGTGGGTAATCTATCTACATTGGCTGTCGGTTTTTGGTCTATCACACTTCCTCAGCACGTCCTCACCAGAACATTGATGGACTGGCAGCAGGCGCAATATGATTAGCTTAGGAAGTTAATAAGGGAAAACATCCCACACAATCACACCCAGACACAAATTGCATGTTGAAACATATTCTTCATAAATCTGAGGAATATTAATGATTATGACTGCCTATTACCAAGGTTAGACTCTTTATAATTATGATTTATCTATATTTTATAATTTTGAGAATATAAATAATGCAGATGGAAATATTATTAATTTCAGAAAATATATCATAAATTATTTTGTGGATAAAATACATGTTGAGAATATCGCAAAGTATTTTTGAGAATATATAACTATTTAATTTTGACATTATAACTAGTTCACTTGGCATTATTACAAATTTTAAGATTTTCTAATTCATTCGTTTTATAATAAAATAACAAGTTTAAATATCCTAGGGACTGTTTCTTACTTGTGAACCCATATAAACCAAATTTGGTTCTTTAAAATTAATTTTGCTCATTAATTTTGTATCCTGAAAACTGTCAAAACCTTGAAAAAACCTCTCCATAAATTTAATTATGGATTCTTTTTAATGATGGATTTTCTTATGAGCTGATTATCTTAGTAAGAGTCCCATCATCACCACTACATAGTACTCACCTTCCTGTTCCTGCCTGCGTCTGATGTGAGTGAAGGCCTCCTCCGCAGCCACGAGTAACCTCGCCCTACGTTTCCTCACTCTCCTCTCGTATTCCTGCTCCTCGTAGAACCGGTCGTTATGACTTGTGTCGCGACGTCGAGCGGCTGCCGCGAAGATCGCTCGCGACCGTCCATCAGCCACCGGCGCACTCTCCCCGTCGACGCTGTAGAATTTGAACCCGGTGAGTTTGGTCTGATACTGTGGTAGACTGTCGAGGTACGGATTATAGATAGCGAAGTCCTTGTAGTACTGCTCCAGACACCAGACCGCCATTCGCTGGATACTTAACTGACCCACAGAGTAACTATGCGATTCGCCATCCGGAGATCGCACGATCTTGATCACGTACTGCGGCTGGAGTTGTCGGACTTCGAGGAGGATGATCGCAAGGTAATGAATGAATAGGAGCGCATCAACCAGTGAGACGGCAAATGACACGATGCTGTCGTACTCGGGTTCCCGTGATTCGTAGATGCGGACGCCGTAGAAGAGCCAGAACGCGAACGTGAGAACGAACACAAGGAAGAGGATGAGAGCACGGAAGATGAAGATTCGCGGCATCGTCGCCTTTGGACGGCGGAAGAACAGCGCCCATGAGCCAATGACGAGGATGAGGAGTTTGAACGCGAAGCTGATGAGGAGACCCTCGCAGTTCGCCTTACACTCATCTGTCGGCCATTCCCACAGGTTCAGTTTTGGTAGAATCACCATGGCGATGGGCGAAACGCTGGACAGTATCGCGAGAACAGCGGCGAGAAGTGACCCAATGTAGCGGGCGCAATTAAACCCGATACTGTCCTCGAGGTTCTTGTTTATACGTGACATGTCCTCCATTGAAAATCCGGCTTCACTCGTTGCGCCCGTGATTGCCGTCGTAGTTTCGCCCCAGTTGTCGTCCTGAGGGAGGATTTGAACTTCGATGCGTTCGCCCTCGACGTGGTTCTCATTGTCGTCACCAGGGTTGTCGCCGCTGCCGCCCTGGTGCATCGGGATGCTCACTGAGTCTTTATCCATGTCACGGTCATGACCGTGCTGTCTGTCGCGGCTGTGGTGACGACTGCTGCCTCCCGTGTGCCGTGACGAGCGGTGTGACCGACTGCCATGGTTCCTGTCACGCTGCGAACGCTCCGAGCGCTCGCTGCGACCCGATCGTACCGATTCCGTCTCCATGGCAACAACTCCGGACATCTCAGTTATGACCCTTGCAACATTCTTCTAGCGAAACTGAAACAAACAGAAAGATTAAATTAAACATGGCATGTTATCAGTATTCACAACAGTATCAACTGGCAGTCCTGATGTTGTAATAGATCTGATGATAAAGACTAAAATAAAGCTTGCTTTGCATGTACTAACAAAAGCTCACAGAACATGGCAATACTTGTTAAATTGTTACATTTGTATCCTTTTTCTCCCAGATACCCTGGATGAGACTGGCTTCAATGTTTTTGTTTTCCTTCTGTCAGTGATTCTATTTCACTGCTGTTTCTACGACCGTCTCCACTCCTCATAGCACGTACAGTGGACTGTGGCATCTCATTGCATATAGATCACAGATATAAGGAACCTCATAAATAGTAAAGTAAAAGGTAAGTTTTTATATGTTGCTCTGTATCCAGTTCTTAGGACTGCTCAAACCACTTTACAGTTTACTCCCTGGCAGACCTGTCCAATCGAACATCCACTCAACTTTTCTGGGAAGCTTTCAGCATACTGCATTTACTATACAAAAACTACTCAGTCACAAATATCCTCAACTGTTTATAGCCAGGTACTCATTCGTACAGCTGAGTGAACTGGAGCTATGTCTAGTGAACAAACATGCCTAAGATTCACAACAGCTGCAAAAGGAGTTGAACCCGGGATCTCCTGGTTGAGAATCCAGTGCACTAACCACTACTTGGATTTAAGGCACCAAATTCCACAAAGGAACAACTCAGAAATCACCTTTCGGCCTTACACTGTTGGCCACCTTCCCTCATGAATAAAGGAACATTGTATAATAATATATGCAACAATTTAGCCGAGTACCCAACTTGTTCCATACGGCTGGGGCCTGGGAGTGCCCTGTATATATTGGCAGCACCAGTAATGCACACCACAACGACTACCCTTGGAGGGATACCTGAATGAAAGGCCCAGGAGGGGTATCACACAGAGGTGTCAGGTATTGGGTGGGTTCAGTAACAAATATATTCATGCCACTGATGTTTTCGTAATCAGAACTCGGCACTGTGTAATCGGCACAGGGCTGTTCTCATCAACACCTACTCAGTGGACACTTTATCAAAACTTGCTAACAAAATAGTGTAACAAATTGAAAAATATCAAGGGTGCAGTCCATGAGATAGGGTACCAGCTATCTTGTTAGATTTGGTGCACCTGCTGTGTAAAAGTGAAGTTTAAATGCATGTTATGGATTACGTTTACAATGATGAATTACTGATTCAACATTGAATAGTATCATATAACATGTTAAGATTGATCCGTTTGTCCTGGAATCTGCAAACCTCAAAGTCTGAGATAAACAATATGTCTTTGGATAAATTATGTGTACATGGACCAGAGTTTGACCGTGTATTCTAAAGGTATTTCAGTGTTTCAACCGAAAAAATACAAAACTGCTCCCAGGAGCTACAATTAAGCCCCTTTTAAATTATGAATGATCAGAAAATAATAAAAATAATTATGTATGATGCTAAATAAAACTCCAAAGAAATTTGAAGAGTGGTTTGCAACATTGGTTTGAAATGGTCCCTTGGGGATTGTCTCACTGAATTCAGGCATTAGCCACCTTGTGAAGCTGTTTGTGACTACCCACTGTAACACCACTGTCCTTTCACAGAGACCAGTTTTTATAAGTAGAGCTCTAGCTGGAGTTGTCAAGAAAGCGAGTTATGAAAGCATAGATCTCACAGCTATTGTGAGTAGGTTTCACAGTTCTTATCACGCCAGATTGAATTTCTACACTATAACAATTAGTTTGTCAGAAATAAGAAACACTAAAATGCCAATTCTAAATATACAGCATCAACATAAATTGTGCAAGAAAATTGTTATTCAGAATTGCGTAATTTTCTTATATTTTGCAATCACAATAGGTTTAACACGTTCATCATAATCTGTCGTCATCAGTTCCAACATAAACCAGTTTTTCATACTACAGGGAGTAATCAATATCCCATGCATCCAGGAGGCCCACGATTATTTCAATATTGTTTTATGAACAAAACATTTGAAGTTATTTTCTAAATACAGCAACATTTCCCGACTGTACAGTAACCTGTCCGGATAGTATGCTCACACTTTGACACTCATCCTGAGGAATTTTCTAAAACACCCGTCGAGATCATCTATCAACGTCATAAATAAAACAGTTGTGCTATTCTCCCGAGAGTACTGTAGGTATTGCAGCTAATGCGGCCGGGAAACAAGCAGTAATTGCAGATAAACACGAGAAACACGTGCAGAATTCATGTCTATTATTCATGTCCTCGCGGGTTTCATACAAAACGCACACACTATAAACGGCAAGTCGATACGAACACAATACCCTCTGTCGTGGTGTATATTCTGAGCAGATGGTCATGGACCAGACGTATGAGTTATGACAGGGGGGTGGAGTCTTTGTCCGACCGACCTGCCTACCATGTATCACTTTGTTTCGTGACGCTGCGACTGTTCATACGGAAAGATACCAGAATAAAAGGTACAGGTTGAATTTGCTCCACCCCTGGCTCACAATGGAAACTCTAAACTTTGATGTCTAATCTACATTGATGTTTCTCAGACGGAACTGTTTAAACAGACAAAGCACGACTTTTCAGATCATGAAATTTATTTTAAATCTGTGATGCCAAAAAATAAAACCTGGCGAATAAAAGGCAGGATGTTATGCAAAGATGAGTGCACGGCATAAACGTGGACAGATGTAAATGAAAACACAACTGTTAAATTGAGCTAGACTTTAAGAAAGCCAAGTGCAATTAACCAAATGTCTCAAAGGTCTACTGCATGACTCAATAGACAAAACAGCACTGAATGAAATGACACTGGACACTATGATACTTACAGCGGAATGGGACACAAAAGCCTGCAAACCAATCCAACCTGACTAATTCCTGCTCATTGTTCCCACACTGCTTTCTACAGGCCGACAATAGTAATATTTATTACATCTCCCTGTGGGATGTAACATAAATCCATCAAATTAACCCTTTCCCTGCCGAGCTGTAACACTAGGTGCCTGCTTTTTGCCCATACAGGAACTGGGGCACATTGGAAAAAAGAAGGTGTTTGCCTGACGGGCGTACAGCACGGAGCATTAATAAATCCATCCCATGCCTGTGTGGCCAACACTAACACGATGATATATGGTATTTCTCACTGTCACGACCCGGTGAATTATTATGTACAAAGTTGCCAATGTTGAAAATGTCTTAGGTGGCAGTGGGGAGCTGGGTGGTAGCTGGTTTTACAGTGGTCACCTATTGTTATCATACCAAAACCTGACATTACACAGAGCGACAGACAAGCAAATGACGTTATCTGAAATGACCTAGATAAACTGTGTTTGCACATATATTGTGCTGACAGAAACATTCGACAACATTCACAGGTGTCCATATATAATGGCTGTGACACGTGAGTATTACCAACTACATCTAGGTAACACACTCAACCTCAGCACATGAAAAACATAGAATTATACATGGAAACATCACACATCACAGACTACCAGATGGAAGCAGGTTTAATTTACAGATTACTGTTCCAGAACAGAAGTAACAAAATTAGAATGGACCACTACGTAGCCTTTGGGTGGTATTATTTTCTGTTGATCTATTAGATTAAAAAAAACTATTTTCATGTAGATAAGATGTTTCTGTATCCAAATTCCACCTGCAGCATTATTTAATCCTGTCTTGGCAGCTATCTTGAAATTAAAGAGGGTTGACAAAAAGTGGTGAAGGAGCTGTACACAACCAAAGCGGGGGTAAACATACAGGGATCGATCTAGAAAAAGACATGCATGTGACCTTTGGGCACGTCAGAGATAGAACCATGTGCCTTTTCGAAATTTTATGTGCCCCAGATCAGTTGATTAAAATGTTATTAATTAATTTGTACGACAATAAAATCACAATAACCTAGTTAATGTGAACATTACATTTTTTTATATTAGGCATGTAATCATGTTATTATTTAACTTGTTTTAATTATATTCAGGACTGAAGGCTCAACATATTTCTAGGTGCATAATATATAAACATCAATACGCTCAGAAATGTTTTTTTTTTAAATCTGTAATATTATAAACCTAGATACATGCTGGGTAGGTGTGCCCCATTTTTCATGGACTGGTCATGCTGCTACAGCCTAGTGCTCCAAGGATAGGGAGATTCTAACTGAGAAATACGATGCAGCAGTTTGTTACATTGAGGAACAATGATTCACATACGAGAGCACAGAAAAATATTCAAACAACGGTGTTGATTAAACATTAACAAAACTCATTTATACACAGATGAACAGATCTATGGTATAGCCTCAGATAGACTCCATCTGTGCAGTCTTTTGAGAGAACAAAGTTGTAAGTTGTGGAGAAACCACTCAAATACATTAGCCCAATTAAATTATACTATACAGTAAGACTAGAACATAGCATTGTCTTTTTTCAAAGTTAATGACCCTGGGTAACAGGGGCATTTGCAGTGAATATACTGTTTGTGAGCCTTGGTGACAGGAGGCATGATTTCTAAACATGCTTTAAAAAATGTTTATTTGTTATAATGTACTCCAATTGTAATATTTAGCAAACTTACATGAATGTAAAAACGTGTAGATGTATGGATGGATATTATTTGTATAGATGTAAACAGATGGCACTTTGTTCAGTAAGATTTGAAAGTTGACAATGGGTGATAATATGGTGTCAGCGGCAACAAACACCATTCACAGTGCTCGCCTAAAGCTTATAAACAATGTCAGAGACAGGCAAGGGGTAGGCCAGGCACAATGGTATTGATTAGACCATTCTCAATGTCCAGTCATCAATGAAAGATGTGATTTAAATAACTCCATTCAGGCCATTGTTCAATTAGTTGTCCACACGGCCATTGTCTGTGTTCCGGCACAGACTGTCTGGAGCAAACTGGAGTGCTATTTGGGCCTGAAAATATGCTTAGACGTAATATTTTTATAGCGTAAATATGCCTGGGGTGATATCTCACTGCCCGTTACGCCCTCTGGCATGGGATGATGTGGAATGATTTAATTATTGCATCGATGTGTACAATTTAGGTAAAACTATAGTTAATAACGGTAAAATCCACATGGGCCTGGATTCTATACAAGTGCCCCTAAATTTTCCCAGATTTTTTAGACACGCTTTTATATGTGTCTTTTGGGCACGTGACAAAAACGTATGCAGCATTCCAGCGTACAACGCGTCAATGACACGTTTCCACTGCATACGGGAATCCCTGAACATACTAGAAGGAAACCATACCCAACTTGGCCAGAAGCTACTCATGTCTAAATAGTTCTCAAACTTTATCAAATTAAATAGGACAGGCACCAAATAATGTAAGAATTGTGAACATATTTCGTAGGAGTTGTCTTTCTACCCATTAAATGGTAAAGGTGTCCAGTTCTCAGGACTGTTCAAAGTGCTTTACACTCCCTGGCAGACCTGTTCAATTGAACACCATCTCGACTTCTCTGGGAAGCATTCAGCCATGCTCCAAGTATTGCGCAAAGACGATTCGTACACAAACAACCACCCCTCTCTAGATGATGAACATTAGATGTTGAACTCTACCACACCTGCAATTCTCTGGTGATCACGTCCCTGATACTTTTCACTACGCTCCTTCATTATTCACTTTAATGATAGCTGATCTGGTCACTCACTGGCCAGAGGCTTGTTTCCCACTATTTCACAGACTAAACAGACTGACCAAAAGTACTAACACCTCTGGTCAATGGGAACCATGGCAGATTGTCCTAGAGAGCAATTTGTTTAATGATGCCTGACTAACATTCACCTCTAATTAGCTCATTCCTTAGTGCCCATTTCTCAAAGCTGTCCACACAAGAGACACTAATGGCCAACTTCTTCCACACAAAAGGGGTAAACCCTCAACCCTGTTGAAGGGATACAAACAGTAGTTCTTAGGCATGAGGATCTCCGTTCACGTACAGTGAATATAATCCCAGAATCCCGTCTGCCGAAAGTGTAATCTTTGAAGCTACTTGGAACCATGCAACACACACGAGTGAACAATTTGGAGTTAGTGTGTGATAGACTATACCTGACATTGCTCTGTACTGCACATTTTGTAACACCAGCAGCCACAGACAACTGTCTGTCAGCAGTGGTACAACAACACCTAGGAACTGCTCCAAAGTGTCAAAGGCAATAAACCTAAGCAGATAACATATCAGATCAGCTCACAGTAGAGTACACACAATTAAATACCTGCCAGCAGCTGTGGAGTCTCTGTTTGCAAGTACAGAGGAATACCACACAGCCAATAAACCTACACCAGGACTCCAGTGTCAGTATATGCACAAAGCCAGGCAACCTAACACTTCTGATCTGTGCCTATAAACCCTTTCCATAAAACACTCTGGAACTAGTTTATGCAGACCAATGGAATTCAAGCACCACATGAATAGTGCTCTGTTGAATGGTTCACCCTGTGGAATCCCACTGGTGCTGTAAAGTTTAACCCTGTTAATTTAACCCCTTCATCCAGCAAATAAATACAGACTGTGCTAAGCAGATTAAAGCCAGCCTTCAACAACTGGCTTTCACCCCAAAAACATAAGTACGTTAGTATGCTGTGGCCACCGGGGTGTAAAATCAGGGCAATGTTGCAGCATTCCGGCTGTATCTATCATAATCTAGAGCTGATGTATCGCATAAAATTCATGCGTGCCTCTTTTGTAATTGTTCACATGCAAAGTAATAAGTTACAATCACACCCAAAACTTTTACCAGAACAATTGCTCTTACGGCCACCCTTTCCTTCCACACTTTGTAAATAACACTCCTATGCTTTTAACATTTTCACACAACACAAATTGGTAATTATACACAACACAAAATAAGACTGAAAAACACAATGTATGTACACACCATCTTAAAATATATATGTTTTCTTATATGTTAACCAGGGTCCTGTTGACCCAACCTAAAAACAAGAGGTCACAAGGACAAAACTTACTTGCCAGAACACACTGGCTCCACTTTATCCAGCTGGTTTCAATGACTCTAAATTGGCTGCACACTGGGCAGTTATAACATTTTATTGCAGCATTTAACATTCAATTGCCAGCTGTTATTTACCTGAATAAACCATTGCTGAAAGCACCCAGATGCTACAAGTCTGCCTCTGGAGTAATTAAGTTCAACTGATATCTACACAGCTACTTATGTTTACTGTTACCCAGTCATGTAAATGTCAAGACAAAATACACCATTAGTACCTTTTTAACAAACTTAGCACAACGCTCAAACTACAATTTGAGCAAAACATTTGAAAAGGTAAAAATCAAACAACTGCATGTGTTGCTAACAATAACTTGATGACACATGTGCAATTGATTGCAGTCAAAATGCTTTGTTTCCTGTTATTGCAACAATTACATCAATTAAGATTAATTACAATTCGTTTTTCACATCACATGAAAAAACATCAAAAGCACTGTTGTATGTTCAACTGAAAATTTTAACTTAATTATAACATCTGCTTACGGTTACAGATAATCAAAGGAATAATCAGTATATATAAAATATATTTTAAGTAACAAATAATGATTAAAGTTCTCTAACGAACAGCTGGTCATGTCATAACACTAATTTAGGCATGTATTTGTAATGCAACTGTAACCTATTTGTTACTGAACATTCTTCAGGATAGTTCGTTTTCAAATTAGAAACTTTCATTTTTCATATCCAAGAATCATGTTAAATTACCTGGTAGAGAAAAGCCTCTACCAGGTAATTTAACATGATTCTTGGATATGAAAAATGAAAGTTTCTAATTTGTAACCTATTTGGTTTTGTGTAACAGAATCCAGCCACACATAGAAAGGATTCTCTCTAACTCAGGCACACGGTAGCCACAGTAGAAGACAGGTTTAATCAACCTCCTGATTCTAACATTACTGTGCATCAATGATGCCACCAGCTGCTGTCAACATGGAGCAACTGTCAGCCAAATGTAAACAGTCTCAGTCAAGCTACAAGATACTTCAGCAGTGCTCAGATCAAGCACCATCAAGTTTAGAAGGAAAAACTCCCAGGATAATTGTCCAAGTTTACACATATTTGCTGTCTGCACAGTTGTACACATAGGTTGCATAGTGAGGAGGCTGTCACATCGCATAATAAGGACATCTTGATTCCACCTAATCCAGCTGCACAGTTATCCCACGAGCAACTGCCATCTTTACGTACTTCTAAAATTGTGTTCAAAAGACGATACCAAAGATTTATTTGCATTTATCTGAACAAACAAAATACATTCAATAAAAATGCATAGGAAAATATATTTGAAGGAGCAACAGATGTTTGTACACTGTGACTGGCATACACCTGGCTTATGTGCCTTAAATAGTTAAACAAAAACAAACCTCATAACCACCATTAGGTTGGTCAGGAAATCCACATATTTGTTGTCTTCCCAATCCAAACTGAATCCATTCCTATGGGCTTCAGGGTTAGCCTTTTCATGCTTGAAGATGAGGCCCCAGGGAAATCCTCATCTCAGCAAATTAACCCAATCAGGCAAAATGTTTAGATCAAAAACAGAATGCCTGCAACTCCAGCAAACTTCTAAAACATAGATCCAATTAGAAGACCTTTGAAGCAGATGGCATAACACCTCAGGAAAGAGTGGCCCCACTGAGTTGTGCAATGTATGCTCTCTTTCAAGTCCACATGCTGGCACACAGGAAATTATACCATCTGCCTAAGCAGTCAATGCCCCCAGGGGAATGTCCCTTGGCATTGTTGGTGTGGGTACCTTTGTATGAGCCCCTCCCCACAGAGCAGATGTTCAAATATGAAGTGTTTGTCATGTGAACTGTATATGGCATACAAATTGTGAATTCACCTTCAGATTCCAAGTATATTTATATGCTGGAAAGAATATCGCCCATCACATTGCATTTAAGATAAAACACCTAAAAAGTGTTCACATTTTGTATATTTCTACCGTGCAAATTGTAAACAAAACATTCAGATTGTAAACATGCTATGTTGGTAATATTGGAACCACTGGCTAGGTTAACTGTAAGGCCCGTTGACATTGAGCATATTCCCACATTCAAACCAATTCATCCAGAGGACTTCCTGCAAATTACCACAAATGGCTGATTTTTGAAAAGAGAACAGGCGATTTCGCTAAATTAAAAAGCTGATCAACGATATGCTAAATACCTATGTAAAATGGCCCAAAACAGATTTTGATTCAATGCTACACTGAAGCCATGAGTACATTTCACTTTCATTCAACACTGCCCAAGGGAAGAATTACCTCATTTACCTGGCAGGTGTGAACCAACTTCCGAAGGAATTACACAGGAAGAAACAGAAGGAGAAAGGGGTGGTTATAAAGTGATGGGGTGTTAATGTGTCCAATGGAACAATACGTATGGACACTGGTATCCATCATGTGGGGTTAATGACAGGGAAGATCAGAAAATGAGACTGTGCTTAGTGTTGAGCAGCATTGCAAAGTGCCCTGCAGCAGGGGTTGAAATCACAGCTACACGAAGCTATACAGATGACCAGTACTACCAACAAGTGCCCCATTAACAACTCTGAAAGATGGTAATATCTGATTTGGAACCTATTCAAAGGTGTGAGAGTCAAGAATAATTAAGTATTTTGTAAAACATTTGTTCATCCAGAATTGTAGTCTCAATATACACAATTAAGTGTCGGTCATAATTACAAGGTCCTGTAAGATGATAGTGTAACTGTACTATTGAATATACAAAATGTAGGCACAGGAAACCATTATCCCCAAATAGTCAGTGAAATAGTTATGAATTGGACATATATGAAAGAAAACAATTGAAATTAAAACATTTTGACACAACTGTTTATGCAATTAAATTTAAGTTAATTGTTTGATCAGATTATTATGTAGTTTAAAAGAAGTTGCAATTCAGTTGTAATTTTGTTATCAGAACATAGAGAAAGTAGGTGTCTATTGATTTATGAGTAGGCTAAACATTTCAGTGCTAACACTGTTGCTATATTTCTTGTGACTATATTTGCTACCCAAAATATGTGACTGTTTTGTCAAAAATTTTGTTATATATCTTGACATAGAGCCTACTGAAACATACAAATGTTGTAAATTCTTCCTGTGTGCACTCAAAGGGTAATTTGTGGGCTTGCAACCTCAAAGGGTTACTTCATGCACTTGCAAAAATTAGCCATTACCCAACAATCTCTTAGAAAAGTCATCATCACCTAGCCAGCACCCAGGTCAACAGGTCTAGACCGTGCTATAATTCAACATGCACTCATGCGTGACACATACATTTCTCATACATTCGGTGTGAGTACGTTGACAAATAATATACGAAGCCAACAATATATATACATGTATATCAACTAGATGCTGTTCGCTCTAAGCCACCATAAGCCAGAGTTAATACCGACATGGCTGACATAATCCAACAGTTTCAGACAATTTCATATTTGCTTAATGTGGGGATGGCATCAGATTCAGACCTGTCTTTTGTCCGATGAAACGACACCACGTTTCAGATTACGTCAGAAAGCAGACTGCACCGATCTACACAAAATCACATTTCCCTGCATGAAATGCGAAAATGCTCTAGGAAATATTCCGGTCTACTTTGCAACTGGCAGCGTAATCGTAGCCATTTCAAACCGAGCTGCCTCAAGACACAACGGAAACGGCTTTCGTCGACTACTCGCTCACGCCAGTTACGGGACGGCTCGACTGCAGCAACGTACATTGCGCCGCTTCACTCACCTGAATCACGCGGAGTCTGTCTTCTCTCGGTCTGGCGAACAGTCCACGTAGCATACGTTGTTCGTGCAAACTCACCGATCCAAGCCAATGTCGGGCGTTTGCAACTAAACTCAATTGCAAATACGGTTCAAACAAAAGATTACAACATTACGATCGCTGACCGCCATTTCAAAACACACGCTAAATCGCAGGACCCGCTAGGCTCTTCCGTTTCACCCCCTCTGCCAGGACATATAACGGAGTTTCGTCAATGTCAACCCCCAGTTTAAATACTCTGTCATAAAGCTAATTGTTGTATATTGATAATGTTATGTTCCACATTAAAACTTCGACCATAACTGCGTGTATATATGTACTGTGTTTTAACTTTCATGATGTACGAGATCTTCTTTACTATCTGTATCTTGAAACGGGGAGTGAATAGATCGGCAAATAGGCTTTGCGAGAAAATCATTGGCGGAAAACACCATCAATCAAGAGCTACGGAGTCACATGACTAGACCGATTCGTCATGCCAGGTGGCCTTAATTTGACTGGCGAGCTTTGTGTATTTACAAACAAATGCAGCTGACAGTAGGCCTAAGGTTCGTGTATATACCGTCTTTTCCTTTTTCAAACAATGGAAAAAGCAAACAATGTTCCATTTCCGCTTTTGCAAAATGAAAATAGGTAAATGATAAAACGGTAAATCAACCGTTTTCCTATTTCTGTTTTGCTCACCACAAAAACAAAACACGTAAACTATTTTTGAATCATCTAGTATATATGCCATATATATATATTGGAAACATTTGTTCCCGTCATGGTTACTTTGGTGACAGTTTTAGCACAGAGTTGTTTCTTGGAAATGCACACATACTGCGCCGCTTTAGGCAGTAGGCATATTTGGTCTGCCTATGCTGCCGTTAGGAATATATGTGTGTGTGTGTGTGTGTGTGTGTGTGTGTGTGTGTGTGTGTGTGTGTGTGTGTGTGTGTGTGTGTGTGTGTGTGTGTGTGTGTGTGTGTGTGTGTGTGTGTGTGTGTGTGTGTACATATATGACAAATATATCATTATGATAAAATTATATGTATTCACGTAATTGGGGAAACATAATGAAACTGCGAGTAACGCAGGAAATTCTCTGGAAACCCAACTGCATATATTTTGGTCGCAGTCTTGAATCCCACATGATGTTATTTTTTGGATTTTTATTTGTGGGCCGGTACTTTTTATTTTTAATATAGAAGAATTTATTTCTTGGAAATCTGCCTCCCAGTCTTCAGAGCTGATGTTGCAGGCCTTCAAGTCGCGCTTACAGATATCACTGGATCTGAGGGCTGGGCGGCCCACTGGTTTCGCGCAGTGGCGAGTTGTCCACAGAGGATGACTTTCGGCAAGCGGCCATACTCCATGCCAGGCCCAGTCAGCGGAAACGTTTCAGGCTCAGCAGTGAGTACATGCTGGGGATCCTAGCACGGTCCAGTACGTCGCTGTAAGGGACTCGGTCCTGCCAGGTGATACTGAAGATGCGTCTGGGGCACCGCATTTGGAAGGTGTTGATTGAATTTAAGTTATCTGTCAGGCAGGGCCAAACTTGTTCTTGAAACAAAATCACATTTCATGGTCGTCTTCAAGCAAAACAACTTCTTTCTAAGCTATATCTTAATAGTGTACCTTCCACTTGGATGCACGATCAATATCAAGTTGTTTTATTTTGCAGTCTCCAGCCGTCGGACATGTAATCTCAATGAAGAGTCTGACGGTCTACATCAACTATCTACATACTATGATCGTATCATGCGGTGCCAGTGTGGATAATTTAGGCCTGCTAAAATGTTGAGCTGATGCCATTAGACCTGTGCATAGGAAGCGACACACCTTCCGCTACGACAAAGAGTCCGCTTGAGGGGATTAAAAAAGTGAACATTTCCCCAACTTCCGATGTCATGTCCGCCGGTATGCATTGGTTAGAGTTATAAACTACGATGTTATGAATATACAAAATATTACGATGTTATAATGCACAAATCATCAATAAACACTTTGATATGTTATGAAGTAACTGTGTTTTCGTCCTTAACAATTTACAGGAAACACAATAGTTTATGGCCTCGTTGCATAACGCTTCTTTGTAAGCGCGCTCGCAAATTTATTTGATATTTGTGTCATCAAAGTAATAATTAATTCTCATAAAGGTGTAAGAAGAAATATATGCGCTAGGGATAAAATGTAAAGCGCGTACCGAGGTTATTATGATTGGACACTACGCTTCACAAAATAGATCTTATAATACACAAACAGTTGTATGAAAGCTACGTTCAGGGGTTTTCGTTTGGTATACGACACACATGCCAAAATTACCGGAGTCTTCTATGTCTGATGACATCTGAGATTTTAGCATATTCGGCAGTAATTTCATTTAATATTTATTGAATGTTGGTTGAAACATATCATAGAGCAAACAAATCAAAACAAGTCATTAGTCAAAATCAAATCATGCGTGAAATTCGCAAAGATGGTAATTGTATGTAATGGCATAATAAAACGAAAAAAACATGTTTGGAAAGGAGTAAATATGAAGTTGTAAACTTACAAATAATAATGTTCGTGGGCATATAATTCAATCGTGTTTTGGACCGGCTGACATGTACAGCCCCACAAAGAATCTGTAACACAACAAGTATAATATATTATGTAACCCTGGCGGAATTGTATCGTGCAAGCGGTTGCATAGACTATTGTCATGTCAGACGCAGGTAGGGTAGCTGGAGCCACACCCAGTCGCAGTTTGCTAGGGATCATGGACGTGTCCACAAAGATATACGCACAGTTCTCTCCGCTCCGCCATTCGTGTATCACTATACACGGACTGGCGAGTTATTTTTTCATGTTTACGTGTTATAATAGTGATATTATTAGAATAATGCGTAACTTATCAATTGTTTCATGTTAATTGCCCCATTACCGTCACTTCGGGCAAGCCAGCTATAGTATGGCGAGTGTAGCAGTGTTGTGTCGTATAGTGTTAAATGGTGCTTACAGACGACTTACATATCTATCAAGAATGTTAACTAATTATTGTGATGTAAAGGTATGTCGTGTGCATACGTTTGACTTTTGATAATATGATGGTTACTTGATAAAAGAAGTACTTAGCTAAAAGAAGTTCCTCCGACTCTTAGTCTGTACAAGTTCAGACATGTATCTGTAGGGTGACTGATTGATTACATTCGGTTTAACACATATACTATTAGAACAGCCGACGTAACTTAGTAATGTAGCTTTGGTTGCTTGACTACAGTGTTGCGATTTTGTAGTCTCTCCTCGAATCTCTCTCTCTCCTCCATCCTCTGTGTTTGTCTGTTAGAATGTATGTCTATAAGATAAGTCTGAGACAGTACGTCAGACCGTGGGCCTGCCTGCCTGCCTGCCTGCCGGCCTGCCTCCTTCTCTGCCTGTATGTTTCTCTGACTGTCTGCCTCTATGCCTGTCTGGCTGTCTGTATGTCTGTCTTGACTGTCTGCCTGCCTGCCTGTCTGTCTGTCTGTCGATCTGTCTGTCTGTCTGTCGATCTGCCTGCTGGCTGTATGTTTATCTGCCAACCTCTGCCTCAGTCTCTGCCTCTGTGTGTCTTACCCCGTCTCTGCATGCTGGCTGTATGTTTGCCTTCCTATATCTGCGTCTACCTCTGCCTCTGCCTCTGCCTCTGACACTGTCTATATATATGTTCCTGGCTCTGTCTCTCGCCCTCTCTTTGTCTCTGCCTCGGCCACTGTGTCTGCTGTTTGCATGTGCGCATGTCTCTTTGCCTCCATCTCTCTCGCTCTCTTGCTCTATATTTCTCACTAGCTTTCTTGCATTCTGTCTGTCTGTCTGTCTGTCTGTCTGTCTGTCTCTCTCTCTCTCTCTCTCTCTCTCTCTCTCTCTCTCTCTCTCTCTCTCTCTCTCTCTCTCTCTCTCTCTCTCTCTCTCTCTCTCTCGCTCACACGCTCTCTCACATTTCCTCGCTCTCTTATTGCATCCCGTTCTTTCCCAAGTATTATTACCCGGCGACCGCCCTCCATTCTTGAGCCAACAAAGTTAATTTATAAAAAATATAATGATTGGCTTAAAAATAGGTTGTGTCACAAAAATGCACCATTTCAAGTGTTTTGTAAATATAATCGACTTTCACCCTCCTCCCCAACCCGACAGTGCTTCCTTTTGGTCACTAAACGGTGCTTTAATAACTGAAATAATAGAATATACATTTCTTTTAAAGTTATATTTTAAAATTACAACCAAGTTTCTTACAATATATTCTTTGGAGTTGAGATAAAATATGCAGCTTACAGAGTGTATCGGACATGTTGCCCAACTAGAAATTTGTATTTAACGTAGTTATGGACGATCTCATAATGCAATTTTAAATTGGTCAATGCATATAAATACATAATATCAGTGTCACAAATTCTACCAATTGTTGCCAGTCTGTACACCAAATGTCATACAATTATTACCACAAATGGCTGATTTTTGAAAAGAGAACAGGCGATTTCGCTAAATTAAAAAGCTGATCAATGATATGCTAAATACCTATGTAAAATGGCCCAAAACAGATTTTTATTCAATCCTACACTGAAGCCATGAGTACATTTCAGTTTCATTCAACACTGCCCAAGGGAAGAATTACCTCATTTACCTGGCAGGTGTGAACCAACTTCCGAAGGAATTACACAGGAAGAAACAGAAGGAGAAAGGGGTGGTTATAAAGTAATGGGGTGTTAATGTGTCCAATGGAACAATACGTATGGACACTGGTATTCATCATGTGGGGTTAATGACAGGGAAGATCAGAAAATGAGACTGTGCTTAGTGTTGAGCAGCATTGCAAAGTGCCCTGCAGCAGGGGTTGAAATCACAGCTACACGGAGCTATACAGATGACCAGTACTACCAACAAGCCAGTTCAGACACCACAAGAATGCCCCATTAACAACTCTGAAAGATGGTAATATCTGATTTGGAACCTATTCAAAGGTGTGAGAGTCAAGAATAATTAAGTATTTTGTAAAACATTTGTTCATCCATAATTGTAGTCTCAATATACACAATTAAGTGTCGGTCATAATTACAAGGTCCTGTAAGATGATAGTGCTACTGTACTATTGAATGTACAACATATAGGCACAGGAAACCATTTTCCCAAAATAGTCAGTGAAACAGTTATGAATTGGACAAATCTGAAAGAAAACAATTGAAATTAAAACATTTTGACATGTCCTTGAATCTGAGGGCTGGGCGGCCTACTGGTTTCGCGCAGTGGCGAGTTGTCCACAGAGGATGACTTTCGGCAAGCGGCCATACTCCATGTCAGGCCCAGTCAGCGGAAAAGTTTCAGGCTCAGCAGTGAGTACATGCTGGGGATCCTAGCACGGTCCAGTACGTCGCTGTAAGGGACTCGGTCCTGCCAGGTGATACTGAAGATGCGCCTGGGGCACCGCATTTGGAAGGTGTTGATTGAGATTATCTGTCAGGCAGGGCCAAACTTGTTCTTGAAACAAAGTCACATTTCATGGTCGTCTTCAAGCAAAATAACTTCTTTCTAAGCTATATCTTAATAGTGTACCTTCCACTTGGATGCACGATCAATATCAAGTTGTTTTATTTTGCAGTCGCCAGCCGTCGGACATGTAATCTCAATGAAGAGTCTGACGGTCTACATCAACTATCTACATACTATGATCGTATCATGCGGTGCCAGTGTGGATAATTCAGGCCTGCTAAAATGTTGAGCTGATGCCATTAGACCTGTGCATAGATTGCGACACACCCTCCGCTACGACAAAGAGTCCGCTTGAGGGTATTAAAAATTGAACATTTCCCCAACTTCCGATGTCATGTCCGCCAGTATGCATTGGTTAGAGTTATACAACTACGATGTTATGAATATACAAAATATTACGATGTTATAATGCACAAATCATCAATAAACACTTTGATATTTTATGAAGTAACTGTGCTTTCATCCTTAACAATTTACAGGAAACACAATATTTTATGGCCTCGTTGCATAACGCTTCTTTGTAAGCGCGCTCGCAAATTTATTTGATATTTGTGTCATCAAAGTAATGATTAATTCTCATAAAGCCAGGAATAAAATGTAAAGCGCGTACCGAGGTTATTATGATTGGACACTACGCTTCACAAAACAGATCTTATAATACACAAACAGTTGTATGAAAGCTACGTTCAGGGGTTTTCGTTTGGTATACGACACACATGCCAAAATTACCGGAGTCTTCTATGTCTGATGACATCTGAGATTTTTGGCATATTCGGCAGTAATTTCATTTAATATTTATTGAATGTTGGTTGAAACATATCATAGAGCAAACAAATCATTAGTCAAAATCAAATCACGCGTGAAATTCGCAAAGATGGTAATTGTATGTAATGGCATAATAAAACGAAAAAAACATGTTTGGAAAGGAATAAATGTGAAGTTATAAACTTACAAATAATAATGTTCGTGGGCATATAATCCAATTGTTTTGGGCCGGCTGACATGTACAGCCCCACAAAGAATATGTAACACAACAAGTATAATATATTATGTAACCCTGGCGGAATTGTATCGTGCAAGCGGTTGCGTAGACTATTGTCATGTCAGACGCAGGTAGGGTAGCTGGAGCCACACCCAGTCGCAGTTTACTAGGGATCATGGACGTGTCCACAAAGATATACGCACAGTTCTCTCCGCTCCGCCATTCGTGTATCAATATACACGGCTTGGCGAGTTATTTTTTCATGTTTACATGTTATAATAGTGATTTTATTAGAATAATGCGTAACTTGTAAATTGTTTCATGTTAATTGCCCCATTACCGTCACTTCGGGCAAGCCAACTATAGTATGGCGAGTGTAGCAGTGTTGTGTCGTATAGTGTTAAATTGTGTTTACAGACGACTTACATATCTATCAAGAATGTTAACTAATTATTGTGATGTATAGGTATGTCGTGTGCATACGTTTGACTTTTGATAATATGATGGTTACTTGATAAAAGAAGTACTTAGCTAAAACAAGTTCCTCCGACTCTTAGTCTGTACAAGTTCAGAAAAGTATCTGTAGGGTGACTGATTCATTACATGCGGTTTAACACGTATAATATTAGAACAGCCGACGCAACTTAGTAATGTAGCTTTGGTTGCTTGACTACAGTGTTGCGATTTTGTAGTCTCTCCTCGAATCTCTCTCTCCTCCATCCTCTGTGTTTGTTTGTTAGAATGTATGTCTATAAGTCTGAGACAGTACGTCAGACGGCGGGCCTGTCTGTCTGCTTGCCTGTGTCTGTCAGTCTGTCTGTCTGCCTGCCTGCCTGCCTGCCTGCCTGCCTGCCTGCCTGCCTGCCTGCCTGCCTGCCTGCCTGCCTGCCTGCCTGCCTGCCTGCCTGCCTGCCTGCCTGCCGGCCGGCCTACCTCCTTCTCTGCCTGTATGTTTCTCTGACTGTCTGCCTCTATGCCTGTCTGGCTGTCTGTATGTCTGTCTTGACTGTCTGCCTGCCTGGCGGTATGGCTGCCTGCCTGCCTGCCTGCCTGCCTGCCTGCCTGCCTGCCTGCCTGCCTGCCTGCCTGCCTGCCTGCCTGCCTGCCTGCCTGCCTGCCTGCCTGCCTGCCTGTCTGTCTCTCTCTCTCTGTCTATCTGTCTGTCCATCTGCCTGCTGGCTGTATGTTTATCTGCCAACCTCTGCCTAAGTCTCTGCCTCTCTGTGTCTTGCCCCGTCTCTGTCTGTCTGTCTGTCTGTCTGTCTGTCTGTCTGTCTGTCTGTCTCTCCCTCTCCCTCTCTCTCTCCCTCTCCCTCTCCCCCCCCCCCCCCCTCTCTCTCTCTCTCTCTCTCGCCCTCCCTTCTCTCGCTCACACACTCTCTCACATTTCCTCGCTCTCTTATTGCATCCCGTTCTTTCCCAAGTATTATTACCCGGCGACCGCCCTCCATTCTTGAGAAAACAAAGTTAATTAAAAAAATATATAATGATTGGCTTAAAAATAGGTTGTGTCACAAAAATGCACCATTTCAAGTGTTTTGTAAATATAATCGACTTTCACCCTCCCTTAACCTGACAGTGCTTCCTTTTGGTCACTAAATGGTGCACTAATAACTTAAATAATAAAATATACAGTACTTTTATAGTTTCCTTTATAAATTACAGCCAAGTAACTTACAATATATTTTTTGGAGTTGAGAAAAAATATATAGTTTATAAAGTGTATCGGACATGTTACCTCACTAGAAATTTGTATTTAATGTAGTTATGCACGATCTCATAATGCAAATTTTAAATTGGTCAATGCATATCAATACATAATATCAGTGTCACAAATTCTACCCATTGTTGCCAGTCTGTACACCAAATGTCATACAATTATACTATTCCTAATTAATGTTCTCTTTTGCAATAGTGCGCTCTTTTCTACGCATTAACATATCCACCAAGGACAACATTAAACAGTGGATGCTACCATTTTAAAAATTAAGAATCATGATTAGCACATAAACTGCGTGGCAATGTGCGTTGGTGTATGTCCGTGACTGTGTATTTCTTTTTCTCTGTCTGTCTCTATGTCTGTCTGGTCTGTCTGTCTGTCTGTCTGTCTGTCTGTCTCTCTCTCTCTCTCCTCTCTCTCTCTCTCTCTCTCTGTCTGTCTGTCTGTCTGTCTGTCCTCTCTTTCTTTCTCTATGTCTGTCTGTCTGTCTGTCTGTCTGTCTGTCTGTCTGTCTGTCTGTCTGTCTGTCTGTCTGTCTGTCTCTCCTCTCTCTCTCCCTCTCTCTCTCCTCTCTCTCCTCTCTCTCTCTCTCTCTCTCGTCTCTCTCTCTCATCTCTCTCTCTCTCTCATCTCTCTCTCTCTCTCTCTCATCTCTCTCTCTCTCTCTCTCTCTCTCTCTCTCTCTCTCTCTCTCTCTCTCTCTTCTCTCTCTCTCTCTCTCTCTCTCTCTCTTCTCTCTTCTCTCTCACTCTCTCTCTCTCACTCTCTCTCTGTCTTTGTTTGTCTGTCTGTCTGCCTGTCTATTTGTCTCTTCCACCCCTCTCCTTGCGCTACTATTTGATATTATTGTCATGGCAGAAACACCTGCATATTTATAGGCTGCACATTAAATGCTGCATCTGATTATTGCCAAACATGGCACCTGTCTGTTAATACTAGTAACACAAAGCTTATTATGTTCTCTCATGGAAAGGTCAGATCACACCCAGACTTCTTGTTTGGACAAAACAAATTAGAAATAATTGATAGCTACAATATATTTTGGAACCAGTCTAAACTATAATGAATTGTTTAATAAAGCCATTACAAAACCACGTTAACCAAGTTAGGCATGCAATGTTCAACCTTACAACTAAAGCACGGAAGCTAGATTTTCAAAATATAGAGCAGATTGAGAGATACCATAGAACATTCTTGAAAAGTCTACTAAAACTTAACAGGAACACCGCAGATTGTATGGTATATGGAGAAGTTGGCAGACAAAGTGTGACAACAATTATAGAAAAGAGAATGATAAACTTTTGGTTACACTGAATTGAAGCAAACGAAGCAAGCTATCTAGTATTATGTTTAGGCTGATGAAAAACCTACACGACACATGTAATTTTAAATCAAAATGGATTAAGAAAAATCAAAAGTATCATTGATGGAGGTGGACTATATCTAACATGTGGCATGATCTTGGAAATATAAAATGGTTGAAGCATACCCTAGAACTTATGATGAAAGACATCAACAGACAAGCATGGCACAATGACAATCATGTAAATAGGTTATGTTAAAATTACAGAATATTAAAAAATGACGCAGGGCTCGAGAAGTATTTAATCTACTTAAGCCCATATGACAGAATTCATTTATGTAAATTTCGTTGTGGAAATCACAAATTACCTATTTCTGTAGGTGACTATCTCCCTGAAAATGCTCAGAGGCTTTGTAATTTATGCAACAATGGAGACCAAGGTAATAATTATCATTACGTACGTGTTTGTCTATTACTGGTAGAAGAAAGATCAAAATACTTACAGAAATATTTTAGGATCAGACCCAATACTTTGAAAATGAAGCAGTTGTTTAATATACATAATGTGAAACACTTGACAGATCTTTCCAGATTTATTAATGTAATCATGACAAAGTCTTTATATCTAACACATTCCCTGTCAAAACTGTGAATTGCATACAAGAAACATTGTAGCTAATATTTAATTTATTAGATATATAATTACATATAAATGAGTTCAAATAATTTGAACTCATTTACATGTAATTATATAAAACTGAATGTTTTATCCATTGTGTGTTGTTTGTGTTTTACATACTGTAAATATAATGTATATAATAGAAGTCTAGATGTTCTTAAGAATACAATATCTTCTAATTCTAGTAAAATGTACTTTATAGAGAAACATTTTCTCATAATCGGCAAGCTAGGGGTCGTAGGGAAATACAATTCATTCGAGTATCTTCCCCTCCATCTCCTTTCTCACTTCCTTCCTCTCCCGCCCCCCCCCCCCCACCAGTTCCCACCCTCCTCTCCCTTTCCGTCTCTCTCCCCACTCTACTCCTCCATCCTTATCTTCCCCGTTGCGCTCCCTGTTTCCCCTCTCTATCTGTCCCATGCTCCGTCCCATGTTCCCTCCTCTATTTCTCTCTGTCCCTCTCGCAATCTTTCCCCTCTCTCCCTCACACACACACACACACACACACACACACACACACACACACACACACACACACACACACACACACACACACACACACACACACACACACCACCACCACCACCACACACACACACACACCCACACACCCACACACACACACACACACACACACACACACACACACACACACACACACATAAAGGTGCATTATATTCAACAATATGGTGCCAGTAACATCGGTACTGTTATTGCCACCTTGAGTTTTTAAATGCAAGTTTCAAGAGAACGTGTTACTGAATACCAAATGTTTCAAACAAGTTCAAGTTAGGGAATTACAAAATAATGTTCTTTTTGAGGAAACATTGTTTCTTTATATAAAAAATAAATAATACACAAGTTACTATACATACTTGAATCGTGTGAACTTTCCTTATTACCCCCAACATAGACAAAAACCCAACATTACCCAGTTAAATGTAGATCTACATACCATAAACTGTGTTCATCTTGGAACCAATGAGTATCCCAGTTTTCACCAGGTCAGATATCCACAGCTAGAAAAGTATGTAGATAAATCTTTAAATAATTTACTACGAAAACCTAACGTTTGTTTACCGTGTGCTTTTGAGATTTTCATTATAACATACGGGCATTTAAAATATAAGGCAACAATGCTGTATTTTGAACATAGATAGTTAGGTTGACAGATATTGTGAAGGGAATGGAGATGGGAATTAGCAAGGAGGCAGGTCGAACGGAGAGAGAAGACAGGGAGAGAGGTGAGGATACTGCAAGACTGAAGGAGAATAGCAGTGGCAAGAAAACTGAGGAAAGGAGATTGAGAGGAGAGAAGGTGATTGGAGGGGAAGAAATTGGAAAATCGACAACAGAAAACGTGACAAGCGTGAAGGTGACAGGGAAGAAAGTGACTGTAGAGAAGGAGGGAGGGAAGATGGAACGGGAGAGGAGAGAGGAAAATGAGACGGGACGAAAGAAGAAGGGACGAAGGGAAGTGAGAGCAAATGTGATAGAAGAGAAGTCGATAAAAGGGACGCTGACAGGAGGAAAGGTGACAAGAGAAAAAGCGACAGGAAAGAATGGATCGGAAGAGAATGTGACAGGAGAGAAGACGGCAGGGGGGGAAGACAACAAACAGACATATGCAAACCGAAGAAGGAGCTATTCTAAGGCAGTGATTGAGGGGGCAATGAGGAAAGAGAGGGTGTTTATGGGTGACTCCCTTATGAGAAAGACGGACAAGACACTGAGCGAGGGGAAGGACATCGTTGTTTGTTTACCGGGGGCTAGGATTGAACATGTAACTGACAGGGTAGAGAAGGTATTGGGACATGGCAAGGGGGGGTCTATACTGGTACATGTAGGAACAAATAATGCAGACAGGGAGGGAACAACTGCGATAGTACAGAAGTATAGACAGTTAGTGAGGAAGCTAAAGAAGACGAGAGTCGAACAGGTTATTTTGTCAGGAATTTTGCCAGTAATGGGAGGAAGGGGGGCAACGTATAGAAACTGCAAGAGGATGGCGATCAATGCACTAGCTGAGCAGATGTGTGAAGAAGAGGGGGTGGGATTCACAGATTTATGGGGATACTTTGTTGGGAGGGAAGATATGTACATGAGAGATGGCCTCCATCTTAGTGGAAAGGGGGCAGCAGTTTTCTCAGAGAATCTGCTGCAATCTGTTGACAGTGGGACAGGTTGCATCTATTTAAACTAGATTCGCAGGGGGGACTCACAGAAAAGCCTGAAAATTGAGGCATAGATAAAGACAGCACAAATAAATCAACAAATAACAGTCTGGAAAACTCTTCTGAAGCTGGATATAAATGTGTTTGTTTAAATGCAAGGAGTATAGTAAACAAAAGAAATGAACTAAACATTATGGTAGAAGATATTGACCCTCATATAATAGGTATAACCGAATCCTGGACCACCACCGATATATCAGATGCTGAATTGGGACTGACAGGATATGTAATGTTTAGAAAAGATAGAATAGGAAGAAAGGGAGGTGGAGTTATTTTATATATTAAAGAATCTATTCAGGCTTATGAAATAAAATTAGAAAGAGAAGCAGATTGCGAAGAAGCTGTTTGGTGTAACATAGTTACAGGAAACTCAACGTTAACAGTTGGGTTAGTTTATCGAAGTCCAAACATAAGCATAGAAGAGAATGAAAAAATACAAAACGCTATAAGGGAAGTAAGCAAACGGGACTGTATTATTATGGGGGATTTTAACCATGGGCATATACAATGGAAATCTCTACAGAGTATGGGGAGAGAGGACCACAAGTTTTTAGTTTTAGTTCAAGACACATTCCTTTCTCAACATGTGCTAGAACCAACCAGGGGTGAGAATGTGTTAGACATAGTTTTGTCCTCACAGAATGAATTAGTTGACAATGTCAAGATATGTGAGCCACTGGGGAGTAGCGATCACAACCAGATACATTTTACCATCAAAGTAAAATCAGAAAGGAATAGCAAAAAGCAGTATAGGAGAAATTTCCACAAAGGAAGGTATAAGGACATGAGGAAATATTTAGCAAAGATAGACTGGAATAAGACACTGAAAAATAAGACGGCAACAGAATGCTGGAATATATTAAAGAGTGAAATTGAGTGCATAATCGATAAATTTGTACCCTTCAAAAAACAAGGAAAACGGTCCAAAAAGAAACACTTATCGAAAGAAGCCATTAGAAAAATTAAGTATAAACAAATGATGTGGAAGTCATATAGATGTACTGGAAATGATGAAGACTATAACAATTATAAAGAAGCACTTAACCAAGCTACAGCTGAAATTAGAAATTCAAAGAGAAGCTATGAACAACAATTAGCTAGTAATATAAAACATGACAGCAAGAGTTTTTATGCGTATGTTCGAAGCAAACAGAAAGTTCAAGATAAGGTCGGTCCTCTAGAAGATAGTGCTGGAAATATGATATCAGAGGGATTCATAATGGCAGAAGACCTGAATGAGTACTTTAGTTCAGTGTTTACCAGGGAAGATATTAGTTCACTGCCAATACCAGAGGCTAAGTTCAAGGGGGCAGATTCAGACTATTTAGGACAATTAATTGTAACCCCGGAAAAGGTAGCTAAGAAAATAAGGGCTATGAAGGAAAATAAATCACCTGGAGTGGATGGTATTCCACCCAAACTATTATTGGAAATTGTAGAACAAATTAGCATACCACTTGCAACAGTTTTCAACTTGTCATTAGAAGAGGGAGTGGTTCCTTTAGAATGGAAAGAAGCAAACATTATACCGTTATTCAAAAAAGGTTCGAGAAACAAGTCAGAGAACTATAGACCAGTGAGTTTAACATCAGTGATTTGTAAATTATTAGAAAGACTAATTAAAGATCACATGGTGGATTTTCTTGTTAAACAAAACTTGATAAACCCATCTCAACATGGTTTTTTTAAAGCGAGGTCATGCTTAACAAATATGTTATGTTTTTTGGAAGACATCACTAAGTGGGTAGATGAGGGAACACCAGTAGATATTGTCTACTTAGATTTTCAAAAAGCTTTTGACAAAGTACCACATCAAAGATTACTGCTTAAACTAAAGGCCCATGGCATAGGAAATGGTATAATAAACTGGATAGAACAATGGCTGATTGACAGAAGACAACGTGTAGTAGTTGATGGGGAGGCTTCAAACTGGAAATCAGTATTGAGTGGGGTACCACAGGGATCAGTATTAGGTCCTATATTATTCTTAATATACATCAACGATTTGGATGATGAAATAACAAGCAAGGTGTTGAAATTTGCGGATGATACAAAAGTGTTTAGAAGGATTAAAAGTGATGGAGATAGACAGCATTTACAAGATGATCTTGACAGGTTGATGAAATGGTCTGAAAAATGGCAAATGATGTTCAATTTTGGGAAATGTAAATGCCTCCACATAGGACATGGGAACGAAGAGGTAGAATATACAATGGGGGGTACTGTACTAAGTACTACTGTAAAAGAAAAGGACTTAGGGTTAACCGTTAGTGCTGATATGAAGATTTCAGAGCAGTGCGGAATTGCAGCTTCAAAGGGAAATCAAATCCTTGGATTAATTAGGCGAAACATAACGTATAAGGAAAAAGAGCTAATAATACCGCTGTACAAAACAATAGTTAGGCCTCATTTAGAATATTGTATTCAAGCGTGGAGGCCATATCGCAGGAAGGACATAGATATGCTAGAAAGAGTGCAGAGGAGAGCAACTAAAATGATACAAAATCTGAGGGATCTTAGTTATGAAATACGCCTAAAAATATGCGGTTTAACAACACTAGAGACCAGGAGATTGAGAGGAGACCAGATAGAAGTGTTTAAAATATTGAAGGGTTATGAAAATATTGATAGAAATATGTTTTTCTCAGTTAAGAAAGATAGAAGGACTAGAGGACATGATCTTGCATTAGCAAAGGAGCAGAGTAGATTGGATATAAGAAAGTTTTCATTTTCACAAAGGACTGTAAATGAATGGAACAGATTACCTGCTGATTGTGTGGGTGCTAGTAGCGTGAATATGTTTAAAAATAAAATCGACACATACCTCAGACGGGCGGGATACACATAGATAAAAAGGTCGGACTCTCGAAAAGCCAAGGGCTTCCTTGTCCACCTGCTACCTAGAGTTAATTCTCTGGGTGGCAATCTTGTTAAATCTTGTTAAATCTTGTTAAATCATTAAACCACACATGGTTCATCCAACTCTACAAAACTACAAAAGCAGGTATGGGACATGTCAAATGTTGCACATTCTAATGAAATACATCACAAGATTTATTTTCCCTACAACTCTGTAAATACTTTGTATCAGACCATCAGTTCAGTTGGCATGATCTAGTGGTATGATTGCACATAATTACCATTTCTCTCCATCATATTAACATTGCTTTGTGAATCTGCCCTTCAACATTCAAAGACAACATTTTACTGCTAGAAAATGTATACAAATAAAGTAGAATTACAAAGAATTCACATCTACAGAATAATGGTACAATTCATTCTGACATTACTTAACCTCCTGTTTCACATAGATCTGCTCTACACATTTCGTATCACTGTAGCTACCCACAAGTTTACAATGTCTAGATTCTGTTGGCAACCAGCCGAGATATAACATTTTAATCGGTTACATTTATGTTAATAAAACTAATAAAGCTGACAAAATAATACATTTTGTTTAAGAAAAACTGTCTCCAACACTAGCCCCAAAACTTAAAGAAACAAAAACACTGTAGCAACTGGGCGGCTACAGAAAAGAGGGGTGTCAGGGTGTCACGACATACCCCGACAGCATCAGGGGGGGTCCTTGCCCTGGATGTGCAGGTTGCTGACACAACCCTCCAGCATCTTCTCGTACTGACCAAATGTCATGCCGTCCAGGTCAGGCACGCCACCTGAAGGATAACAACCACTGTCAACACACTGGTAATATTGGCCGAACACGCTACAGTTAACCTATCCATCACGTGACCTGTTGCCTAGTCAAACTTCCGTCAAGTCATCAGAAAATATGTAGTGGGTTCGGACATTCCATAACATATTTTGTTGAAATTCTGGTCACAAGTGTTTCTTTATGGCAACGATATAAGGCAAAGTTTGTAAAGTGACCACTGTATGTGGGAATGTTTGATTTAGGAGATGTCATGCAGCAATAGCAATGTAATTCACGTATATATAACAATTAACAACATTGTTGGCAAAACAAAACTTGATGGAGGTCACGTGCAAAATTCAATTGTGATGTAAGTAAAACCGCGATGTAATGGATACATCAATTATTACACAAACTATAAAAATACTTATCCATCAGAAGGGATAACTTGGTCATTTGTATGGTGATAATTTTCACGGTTAGGTAAGAAACCAAGTGCTCAGTTTGGTATTTTTTGTGCCACATGGCGCTACCTACAGAGACACAAGAAACGGTTTGAAGAAGTATTTATATGAGACATTTGATGAAGATTGCATAACTTGGGACAGTTGTATGCATTGCCATGCATGTTTCCTATGATTGTTCCATGCTGCATTTTTAAGTACAAGATATTTGTGAGACTTACCAATTTACATGTTGCCACGTGTGTTCAGCATGCGTAGTACTGCTCCAGATGCTCCCTGTACAAAGCTGAATCCGTCGATCTCAAGACTTCCTTTCCTCCCAGTCCTGAAGTCAACAACATCTTCCATATTCATCTACTCATACCACAGCTAATATCACAAGTACCTGGGTTTTATTTTTATAGTGAAAAAATGTTTTAAAATTCATATTGGTTAAAGTAAAATCAGTATGTTTTAATGTTGGAAATCTTGCATCACCATTTTCTAACTGGAGTCTTCAGTTGCCACCATTTTGTACATAACATATATTGGAACCTATTTTGTTTGATTAAAATAAGTGAATTAATAAGTAAAATTACTTTCCCATTGTTAAATCAGTGTTTACGTTTAACAGACTAGTCTGTTTGTAAACACGGCTGGCTTTCACCGGTCAAGAACTGCATGCCATCGGGGTCATCGCAATGAAGGCCAAACAAACTATACCGCTGAAGACTCTACAACGCTTCGGTTATTAAAGATTTGTTCCGTGGAAAAACCCACTGAGGAACAATTGCGGAATTAACCATTATCATTCGATTCCGACATTAACTATATTCAATAGGAACTTTCATAAAGCTGCATTCTCGCGTGCCAACAGTGTTAACTAATATATTTTATGGCAACATTACACGTACACCACTGATATCTGCACAACTTCAATTATGCACAGTGATGACGCAACCTCACATGCAACTTCGGCAGCGGCATCAACAACGACAACAGCAGCAGCAGCGACAACAGCAACGGCGGCAGAAGCAGCGGCTAAAGCAGCCACAACGGCAGCAGCAGCAGTGATGGCGGCAGCAGCAGCATTGATGGCGGCAGAAGCAACAACAGCAGCAACAAAGAAACTGCTCAACATTCGTGATGCCAGGAGTGGAGCTATAATCTGAACAATCCAATCCATGTTAAGCGAGTAAACACACCATCGCGACGGACAAGGGACATCCAACTCGCTCTTGTGAATCCATGTTCTGTGCGGAACATAACTGCAGACATCACTGAATATAATCGTTACTAATGACATTGGTATCGTTTTGATAACGGAGACCTGGTTGACATCTGGTGATGCGGTCAAATGCGCGGAACTAACACCCAATGGCTATCATCTCAAGAACAATCCAAGACTGTCCGGCAGAACTGGTGGACATATCTGTATACTGTGCAAGAATGGTATTCACTGTAAAGTGATGTTCCTTTTAATTTGCTAACTATGAATTATTGTGCGAAGAGACGAAAGTTGATGTGCATGTGATATACCGACCACCATATTCGGAAAATATAGTGTCACCATACTACTATTTTCTTTGAGGAATGTCAGAACTACCTGTCGCATGCAGTTCAGACCCTTCACTCACTCCTGTAGTAGGTGATTTTAATATTCATATGGAAATTGACATCGATGCTGATGCAATAAGAATGGGTGACGTACTGAGTGTGTATAACTTAACACAACATGTTATGGTTCCAACTCATAGATCAGGTTATACTCTGGATTTAATTATCACTAGGCGTAATCGCGAACTTCTTCATAGTTACCCGGTGGCTGCTTAAATGGTATCGGATCATATGTCTATGCGTGATCGAATAAACATGCCCATACCTCCTTTAGAGACATGTACTATATCGTATAGGAAGCTGACGCAAATTGATAACAACGCTTTCAGCACTGACTTGAAGGATATAGCTAATGTTATATTGAGCATCACGGATATCAATCAGCTACCTGGTGAATACAAGTGGCTGAACGAAATTGCGAAGTTTTGAAATGGTGATAAGTAGAATCGAACCACTCGACCGACAGCCCAGTGTTTACCGCCAAGCCACCGCGCCCCACCAGCGAGTCGGTGTTTCCACATTCTTCTTCAGCCAAGCAATATCTATTCTTTCTGAACATAATTATATATCAAATATTGTAAACTGTGTGCAAACTTCTTCAAGTCGTCAACACTACGCGTAATGCGGGAGTGGACCATCAGAGTGGGAGAACGTGTCTATTTCTCGTCATCTTCCTAGTTGGAGAGAAATAATCTTGCGTAGGCCTAATGCGTGATTCGTAATCGTTTTGACCAAACTCCAAAGGGTGCAATATTTGTCTCTGTCTTGATCGTACCTTGCAATACCGATAATACCATTTTGTATCATCTACGATCCATCATCCATCCATTCATTTAGTTCGCTGATAAGCGGGAACTTGAATGAAGCGCTTTGTGATTTTTCATATACAACAAAGTTCCAATAAATGAACATTGCGTGAATCTCTGGCGCTGTTTTCTCGTGGAATTTCATGTCTGCAAGATCGACAGGTCCCCATCCGACATAGTTTGTGTGGTCGTAGAAAGTTAGTCATGGCAGGGAATGCTTCTAGCTGTCACCCCCTCAGCCCTGGCGATGTCCAGCATGATCTCCATAATTTCTATGCAAACATGTACTTATGTTGGATAAAATGAATGATACACACACGCAACGGCTTCACACTTGGAAGAGATACACTTACAATGCTCAAAATTTACCGTATAGCTAGTTTTGGCGATGTGTTTTCATGTTCAAAAGCATCGAACAGATGGCAGCACTTAGTATCTGATCATGTGATTAGGTGCTACCACCTAGCGAGCAAACGTGACATTAACATATTTGTTTGTTCCACGAGAACAGCGGACCATTGACGTCGTTTACTTTACAATTTCATGTGTTTGTTTTTGTTGTAGATCTGTTAAACTTGGTTTATTATCTACTTATAATAGAGGTTGCATTTGTGTGTGTGAATGTGGATGGTGTGTGTGTGTGTGTGTGTGTGTGTGTGTGTGTGTGTGTGTGTGTGTGTGTGTGTGTGTGTGTGTGTGTGTGTGTGTGTGTGTGTGTGTGTGTGTGTGTGTGTGTGTGTGTGTGTGTGCGTAATCAATTAGTATCAACCAGCAATTCAACTGTGGTACTATATTATTTAAGCTTGTGTTAACTCCGCCAAAGTCCCGAGTCAGGTTGAAAGGGAGGAAGGTTGTGTGTAGGGTCAGTAACACTACCACGTAAAACCAAAGTTTACTACAGAAACGACAAGAAGAAGCCATTCCAGTACACTCTTAAGGTGAAGAGAAGAAGGCATATCCACAAATGTAGATGCAGCTGCATCTATAGATGTATTTATGACGGGGCTGAGTGAAAGCCGTCAGGAAGCTAGACCTCAGATGAGCCATATCTTTAACGCCAAAGCTAACACCAGAATAGGCACATGGAACGTTCGAACGCTCTTTCAGTGCGGCCGAATGGAACAGGTGCTGAAGGAAATGAAGCTATTCTAGATATAAGCAAGATGAGGTGGACAGGTCAGGGACGCTTCGTCAGTGGAGATAAGATTGTCCTCTATTCCAGGAATGAAAACCACCACATTCATGGAGTAGGCATCATCCTATATAAGGATGCTACACAAGCGTTGATAGGTTGGAAGCCAGTTAGTGAACGCATCATCACAGCGAAGTTCAACACTAGACATGTCAGAGTCACCATAGTACAAGTATATGCCCCAACCGAAGTTGCCACAGACGATAAAAACGATACCTTTTACAATTAACCCCAGAATGTGCTTGACGAGATACCAGGCTTTGGCATAAAATGATGGTTGGAGACTATAACGCAAAACTGAATAGAGACAGAAGAGGCATGCGTACTACTGTAGGATCTCACGGTTCAGCTGAAAACACGAACGATAACGGCGAACGATTGTTGTCGTTGAGCAGCGTCAGTGGTGTCAGCATTGGCAACACATTCTTCAAACATAAACGCATCCACAAGAAGACCTGGACCTCACCACATCGAATGAGATTGATCACATATGCAGTAGCAGTAGGTGGCGTACATATCTACAGGATGTCCGAACCTATAGAGGGGCAGATGTTGGTTCTGGTCACAACCTTGTAATTGGTATAATGCGCTTGAAGGTAAAACAAAAGTCAAGAAGGTGGAGACGGTCAGGCCGTATACGATAGATAACTTAAAGAATACAGACACGTCAAAAAGATTCTACTAGGAAACTAAGAACAGATTCCAAGCGTTACAACTCACAGTCGGCTTCGGAGAGCAATGGCAGCTATTCCTCCAAGCCATAAATAAGAGTGCGAGTTGTAGTAATAGGAAGGTGAAGAGGATCCAATAGAGACAGAGAAGAGTCGTGAAACCTGATTGATAAAAGGAAAGATATAAAGATCAGATGAGATCAAGCGGCTAGAAACCTCCAACAATGGAGTTCACCAGACGAGCAATACAGGAGACTGGATAAGGATGTAAACAAGAGTAGTAGGCCAGATAAGAGGAAATGCATGGTTAGAAGAGAAAGGCAAAGAAGCGAAAACAGCAGCAGAACGGAATGACTTGAAGACGCTGTTTAGGATTGTGAGAGAGCTAACAAGCACAAAGAGCAGCTCCAACATACCAATAAAAAGCAAAGATGGTAGAGCGCTTCTAACAAGCGAGGAACAACCAAAAGCTACCACACTCTTCGATTTCGAGCAGGAACCAAACACAGAACATCTTGATGTCACCACTGATGACATCACCAAGGCGGAAGTCTCCAAAGCCATCGACAGCTTCAAGAATAACAAAGCAGCGGGGCTTGATGAAGTAACAGCCGAACTATTGAAACATGGCAAAGATGGGGTTGTAGATGAGTTAACTTACTTGTTCAACCTGTTCTGGTGCGAAGAGGAAGTCCCGGACGATTGGAGAAGAGTAGTGATCATAACATTACCGAAGAAAGGGCGCCTGAGCGATTGCAACAACTGGCGAGGAATAACATTGATGTCAATGTCTGGGAAGGTGTTCTGCAGTGTGATCCTCGACCGGTTGAAGACAACAGTTGACCAACATCTACGGGAGGAGTAAGCTTGTCTTCCAAGCTTGAAATCATGCTGTGAACAGATCTTCAGATAGCGAAACATCATTGAGCAACGTAAAGTAAGTAAGTCTCTTCTAGTCAACTTCATTGATTTTAAGGAGTCTTTAGACAGTGTACACCGAGAGTCGTTGTGGAAAATCGTGAAACTGTACGGCGCACAAAACAAATATATAAACATTTTCAAATCGCTATACCGGAACACCAGCTGCTGCGTCAATACCAACGATGGCTACACGATGGCTGCATCCTGTCCCCTTTCCCTTTACTGTTGTTAGTCACTTCGTCATGAGGAAGACAATGAATGATCCAGCACTTTGGAGTTAAATGGGTAAATACTAGGTTGACAGACCTTGACTTTGCTGATGACAATGCACTGCTCAGGCACACGCCAGAGATCCTGCAAGAGATAACTAATAACTTGAATGACAACGGAGTGAGGGTCGGATTATGGATCAGCTACGAGAACACAAAAACGTTGTCAGTTGGTGATGGTCCTGACCGCCACATGACATGCAGTGCGTCGAGAACTTCCCCTACCTCGAAAGCTACACCTCTAGCGAGGGTGACGCGGAAGGAGAAGGAGAAGTGCGAGTGAGGTTAGGCAAGGCCTCATCAGTGTTCCAAAGACTACGTCCTGTATAGTCCAGTACCATCATCAGTGAGGCTATAAAATTACGTCTTTACATGTCAATTGTAATACCAACAGCGATATATGCCGGCGGTACGTCTCTGTGCAGTTCTGTCGTGGACGTGTGTTTACAGTCGTCCTTGTTATCCCGAATATAGATGGCTCTAGTTTACGTATATTTGCGAACTTTGATTTCGTCGTGCGTGTGCTCGTGTGTGTGAGCGCGCGCGTTTGTGTGTGTGTGAGCGCGCACGTGCCCCCTAGACCTTTGTAATTCGGCATGCCTGCAGACCTTTATGTATCGGTCCCCGTGACCGTGCCCCCTAGACTCTTTTGAATGTACCCCCGTGACTGAAGTGACGTCGGCGCAGCGACGAAAAATGTCCAACAACACCCCCACCATCCGTGTTTCGATGTCACAGACGAGCCAGCGCAGAAGCTGAAGATACGGCGGGGAGGCGGCGAAACCCCCCTCTCGATCTTCCGATGTCAACAGTCGAGCCGAGACAAGAGACAGTACGACACAACTAAAAGAAGATTAAGTTAAGGCCGCGTAGGGACTTTTTGCTACACCATTTGGTTCGGCCGCCAGTAGAGGTTTTTGTGCTCCCCCAGACTACCCTCTTTGAACACGCTCCTGATATCAGTATATAATAGACATACATAATGTTAATGTCTACATATTAGCATCATCACATCCTAGGCTATTACTCCACAGAATGAGAGCCAGTTTCAAGATCACGATACATAAAAAAATTTGTATTCAAACAGCACACCAAATACGAAACTAATAATTTGCAGGCATTTTTAGTACCCGGAGACATTAATTAATTGAGAAACGAAATACAGAGTGAGAAATTAACAATGTTCAGCTATTACCACTGATGGTCGAACTGTCGTTGCAATCTGCACACCCATGATGCACCGAGTTCACAAGCTGTGCAACTACAGCAGACATATGGAGTTTGTGGTAGTAGTTAAATAAATAAATAAATAAATAAATAAAAGTACTTATATAGCGCCCAATCAATTAAAATTGCCCTCGGGCGCTTTACATACATGCACACGTATATAATAGTATATTACATAAAAAGAAATGCTAATTAAGAAATAAATATGTAAAAAATATAACATTAACTTAAATATAGTTACTAAAAAAGAGAGATCATTAAAAAAGCGTTTACATAAATTAAGACATTTATAAAAACTACTAGAAATACATTCATTTATACAAGAAGAATAAACATAAATATGTTAAGAAACTAATAAAACAAAAAATACATTTATCAATAGAAAGTACATAAAATGTCCTAGTCGGTGAATTATAAAAACGCTTGTTTAAATAGGTGAGTCTTCAAAAGTATGTTAAACACTTGTAATGATGTTGCTGTCCTGAGCGTAGGAGGCAAATTGTTCCATAGAACCGCCGAGCAAACCGCGAAACGGTGATCACCATGAGTAACAGTTTGTGAGGCCGGTACGAACAAAAGGCGAGGCTGTGAGGTAGATCGTAGAGTTCTGTTGATGGGACGGTAGCCAATTAACTCACTTATGTAGTCCGGCGCAAGACCATTCAAGGCACAATACGTAAACACCAGCACTTTGTAGGTCGGTCTCAAATGAACGGGTAGCCAGTGCAAACGCTGCAACACGGGCGTGATGTGTTCGTATTTCCTCGTGCGAGTAATTAGGCGAGCGGCACAGTTCTGCACCCTTTGTAGACGTTGCATCACCGTGTGTGGGAGACCATAAAGAAGTGCATTCCCATAATCTAAACGGGATGTCACTAGTGCGTGAACAAGTGTCTTGCATGATTCTTCCGTCAGATGTGGCCGAATTCGCCCAATGTTTCTAATATGATAGTAGCAGCTTTTCACAGTGTTGGCAATCTGCTGTTCCATTTTCAGGTTGCTATCAAATAGCACACCCAAACTGCGCACGCACGATGATGGTTGAATTCGATGGCCGGCTACTGTGATGTATACATTGACAGGCAGACTGCCGCGTTTCTTCGCTGGAGAAAAAACGATCGCCTCGGATTTCTCTGTGTTTAGTTTTAACTTGTTTCTAGTCAACCATGCAGCCACTTCCGCAACACACAATTCCACCTTAGCCAGTGCCGCCACAATTGATTCATCTCGTTCAACCGTGAGGTAGATTTGAATGTCATCAGCATAACAGTGATGCGCCATGCCGTGTTTAGCAACAATATCTCCGATAGGTTTGGTGTACATGCAATACAAAGTAGGGCCCAACACCGACCCTTGGGGGACGCCACACGCCAAGATTGACTCAACCGACTCGGCACTTCCCACTGCCACTTTCTGATACCGTTGGCTAATATATGATTTCAGCCACGCAAGCGCCTTATCGGTGATACCGAATGAGTGTTCAAGTCGAGTCATCAACAACTCATGATCGACTGTATCAAACGCGGACGACAAATCAAGCATCACGAGAATTGTTGTACATTTCCTATCCAGTGTCGCGGCAATGTCATTCTTGACACGGAGAAGAGCTGTTTCTGTGGAGTGGCCACGACGGTATGCAGACTGAAAAGGGTCGTGCAGAGCATGTTCATCAACGTGCGTGCTAATTTGTTTTGCAACGACTTTCTCAACCAATTTCGACACAAATGGCAAGTTCGACACTGGCCGGTAGTTGCTCAAAATGTCTTTATCCAGCGTAGGTTTTTTCAGGAGTGGTTTAACGATTGCATGCTTGAAGTCAGCAGGTACATTTGTTGAGGTGAGAGACGCATTTATCGTTGCGGTGATTAGTGGAACTAACTCATGCGAACATTGTTTTAGCAGCCACGTCGGTACTGGATCTAATTCACACGACTTAACTGGAACGGATGCAACTAATCGTTCAACGTCCGATTCAGTGACTGTCTCAAAGCAGACTAGTGGGACACCACTGAATGCCGCGTCGTTGCTCATAGCAGCCAACGTAATGTCCGAACGATCCTCACCGTAGTCGACGATGTATTTTCTGATGTTAGAAACTTTCCCAATAAAGTGATCACCAAAGCGTTGCGCCATGTCCACCGGACACACATACGATGGCATTGTCGTTATGCCACTATTGCCCATGAGGTTTCTTGTGATACCAAATAGTTGTTTTTGGTCATTTTTGCAGTTGGCGATCTTAGCTGTGTAGTAGTTTTTCTTTGTGGTAACCAGCATGTTGTTGAAGACCACACATTGAGCGCGATACGCCTGTCGATGTACCTCAAGACGAGTTTGCAGCCATTTGCGCTCAGCTCGCCGTCGACGCTGTTTCTCGTCACGAAGCTCGTCAGTGTACCACGGACAGTCCGGTCGCAATGTTATGGTCGTCTTCCGCAGTGGGGCATGTTTGTCAACAAGCCGACGTAAGCCATTGTTGTATGTGGCAACCATGTCACTAACGGATGCCTCACTGTTTATGTCATGTAGCAAAGAGGTAATGTCACGTTTGAAATCAGGAAGACATATATGACGCAATCGTCGAAAAACTATCTCTTTACGCATTCGAGCAGGCTTTGTGGCATTTACACAGAACATTATGGCCATGTGATCACCGGATGGATTTCCATGTGTGTCACATAAGCACGGGTCATACACACTCGGTCGTGTAGTAACTATTGCACTGTTGTTTCGAACGATAACTACATCCAGGAGGTGACCTTTATTGTGAGTGGCATTTGTAATTATTTGGTTCATGCCACGGTCAGCGAGCGTCTCAGAAAAATGCCGTGCGTCAGGATTTGATATAATGTCAAGATGGAAGTTCAGATCGCCGGTAATAACGATGTCATGCGGGTCCAGCATCACGGTGTCCAAGTATGCTGACCACTGCTCGAAGAAAACAGACTTTGTAAAGCCGTTTCGTTTAGACGGTGGCGGGCGGTATATAACACCCAATCTGAACTTGGCGCCACGTGTCGTAATATAATAGTCGGCATGTTCAAAATTGGTAAATTTAGGCCTATTATGACTTGATGGCACATTCTCAACTTTCATGCCGGACTTATACATTAAGCCCACTCCACCACCGCGCTTCTGGGCAGGTTTTGACGCGGCATCGAACTTGTAGCGAGAGGTATGTTGAAATGTGTAGCCAGATGGCACAAGTTCTTTTATCACCTGATTGTCAGTGTCTGTTCCAAGCCAGGTTTCTGTCAACGCTAATACGTCGATGTCCCTGGAAATTACCAGGTCTGCCAGCGACAAAGCTTTATTTCGAACTGACCGAGCGTTGAGACAACACATCGTCAATGGAACGTCACATGCATGATGTTTAATGCAGTGTAAATTTACCAGATGGGCTGCATTATTTGCTCTGGCAACATTTGCAGCTCGTGTAGCATACTCCAAATGGTCAGTAATCCGTGTTGGGATCGCGCGTTGTTTGCGCGTGCCCCCTCGTTTGACACGCAAGGTTGGACGTGTCGCAGACAGTCCTAAACGTCTTATTAAGGAATATGTCGCATCCGGCAATCGGGGAGTGACACCCCTGGAGCCAGGCCAAAGAGCCCGAATGAAGCACATCGTCGCACAATTACAGCCTGCCAAATTATGTAACTCACGGGCGTTGTCGATCACCAACTTCGTCAACGTCACGGATGGCTGACGGCATTCATTTATAACATTTAAAAATCATAGATAACGTACACTGTCTTGACGTATAAAAAGAGTACCGTGAGAATCACTGTAGTTTCACGAACAAACAATGGTATTTGTGATCCTCAGTGCAGCGTAAATCCATTGAAAAACACGATAATTTCCAGAGAACAATTTGGCCTGCTGCCTGTTAGGCGCTACCAGTTCATACCAACCATAGTTGCTGCATATCATAACTATATTGAAAGCATGCTTGACATCAAGTGCAACGACGAAAGATCACTATCCAAAAAATGTTGGTCATATGTAAAACTCTAAGGACAGACTTTTGTTGGCATGCCACCACTGAAAGACCATAACGATCATTTGGTTACCTCTGGTAAGGGGAAAGTTGATATACTGTCGAAGCATTACCAAGCTGTCTTCACAAAGGAAGACCTTGTCAGCATGCCAACCATGCCTCAATTACCATATGACACAATGCCGGGAATTCTAACAAAAACAGCCGACCAAATCCTTGTGTGGCTAGAATATTCCAACAATCCATCGACACGGGCGCCTTGACTGTAAACACGCTGACATTTCGGCAGTGTTCAAGAAGGGTGACAAATCAGTCTACCAAACTATCTGAACATATTATCTGCAGCAACATAATCGATCACGTGGACTGTAGTAACATCATCGTAGAGTATCAGCATGGGTTCAGAAATAAACATTCCTGTGAGACACAATTAATTAGTGCCATAGAAGATATCGCTAAGAACGTAGACCAAGGCCACGAAACTTACCTTCTAATACTGGATTTTTCTAAGGCTTCTGACACAGTGCCTCGTGCACGCCTTACGAACGAGGTCCAGTACTACGGAGTCAGTAGTGGCGTTACCAGTTGGATTTCAAACTGGTTTATCGACAGAAAACAGGAAGTTATAGTGGTTGGCAAATCGTCAGAAGAGGTTGTAGTGGAGTATGGAGTACCACAAGGCACTGTACTAGGCGCACCGGTGGAGTCCGACCTGCAGAAGTTAATTGACTGGAGCATAACTTGGCAAATGCGTTTTAACATTAATAAACGTTCAGTTATGCACATCACCAAAACGAGAACTGTCAAACAGTCCCAGTATACTATCAATGGAGACAGTCTGGGGATTGCCCACCACCACCCATACCTAGGAATGGAGTTCTCCGACGACCTCAGGTGGAACATTCATATAAGTGCCAAAGCTAATCGCGTGTTGGGCTTCATCAGGAGAAATGTATTTAAATGCATGCTCAGAGAAGACAAAGCAGTCAGCATATTTCACGCTGATTTGTCCAAACTTCGAATATGTGAGCGCCGCTTGGGACCATTAAGCCGTTGACACAGCGACTAGGCTACTCAGCGACGCGTAAACTTATCCGTTTATCTCTGCGTTTATCGGATGCGTTTGGTGCGTGCGTTAAACGGATGCGTAAAGGCATGACACACTGACGCGTATATGGTGCGTAATGGATGCATAATTCCACCGATAACGGACGACAGCAAAGCCTTTTTCAACATGGATTTGTTGATCGAGGGCCACGTTATGCTTCTTCTTGGCTACAAACTGATATCCTACGAAAACAAAAACAACGGAGATACTGGGAGCACGAGATTGACGACGAGAGCGAGGCGAATGGTGATAGGAAGTGTGACGCGGGTTGTAGAGGTACGACCTACTTCGGACCTCGATCCTCGATCGTTGTGTTAAACGCATCCGCTGACGCACCAGTGTGTCCCCTGTCACATTGAAAAGAGTGTATTCGAAACCGTGCGTTAACGGTGTCGTTTTACGGACGTTATACGCAATACTCATCATTTATGCGTCGATGTTGTCACGATATTGGTATTTATTACTGGGACATTCTCCGACAGCGACACTGGGCATCGGGATCACGGGGTCGAGTACGTGTCACGATGGCGCGAAGCAAGTGATTCTGTTTGTATTAATTCAATAAATACTTATAACACTTTCTATGCCATGTACAGTTCTAATCAAAGCACCACCGCAACATAACATGGTGTCAGTGCGTATGTACACGAACCGCTAACGCCCAGTTTGTGACATTATCGCTTGTGGTGAGTGTTCTGAACTGTTTAGTGTTCGCTGGCACTGCTGTACTCTGGCCTACCGTATCTGACAACATCAACGATGGCAACGTCGAACATTCCTACGCCAAAACCGTTGAACATCAATGATAAATCGGCCGCAATTCTGGCGTAAAACGTGGAATCGGTTCGAAATTGCGACCGGCATCGACGAGGCGTCAGATAAGAAAAGAGTGTGTACACTTCTGTCGGTGATTGGCGATGACGCTGTCAAAGTGTATGACGCCTTTCAATACGCGGATGGTGAAAGTGAAGACAACTTGGAAGACGTCTTGCAGAAGTTTGAAGGGCACTGCAACCCACGACAAAATACCATATTTGAGAGGTACAAATTTCAATGCCGAAACCAAGAGGCTGGAGAGTCCGGTGCGCAATACATGACAGAGCTACGCCATGCTGCAGACAGCTGCGATTTCGGTGGCATAACGACCAGCCAAATCATTCGGGACAGATTCGTACACGGTTTGCGCGATGCGAAAGTGCGCGAACGCCTACTGCGGGAGAATGCTCTGACTCTCGAACGAGCGTATGAAATGGTGCAAGCTGCTGAAGCAACGGTAGTGCAGACACACGCCATGTCAGGTGATCAGGCAGTGTGCACCGTGCAGGCGCCCAACAGATTCCGCGGACGCGATCAAGGTCATAAAGATAGAGAAGGCAGGGTGGTTTGCAAGAACTGTCCGTACGACCACGGTCCCAGAAGCAGCCCAGCCTACGGCAAGGAGTGCCGGAAGTGTGGAAAAAAGAATCATTTTCAAACCAAATGCCACAATAAAAGCATAAGACAAGTGCAGACGTCAGCATCAGATGATGAGTATAGTGTTGGAACACTAAGAGTGAACAGTGTGGGCATTAGACGTCGGGCGATGATAACACTTGGCTTGGGTGACGACGGCGTGCCGGTGCCGTTCCAGATAGACAGTGGGGCTGATTGTTGCGTGCTGCCGCGCGATGAGTACGTAAGGGCATCAGGGGACAGATCGCTGGCGAATCTGAGGCCAATTAAACTCGTCATTGTAACATACACAGGAGCACGCGAAACCGCTCTCGGCCAATGCAAGCTACTTGTCACTAGGCGAGGCGTCAAACACCGAATTGTGTTCAACATTATCCAGGGAAAGTATACGCCAATTCTCAGCTTAGCAACGTCTGAGGGCATGGGGCTTCTGAAGATACATGACTGCGACTCTCTTGACTCTGTCTACAGTGTTTGCGCGACCACCGCAGGGCTGACAGCGAACGACGTGCTAGCCGAGTATGCAGACGTCTTCAAGGGCGTAGGCAGGCTCAAGGACACGTACACTATCCAGATTGACGAGTCTGTGAGGCCTGTAGTGCACGCTCCAAGACGTGTACCGGTACCACTGCGTGAACAGCTGAGGGAGAAACTCGACGAGCTGGTGGCCGATGCAATCATAGCACCCGTAACAGAAGCCACCGACTGGGTGTCTAGCATGGTTGTCGTGCAGAAGCCCAATGGGAAAATCAGGCTGTGTCTAGACCCCAAAGACCTGAACACTGCCATTCGGCGCGAGCATTACCCGATTCCAACCATCGAGGAGGTGAGCACTCGAATGAAACAGGCACGCTTCTTCACAGTGATGGACGCAAAAAACGGGTTTTGGCAGATTTCGCTAGATGACAAGTCCAGCATGCTAACCTGTTTCAACACGCCATTCGGCAGATACCGGTGGTTGAGGATGCCGTTTGGCATAAACTCAGCCCCGGAAATTTGGCAGCGCTCAATGAATCAACTGGTGGAAGGCCTGGCCGGCATTGAAGTAATTCACGATGACTTCCTTATCGTCGGTTGCGGTGCTACTGATGAGCAAGCGGAGGCTGACCACGACCAGAACCTGCGAGCATTCTTGGAGCGGGCTAGAGAACGAAACTTACGGTTGAACGCGGGCAAGATGAAGTTGAAGTTGACGGAAGTCCCGTACATCGGACATATTCTGACGCGATCAGATCTCCGGGTGGACCCTACGAAGGTCGAGGCCATCGTGCGAATGCCGGTTCCGGAAGACGTCAAGGCGGTGCAGCGGCTACTTGGTACTGTCAACTACCTGGCGAAGTTCGTGCCACATTTATCAGCGATACTTGAGCCGCTCAGACATCTCGTGAACAAGGAGATTGAATGGAGTTGGCTACATATCCACGAGCAAGCATTCAATGAGATGAAGAGGGCCCTCACAACTACGCCGGTGCTGCAATACTACGATGTGACGAAGGCAACGTGTATCCAGTGCGATGCATCAGACAGCGGTCTCGGGGCGAGTTTGCTACAAGATGGACTTCCGGTGGTGTATGCGTCTCGGGCGCTGACGGCGACCGAGAGAAACTACGCCCAAACAGAAAAAGAGCTTCTCGCGATCGTGTTCGCCTGCGAGAGATTTGACCAGTACATATACGGGAGAGAGAATGTGTCTGTGCAGAGTGACCACAAGCCTCTGGAAGCGATCTTCAGAAAGCCTCTCGTAACTGCACCGAAACGCCTACAGCGCATGATGCTGCGTCTGCAGCGGTACACCTTGGACGTGACGTATACACGTGGGATCGATATGCATATCGCCGACACACTGAGCAGAGCGTACATTCCCGGCGAGCCGAGTGTCCACGCCGTCAACATCGCAGAGATCGACATGACGAAAGGGTTGTCGGTATCGCCAAGCCGACTGAAAGAGCTGCAAGCAGCCACCGGTGAGGACCGTGTCCTGCAGAAACTGATCCGGGTGACGGTGGACGGGTGGCCTTCGCTGAAATCGGACACTGATCTGGATCTTCGAGCGTACTACAGTGTGCGACACGAACTGACGGTGCAGGATGGTCTGTTGTTCAAAGACTCCAGGATAGTGGTTCCCGCTCGATTGCGCAAGGACATCATCTCGTCTATTCACAGATCGCATCAAGGGATACAGGGCTGCATACGTATAGCGAAGGACACCGTCTACTGGCCGTTGATGAACCAGCAAATTGCCGATTACGTCAGTCAATGCAGCGTCTGTAACTCGCACAGGCCAGATCAATGCAAAGAGCCGCTGCTGCCTCATGATGTTCCTGGGCGGCCGTGGGCTAAGGTTGGCGCCGATTTGTTTGAACTGCATGGCCAACACTATTTAGTCCTGGTTGACTACTATTCAAACTTCTTCGAGCTGATGAGATTGACGTCAAGTACGCGCGCGAAGTGTGTGATCGACGCGATGAGATCCCAGTTTGCGCGTCATGGGTCAACAGAGCTTCTTATGTCGGACAATGGCCCGCAGTTCTCGTGCGGCGAGTTCCAGGAGTTTGCGAAGAAATGGGACATAGAGCATATAACCAGCAGTCCGAGATATGCCCAGAGTAATGGTCAGGTCGAGAGGGCCGTGGGCACCGTGAAGAACCTCGTCAAAAAGGCAATCGATGATGGCGGCGACATCCAGTTGGCGCTGTTGAGTTTCCGGAACACCGTCCGTGAAGGTTACAGCGCGTCTCCGGCACAACTGTTATTCGGACGCCGCTGCAGAACACTTCTACCGACCCAACGCAGGATGCTGAAACCTAAACTCGCCGTCAATGTGTCTCGCGACAGAGCCGCAAACAAAAAGGCGCAGTGTGCACAATACAACCGATCGGCACATTACCTGGCGCCAATAGCACTGGGCAGTGCAATTCGGATGAAGTTGCCTGGCGACGAGACATGGACGCTTGGGGAATGCACGAAGCAGCTGTCCCATCGTCCGTATGCTGTGCTGATCAACGGTCACGTGTACAGGCGCAACCGGCGAGCTCTACGGGTCGTCGACGAAAGGCTGCCGGCGTCGCTACTTGATAGTTCACGCGCGGCGCCTTATACACACCGTGAAGAGTAACGTCCGGAAGAGTCGCCCAGTTGGGAAGACTCGGCACCTCCGGACGATTCGCCAACTCATGAAGACGCGTCGTGTCGTGAAGATGTCGAATTGACGCCTGTCACGCCAGCACGTGTCACCCCATCTCCGACGCGCAGAGAGACACGTGCTCGCAGGCCACCGGCGTATTTAGCAGACTATCAGCAGTAGCGCCTGTGTTGTATAGTTCTGTTTGTTTCGTTCCTATTGTTAAAAGAGGGAGGATGTCACGATATTGGTATTTATTACTGGGACATTCTCCGACAGCGACACTGGGCATCGGGGTCACGGGCTCGAGTACGTGTCACGATGGCGCGAAGCAAGTGATTCTGTTTGTATTAATTCAATAAATACTTATAACACTTTCTATGCCATGTACAGTTCTAATCAAAGCACCACCGCAACATAATAGATGTGTCATCGGCTTTATACACATAAAATATAAAAGAAATAGAGAAAGTACAGCGGCGAGCGGCGAGATTTGTAACGAGTAACAACAGTCGGGAAAGCAGCGTAACATTAATGATGAAAGAACTAAAGTGGGAGTCCCTATAGGCCTAGAGCGTCGCAGAAACATCAGCCTCCTAGTATTATTCTATAAATCCCTACATGCAGAGGCAGCTCTTCCTTTGCCGCACCGCATTGTTCGCTCAATCAACAACACGCATGGCCATAGTGAACGATTTATTCAGGTGCCGGCCAGGATACAGGTTTACGCCAACAGCTTTTTCAACAGAACTATAAGAGTAATTCTACAGTAACTTGTATTGTCCTTGCCACTCGACCACCGCGTTCCACATTCTTGTAACAGTTCTTGCACCCCGTTGACATGACTTTGAACTTCGCTATATTTGTGCACTTCTTTTCTTGGGTCTTTCCTTTCTGACTTTGTTCTTTCATTTCCGTCTAACACAACTTCGGTACCCATATTGGTGTAGTTCCTTCGTAGTGACGTAGCGGATGTTGAGAACTAAGGTTCAAATAGTGATCGATGAGGGTCTTCTTCCGATAGGAGTTTAATTGAATTTCCAATCCTCATTCCGTACCCCACGTGTATATGTGGATGCTGATGTTAGTTAGACTTCATAGTTATGATCTAAATAAAATTCGACTGATACTATTCTTCCAATATGACGTCACGATGCACATCTTCAACAAAATTATAGTTTATGTCAAATGTCCGGCGCGAATCATAACCACACAATCAAACGCTAAAATACATAATGCGTATACTTTCTTTTAAAAGCCCTTTTCGTGATTTCAAAAACAGTTCCCTTTTGGCTTCGTTTAGTTTGTGTGGCCACTGTTTCAGCGTAGTTGCCATTGACTCCGGACACGTGGTTAAGACGTCACCGTACATTAAAAACAAATTAATGTGTTTGATTTTTCTCAAGTTTAGATTTAGCCCATTATTTGTTTCATAATTCCTTCGTCAAATCCTTAAGAAAAGATGTTGAAATACCCTGCAATGTACGTTGAAATACCCTGCAATAATAACAATGAATGCAGTGTACCAATCTAAACCGATAATGCTGAACACTCAAAAAAGTGTCATTATAGAAAACAGGCTGTCACTTTTTATTTCTCACTTTGTATACATGATTTTATTTCTGTACGTTCCCAAAATATACCTTATTTGCAGTGTTAACTCGGAAATAAAAAATACAGCACTGATTTCAAATAGTTGAGCGTTGGCTTTGGCCTGTTGTCTACAAGAGCCTATAATGGTTGAGCTTCCAAGTTTGGAAACGTCAATAATTGGATATGCCATTTTGTCCGTTTTTGCCACTTTAAAATTAATAAGGCGGGCAAGCTATATATTTCCCGAAATCTCGCAGTAACACCATACACATATTATATGGTGACATTTTCATTAATCTGACAATAAATTGTACGCTTTGGGGGACATTGGCCCATATATTGATCTGGCGTATTCCTTTCAATTAAGATAATTTACACTTGTAGCAACAGTTGTAATGCCATACAATGCACCGTGCGGAAGTAACTGATAGGCTCGTGGAGACAACAGGCCAAAGCCAACGTGTGCTAAGTGGTGAGCAAATAGTTCAATTGGATATGTATTAGAACGAACTGGCCTAGGCTAAGAGTGAATGACATGGCAGCGGTGCAAGGACTAATGGACTGGAGCGGCATTGTGTAGTGTAGTATTATATTCTAGTATATAACATAATCTATAGATGACAAACGATATGATATATTCTATGATACATTCTATGATATATTCTATGATACATTCTATGATACACTCTCAAATATACTCAATAATACACCGTAAAAATTATACTGAGGGGCATTTGGTAGGGTCTCAATCTATAGCATCTCCCACCTGTTTTTTTTTTGGTCAATCTCCATATCCCACCTGTTTTTTGGGGGTCAATCTCCATATCCCACCTGTTTTTTGTCCACCTCTCACCTCCTACCAATCCCACCTCCCACAATTTTTATGACCCACCTCTCCTTTCACAGCCCCTCCATAATAACGCACTAGATTTATAAACTATTTGAATAACTTGACTTTTGTAGAACAATGAAGCTATAAACTAACAATACAAACAAGACCAGTAACTGGAGGCGGATGTGAAATATAATTTATTTATACACCTGTATATACATTAGAAATGTCAGCGGTGATGTCTTGTGGACATACAAATCTGTACAGCAGAATAACTTCATATAATCAAGACAATACATACATTTACTTGTATATATCAGTACTCCCACCAACACACTGGGGGTACAATACACAGGGGAACCCATTAATGTACCCTTTATGGATAGGTTGACCAGATATGACCTTTTATATATATATATGGTATATCATTTCATGGCTTTGTTACTCAAAAATTATAAACATCGAATAATTTCAAATCAAAAAAGCATTTATCCAAAATGTAAGTTGTTAAATAAAATAGGTAATTCCATCCTAAGTTGAATTTCATGAGTCTGATTCTTTACTGTAATAATAATAAAATATTTTACCAATAAAATAATGTTGCCAATAAAAGATGTGCTTATTTAATAATGTACATGTAACATATATATGACCCTAAGACAGTGATTCAAAATTAACTTAATTGGTATACCCAATCAGCAGTTTGTGGTGTCAAGTCAAAAGCAAATGCATCATTCGACAGAGAATCAATGAAGCGCCACCTTGTCTCCTAGCATTATCTTCCCAGCTGTCTGTCTCAAGCTGTTGCAGACATCCCATATGGCAGAAGAAGCAATTCCAGTTCATTGTGTGACTAGATTCACATTATTTACATGTTCTTCTCTTGATATTTTATAATACATTTATACAGTCCTTCTCCAGAAGTCTGATGAAAGATGCCAACAATTCTGTCCACATATCTACTCGCAAAATCATAATCATCCTCTTTAGCAGACATTTTGTTTCCATTAAAGTACCATCAAATCAAAACTGTACCATAAAACTCAAACTTAAATTATAAGCTAAACTTCACATAGTTATTGCTACAAAACTATGTCTCTTCCATTGCTTATATTTCTTCTTTGTATCAAATTGAGTTAAGTTGTGAACACGGTTTGACATCTTTCTAAAAAAGACATTTAGTAAGGATCAGGTGACATAGTATGGTGGCAAAGAAGCAGCGAGATGAGGATTGTAGTCGAGGTGAGGTCCCGACTTCAAGACTCGATACATCTGTCTCGGCTCACAAACAAAACAACACAAGATGGAACAAATGTCAGCAGATGTAGGAACAAACATGAACAATTCATCTCGACCTACTAAACTCAATATGAGTTTACATGATACATTGTGGCTGAATACGCAAAAATCTTGAATTTCATATAGCAAATATGGCATCGCAATATTCATCATATAGTTTTCATAACCAGGATGATATAAAACAAAACAGAAGCACTACCATCAGCAACAGACGCGTCACGACAAAGTGAAAGTAAAAACATTGTTGCAGGACAAACTATGCTGAAGACGTCCATTAACAATTCATATGACGACAACAGCTTGCCTCCATTGATCACAGACCCAAGAGAAGATTGTTTGCGATCCTTGCATCCAGAGAAACACAATCTAATTGAGCAAGGAAGGAAGATACATCAACATAGGTATCCTCATTCACAAAACCTCTTTGTTACAGTCATTCTATTAATAGAACCCTGAAATACGACCAGTACGTGATGCACACAAGTGACGCTGGACGCCCTATGATAGTTACGACCTAACCTTCACAGTCCCACTTATGATAAGACGTTTTCAAATACGACAGCCTGCGCCATAGTGGCCCGCTTGGCATTAGCCGGCAAGATATGGCACCGAGGACCCACTTTGATGGCTCAATTTCATTCATCAACAAAACAAGGTATCACCTTCCAATGACAATAAAGATGACATTAAAGGGTTTGACATTGTTACGGCAGTGTATGGTTCAGGTTCAATAAAAATATTAGCCGACAGTTTTTTTGGTCCACTTGGATTCAAAATGGTGGCTTGTTAGGGACTATGGGTAGTGGACCTGCTGCAATGTCACTAATGTTGAACAAGAGAAAGTCATTGCCCTGGGAATATAATTTGAAGTTCCACAACAGTTGTCAGCACCAATATCTTTTTACGCATTTAAAAGTCGGTTTCATAGTACAGGTGTAGTAACGCTGCTTTAGTAGCAAACTAAGTGTAGCTTGCGAATGTTGTAACCTTTTTATATTAAAACCAGTCTTCTGCCATCAGTGCGTGTTCACTCTCACAAGTATAAAATGACCACATTGTGTACCAGCCAAAGCACATTTTGCAAAGATTTGAAAAACACCCAGTACCAGGTAAAAAAACGTAGACCAATCTGCACTTAGAGTGATATAATGTGATTCCCCATATGACTACAGAACCTGTATTTGTAAAAGAATAAACAAATACTAATACATCTTATCAATGAATAATTTAAGAAATAAAAATTTGTGTTGGCGTTTGTTCAAATATAATGGACCAAAAATATGCACAACACAATACTGCAGTAAACTAGTGACATCGTCAGTAGGATCTGATTGCTATTCGATTTTTCCAAAAATCATTTTGTCTGCCATAAATATAAGATGCACATAGTCATGCGACTTGTCTCTTTGGTGTAGCAGCAATGCTGGTAATATTCCACCATAGGGTCTGTCATAATATGCCACCGAACAACCATGACGTATTCTGTTCACCACAAACTGTCATCAGAGGTGGTGGTGACAATTACCCAGTGAAAGAATTCCACAGCCTTTCTGAAAGCCAACATGTTTGATCAGTTCCAGACGTTCTGTCATGTTGTGACGACACATGTTGGTGGATTCAGACATTGCAGTGCATGGAATACGTCTGTCCAGTGGAACATCTCCTTCATGGAGAATAGATCCACTGCAATGTGAGCACTTGTGATACCAACACAGCAGACAATCACAGCTGATGGTGTACCATGAGTACAGCAGTCCATCATGTTCAATCATGTGTTGGTTCTGTGTCACCGCGTGTCAACATACATCACTCGTGTCGACATACATCACTCGTGTCGACATACATCACTCAACAAGTTCCATGTTAGATACCAGAGTATGCAAGGCAGTCACAACAGCCTCTCTTGAGGAGTTGAGGAAAGCACAAACAGAGATACGACCAGCCAGTGTCAACGACCTCCCTTGGTAGACCACCGCTGTCACACATTAGACTGTCATCTATCCATTCCTGTCACCTCCCTTGGTAGACGATACCTTGTCACACACTTGACTGCCCACCATCTCTTCCTTCCATCCCTCTTGGTAAACAACATTGCAGTCACTAGACCGCTCTCCATTTGTTCCTGCCTCTCTGTTCCTGCGATCCATAACACATCCACTGCCTCGCGGTCCACAGTGCATCATTCGTCCATACCAGTTGGTCAGAACCAACAACTGGTGAATAGCGTTCAGCATCTTGCACCACATATCCATGTCCAGACACTACACAATGGCCACGTTCATCTTTGGCCTGTACATTGACTCCTCCTCCGGGTTATATCCCATGTTCTTGCGTTGCAGGAACATGCGGATCTCACGGAATGTCGGCCTCTCTGCGGGTTCTCGGTTCCAGCACTCCCTCATGAGGTCGTAGATTTCTCGAGGACAGTTGTCCGGCTGGGGGAGGTAGCACTCGCACCCATCATTGCGGTAGTAGTGGCCGCTGTTCTCCAGGAGCTGCTCATCTGTGAGGCCGTCAAATGGTTGTTGACGCGCAAAGGTAAGCACCTCCCACAGTGTGACACCGAACGACCAGATGTCACTCTTAGTCGAGAACTTGCCCTGCATCACACAGACACAACGTAGTCTTAGATCAGGATCTTCATTGTCTTAATGTCATTAATGGATCTGATTATGACCACAATTGGACTAAACTTTTACCAATAAAAGCTATAGGTGTACTGGTAATCAACCTACTGATTATAAGCTTCCCGATGACATTCTGTACTGGTTGACTCAAGCATAAACACTGCCCATTTAATCCAGTCCTATAACATGTATTTCTATAGCAGTGGCAATAGTTAGTTGTTTAACAGAACCCAACCTTTGGTCTTGTTTAAAGAGCACAACCAAAACATTCTGTGGATTCTATCATTGATCATGTTAATCAGTATCAGAAGCTGCAATGATATCTGACCTCCGTCACCATGTCTAATGTGTATGACAGTAAAGTTCTCACTTGAAAAAGTATCGAATAAGTGATTATGTATGAGCAGCAAGAAGAGGTGATTTGAAGGGATGACTTGAAGGGGTGATTTGAAGGGGTGACTTAAAGGGGTGACTTGAAACAATATATGACTAATATTTATCCAAGCTGAACCATCAAAACAATGACTGGTCAAACAAAATTATATAATTTCACCAGATAACAGTTTGTACTTACCAATAAAATTCCCTCCCATGCCATCCACCTTATAGGCAGTATCGCCCTGCCCTCTATCCGGTAGTAGTCTGTGGTGTAGAGACTTCGGCTCATGCCGAAGTCAGAGATCTTGATGTTGAAGTAATCTCCCACAAGGCAGTTCCTTGTTGCAAGGTCACGGTGCACTGTGTTTAACGACTCGAGGTATTTCATGCCAGAGGCTATCTGGGACGCCATGTAGACCAGGCAGCCATTACTGTAGAAATACAGAGTATATATATTAGACATGTAAACCGTAATCTGTATTAAGATTGTTTCTTAATTGTAAGGCTGGATGCTATGATTACACTGATAATGTTATAGTGCTGCTACCTAGTGAACCAAACAAAATTACTAAATTTTATTTAAAAAAATGGATTTGTTGGGTTGTCTAAAGTATCAGCTTTAATCGGCAGTGCTATTGTCATCATTCCTGATATATGAATCCAAGCAAACAATGAATTAAGCTTTATTTGTGTGGCTGTATTATCCGATAAAAGGGGTTTGTAAGAATTCTGTTATGTAAAAATCAATTTGTGTATAAAAATGTAACTCACATGACTATGTCTACAAATGCACACCCTTCAACACGTGCGTATCTGTTACAACTTATGTAAATATATTGTTTGACTGAATTAAAAAAAATACTTACGTACATCTCAGTTTCTTAAGTGGCTTTAATTGTGGCTACAATAATGTCCAAGTTATCCATGGGGATGTTGAATTTTGTTGATGTATTCAGAAACTGCAAGATGTCTTCCAGGCGAGACTCACCTCAAAGTCTTCATGTTGCGCGATGGAGTGGCGCCCTCTTCTGGCACATGCTGTTGTAGATACTGGTTGAGGTCTCCGTATCTCATGTATTCTACTATGACACACGGAGGCTCCCCTACAGTACACGTGCCTAGTACACGCACAATGTTTACATCTTTGAGGCGTGCCATGATCTTTACCTCCTTGTGAAAGTCAAGTCTGAAATGCACAGAAGCATTGATTACCAACAATACAGCATTTCAAGCTGCACCCCAACACTTTTTATAAAAATCATGATTTTCTTCACCACCATTTACCAAAGGACAAAAAACATATTTAAATCCGCACCCACACTCTGAGACAAGACCGTTTTAACCCAGGGTAGGGCGGATATTTCTACAGCGCATACAATTTAAAAGTCCTGTTAGAAAAAACTGTACTAATAATTATAATAGTAATATGAATGCAGTATCACTTTGCTGCTAAGTTGATATTCCTCTGAGGAAATATCAAACTGTTGTTGTAAGATTGTCAATATACAAGTATTTTACAGACAAGAGAGAAAGAACAAACTAATTGAATATCCAGAACATTTAATAATTTACGCACAAATTCCTATAAATTACATAATCACAATGAGTGCAGGAGATTGGAAATCTGAAACAGGAGGAACTATCAAACAGAGGTCAAAGAGGTCACTGAGGTCAAAGTTGAACACTCACCTCGCCTGTTCATCAGCATTTATGTGCAGTATCTTGACAGCGACCAGCTTTGACCTTGACCCCGTTGTTCGGTTGAGCATGACATCATCGCCAAGTAGTTCAGCCAATCGAACTGCCTCACACAGATGAACCTGGCAAAACACATGTGTAATCAAATGCTAGTAGTGAACATTTTTCAACATAAATTCGACAGATTCTTTAAAATTTACAACTAAGGTATACACAAATACTGACTTCCAATACACAACTAGCTTCTTTGTTCATATGCTTTCATGATCTATTCGGATGAAAGTTTAGTTAAATTGTGTTAATCTACAATTGTAACTTGAAAACCTGCATGCATACGTACACACATGCACGTATACACATGCACGTACACACATGCACGTACACACATGCACGTACACACATGTTCCTGGCTGAAAGACATCCTTTCCACAAGTTCTCCTGCTGAAAGGAAATGCTTTCTAACTTTTTGTTGCGCCACAAAGCTCAATCTGTGAGGATATTGGTGCAAGAAGTCACTTTATTTTATTATTAAACTTCCTATTATTTTAATTTGACAAGTTTCAGAACTTCCACAAGGAAGCCGACCACACATAACACCCCCTGTAAATCCCTCACCTCTCCAAACTGTCCCTCTCCGAGCTTCTCAATAAAACGGAGATTTTCTCGCGGAAACTCGATGACATCCGGGTCATTGTCGACAAGGTCAAGGTTACCGGGGACCGCGTACACATTGTTCCCGCTCACACCTTGGATTGATGTCACGTCTGACATTGCGTATGGACCAGCAGAGGGGGCGTAGTTGTTGTGTGCGGGGGTCAGTGTCGAAGGCGGTGCGTGTACCCCACCTACGTGATAGGGGGAAGCGGTTGAGTTCACCGATGTCGTCGGGGGGATGTTTACGATCAGTGCTGACTTGGCCATGTCAGGAATCGCATAGTCCCGAGATGTGTTCGTGTCTGAAAGAACAGCGATGCATGAGAGAAAATTTATGCCAGTTCATTTGTTCCAGAAATATCAAAGATTAAAAAGTTATTCATATAAAAAAATGAGTTTTGCTAATTTATTCCTCATGGAGCAAAAGTATCTAAATTTTTAATATTCATTATGAAATGGCATATAAATTGCATATTAAAATGAATAAAAAGTAGGTTAACTGATAAAAAAGTTTTTTTATTAGGACATTTTTGCAGCTTATTAGTCATCAATCATGTGTTAAAACAAATCAAATAAGACTGTGTCGTGTTTGTGTGTTGCAAATCAGATTAAAATTAAAAATTTTGTAGTAAGCATCCATAAACAAGCAAATCCATGTTGCAAAACAAACTTACAACTACCAGTAAAACATTGTCAGTAGTAAGGGGCATGCAAACTGGTAATTAAATTAGTGCAATAGAATAGGGTACATAAACTAATAATAAAATCAATAGAACAGTGTTATAAAGTGACAGCAGTCACATTTTCATTCAAAAAGCTTAATAATTGCAAGCTCACCTGAAAGTTAGTATAATTATAGGCAAGGCGTGCAATTAAAAATGTCTAAATAATAAACATATATTATACATGTATTTGAAAGAATAATTAAGATACTTCAAAATAAACATTAATGATACATGTTAATGGCAACAGAAAAACATATCAGTCAAGTATCCATACAATAATTTCTGTAAGTTTGTCACACTGATGGTTTCACTGAATTAACTAAACTCGACAACCTACAACTGCTGTAATTCTGAACTCATTTAGCGGGTAAATGAAATAATTCAATTTGAAAAATTAACTTAGGTAAAACTTAGGCCCTATCCTAAAAGTGTCAATATTCTTAAATAACATTTTTTTTGGGAATAAATATTTGTAAGATAGAAAGTGTGAGAGACAAGTAAAACATGACACAATTAATGGTGTAAACACACATGCAACACGCACAAATATGTGACAGTAAAAATACTGTCACACAGTGTAACAATATTCACAGTGTCACATATTCGTACGACTCAAGCACTAACAACCAATGACAACGCAGAAAGGAATACACTGACAAGCGATGTGTGCAGTAGTGCTCGATGGGGACCAGCGAGTATTTACCTGACGACTCAGGTGTGCGCGGTAACTCGGGCAACTTGCGGGTCTGAATGCCGTCATACTGGGGGGGCTTGCGATAATAATCGCTGCCGGGTCCGTCGAGCGCTACGCAGCACTTAGTGGCGCCCTCGCGGTCCGACTCGCCGTCCGATGCCGCGACCCCGTTGTACATGATCCCGTTGTTGAGCTTTGCTGGTGCCCCACAGGTGGCGCCACCGGACGTAGAGGCGGGCGAGTAGCCGATGTGGAGGTGGTTTAGATCAAGGGCTGCAAGGCGGGAGTCTATGGGTTTGTGGTGGTTGTTGTTGTACTTACGACGGCGACGCTGCCGAATGACGATGATGGCGACGATGACGAAGAGAAGAAGAATGAGAGCCACCAGCGTGCCGACTATTATGCCGATGAACTGCTCGCGAGCACGCGCCTGTGGCGGCTCGTGTGTCCGGTCTTTGGGCCACACACCAGCACCTGGATAACAGGACAGTGTGTTGCAGAAACTGACTGACAAAACTTGTAATGTGCTGACGTTTTTTGTCAAATTACAAATTCAATATCAGTGATTTAACAAATGTCAGAGGACCGTTTCACTAAGGTAATGACTTCATAAGAAAATCCGTAATTAAATAGAATCTGTTTTACCTTTAAGGAGCTTTTTTAAATGCAAAAAGCTGCAGCCAAATCACCCACAACACTATATCCATGACACACTGGTGAAAGGGTCTGACTAGCGAGACCTAGCAATCAATGCTAACGAGGGAAGTTAATGTTAAAGAGCACAAAATCAATCTTATGAGGTAATAAGAAAGTTAGTGACTGTGTCCCAGACATCCCAATGGTAATGCTTTCTTCATCGAATGTAACTCTTTGTAATTTGTAGTTTTTTTTTTTTATGGTACGATTTACGAGTATGTTGAATGAGGCTGCTCTAGCCAAGTTATTTTTATGTCTCAAGTGATTCCATGTTTATTCGTGCTTTCATTCACAGCGACTGACAATGGCAAATACAAAAAACCAAGTGTCCGATAAAAAAATAAAAAATTTTAAGTGTTTCCTGATTTCACATGGACATATGTTTACATCAATATCAATGAAAAAAATACAACCAAAAAATCCAGATTAAACATCCACCGACTTCCAGTACCTGTTTTGTTATTTTTTCTTTCTGGCACAGCGAGCACCTCGACTTCACTCGTTGACACACCGCCGCCATCTTCCCTGCCAGCGCCCCCTGGTGGCAATTCACTTCCCCTAGTGGCCGTCCCCCGTGGCCCCGCTGTCACTGGTACCTCGTCGGTGAAATTTCCTCGAGCGTACTCTGGAACCAATACATATTGAATACATTACTTCTAATGAAACTCTGTTGTTGCTGTTATTATCACTGTAATTAAAGTAACCACAGTAACATGTGTCATAGTCACTTGTGTTACACTAATTACAAACAAATATTTACTGCTATCACAATTACAATTATATATGTCATAGAACTACTGGTAGCTGTTACAATATTACATTTGTCAACACTACTGCTGTTACAGTCATCACTATAATGTAATAATATACTAGTCAAATCTCGCTTTACGGTTACCTCAGTAATACAGCCACCTCACAATTAAGGTCACCCTAGCAAAGTTCAAAATTATTTCCGTAACTGCAAAGTATAGGGAATTAGTTCTGCTAATACAGTCACCTCGCTATTCAGGTCAGTTTAGACCAGTCCCTAGGGTGACCTTAATAGTGAGGTTTCACCGTATACATAACTGTCTCCAGGTGAAGTTTGACAACTTACCTGACTCAAACTGAACCTCACTGATCATCATCCATCGACTGTCGAAGTAGAGCCTCAGTCTGACATAGCGACCCACTCGGTTCTCCAACGATATCACAACATTGCGGGCATACTCAATGAGTGTGTCACGCATGAATCGATACTGCACAGGCGCATCAAGGTAATACTTCCCACCGATACTGAATGCGATCTCGGCCTTGCGGAACACACGAATGTCTCTCCGGAATGAGTTACTGCAATGGATTTGCATAGACGTAAAGTTTCGCACGTCGTCGAATTTGAACACAATCTCGACGGGATTCTGGCCGAATGTCTCATTGCGCCAGCCGACCCACTCATAACCTTTGAACTTGACATTTTCGTTGTGATGTCGGAAGTTCTTCTGACCTTTCGCGGCATCAGTGAGTTGTCCGAGACCACCAACAAGTAACTTATCCTCTTTCTCTCCGTCGTAGGTGAGGTCGTAGAGGTAGACATCCGACCCTCGTCTCTCTCCTTGGGGCATCGTGTATGACACCGTACCATCTACAGAGATACAGCGGCCATGTTGGTGTCAACTCTACTCATACAACAACAGGTCTGACATTTTGCCCAGTTAATTCTGATATATAATCGTTTAAATAGATGTAGCCTATCTTGAAAATTATTCACCAACACTACCTACATATCAGTTTTCATCTATATTGCAGAGTGAACTAAGAACAATTTGAACAATTTTTTTTTCATTTTTAATGATATAATATAATGCCATGTTTTAGTGAACTTAACATTTTGAAGATTTTTTCTACATTGCAATTGTTTCAAGAAAAAGTTACAGAAAATCATGACCACCAGATGGCAGTCCAGTGCATACAAGTAGAAAGACGAGTATGTACCTTCCCAGTTGCAGCCGTGGAGTTCGACGCGTAGACACACAGTGCGAGGGTGGCCACTGTAGGGGATGAAACGAACTCGTTTCGCAATGATCGGAGGGTCGACTGTTTGCATCTCAGCAATGTAGGTGTTTGTATTTCCCTGGAACACCTGCAGCAAAAAGGGTGGATGTTTAGCAGAGGGGCAAGAACCATACAGCAGGCATTAGCATGTAGTGTGTGATGTATCCGGTAGGTGGCACCACACATGCAGCAGCATAATTGTCTCCTAGGTGGCGCCACATATAACGATGCACTGATAATGATGTATTAATAAAGACGACTATGCTTGTGGTCAATTCAAATACTATATTATATCCATATGTTGGCTGCAGATGTTGATTATTGTGGATGAAATAAACGTTTCTTGGTTGTAGGTTTATTCTTGATTAGATTTGTGGTGATAATGGGGTTTTAGTGTGAAATTTGTGAATGTTGAGACTTTTTGAACAGTAATAGTTGTTGGTAATATTGGTGATTATTATATAATTCTGGTTTTAGGCAGGCTAAAGAAAGAACAAAGAACTCTGAGTTGCAGTTAGTTTCTTGAAACTGATGGAGCAGGGATAACTCTCTAAATCTCAAGTTATGATCTTCAGAACTTGGCTAAAATATCCTAGCTAGGGAGAAACCTAATTTATTACAACAGAAAGGGTTCTCTGTGTGTTTATAACATGGTGTTAAAATAGTCTAATATCATGGCAATTTGCAAAATAAAATCCAAACAATCTGTGGCATAATGTATCCCTGTTGTGCAGACCATGGCTCACAAAATTACTTTGCTGCACTGGAATGAAACCATCCATCGCCTCTAACTGAAATCCCTGGACGATGCTACATACTCTGAATAACAACATCATAAAAACAACGGACGTCTCTAACGAATTTTATGGAACAAAGTATGCACCGCTTGAACCAAACAAGCCGGGTTAAAATTGGAGGAGAAAAATGGAGAATGATGTCCCTGGAGAAATGACGTCAGGGATCTCTGGGAGGGCAGGAAGCTGACAATTACTGGGTGTCAGTTGCCTCCTCATGACTGTCCCTCCTGGTATTTCATCCAGCATAAGTGATGCCCAGTATCCTGGACAGTGACTGGAGTCAACACTGCTGACACTGAATCTAATGGAACAATACAGGCAGTTACAGGGCAGTGTCATTTGCGGTGTAAACGCAGTCAGGAGGGACACACAAAACATCAAATCAAACGAACATGTTACAGCAGAAAAACAAACCGGCATTGCGTTGAAGGTAGCTATATCAGTAGCAGGTTGGAGCGGCCTTTTCTGATTGCATAATGGAAATTGGGGTGAAAATCCGAGCACGTATATGGATGACTGTGTGTTTGAGTTTTAAAAAGTGACACATAAAATAACAACAAAAGATTATAAATATTACAGCATGTATTAGAAAGACAATCAATGAAAAATTTCAATGATAAGCTGTTCCAATTGCTTAGATGTTTACTGAAAACATAGATGCCTTGATGCTATTTATGGTATATTGCAGAATTGCTGGTTCACTGTAATAATTTGTGGAAAGAAATAAAAAAACGGGTAGATTATTTTCATGTCATAAATTATCGTTGACATTGTGGATATATTTGTGTCACACGCTCTGGTCCCCACATATTTTGGTTGGGTGAGTGAAGTATGCAGACTGATAAAAGGTAACATTACTACCCATGTTATTATTATCAAAAATAAACATACGTATCATTATTGAGCTCAAGTAACTGAGACAACCTTGAACATGGAACAAACAATGCCACTGTGGAGTAAAACAATCTCCAAAATTGGCCCAATTGACAAATCTAAAGTGTTGAATTATCTAAAACAAACTGGTTAAGTGAATCGTGTTACAGTGTCATCTGGCATGTTGGCTTCCTAAAAACAGTTGCAGAAAGGTGAGATAGCAGGTTAATGAAGAAGGTTGTCAACAGTGTACAGACATGACTGTAAACTGTTGGTTATATATTATGTGCAGTGGTAATGAAGGACAGCCCATGTGTTCAGTATTTGTCATCTGTTAAATCTGCAATGCTAGGCTGCATAACAGTTAGTGATAAAAACAAATAAATGTACGTTTTATTTAATATGTTCTAGTACAACAGTTAACAAAATAAATAACAGTTTCTTAATATCTTAGCAAATAATAGGTTATGCTAACAAACCATCTCAATACGTTAGCGTGGTTCTGTTCTAGTTCTAGTTCTAGCACTGTTCTGCTTCAGCAATCTCTCCTATGCAGGTGCAATGAAGCTGACAGGAAGGTAGGATGAAGATAGCGACGCAGGAACAAGCAGTCATGTTGACATTAACTAATAGTTTCTGGTGGAACTCCAGTTTCTGAAGCAACATCTTTTGTGGGGGAAGTTAGCTAATAACAGATGTAATCTGTGCTTTTCTTCCCCAGCAAAGGGGCCCTGTTTGCTATAGATAAACAGTGGTTTCCCGGGTCAACATTATCGGTGTGTCGCAAATGGAGTGTTACGTCACGTTTGCATGTGTTCGAACACGCAGGAGTCTGGTCTCATTGCTGTTATCTCTGGTTCTCTGTTGCTGCAATTAGAGCTTAAGTGAGACTGCTTACGTTTGTGGTTTGACTGATGCAGTCATCATGGCTTGTTGTGTTGGACTTTGTTTACCAAGTGTTACATAAGAAACACACAACAGGTCATCATCACATGATGCTGTGTGTGTATTGTTGGCCTCGTGGTCGAATCAAAGTGGATGGGTCTGAACTGTGGGTGCTCGAAGTTGGCACAGATAACATACTCAAATACATGACTTGTGGTGGTGCTGCTGATGATGGATACAAACTCAAATACATGACTTGTGGTGGTGCTGCTGATGATGGATACAAACTCAAATACATGACTTGTGGTGGTGCTGCTGATGATGGATACAAACTCAAATACATGACTTATGGTGGTGCTGCTGATGATGGATACAAACTCAAATACATGACTTGTGGTGGTGCTGCTGATGATGGATACAAACTCAAATACATGACTTATGGTGGTGCTGCTGATGATGGATACAAACTCAAATACATGACTTATGGTGGTGCTGCTGATGATGGATACAAACTCAAATACATGACTTGTGGTGGTGCTGTTGATGATGGATACAAACTCAAATACATGACTTGTGGTGGTGCTGCTGATGATGGATACAAACTCAAATACATGACTTGTGGTGGTGCTGCTGATGATGGATACAAACTCAAATACATGACTTGTGGTGGTGCTGTTGATGATGGATACAAACTCAAATACATGACTTGTGGTGGTGCTGCTGCTGATGGATACAAACTAAAATACATGACTTGTGGTGGTGCTGCTGATGATGGATACAAACTAAAATACATGACTTGTGGTGGTGCTGCTGATGATGGATACAAGCTCAAATACATGACTTGTGGTGGTGCTGTTGATGATGGATACAAACTCAAATACATGACTTGTGGTGGTGCTGTTGATGATGGATACAAACTCAAATACATGACTTGTGGTGGTGCTGCTGATGATGGATACAAACTCAAATACATGACTTGTGGTGGTGCTGCTAATGATGGATACAAACTCAAATACATGACTTGTGGTGGTGCTGCTGATGATGGATACAAACTCAAATATACTTGTGGTGGTGCTGCTGATGATGACGCATACAATTATGATGTCAACAATTAATATAACTGAGCTCGGATTTTCGGATTTTCCAACGATATTGGCACTAAAGAAGTCATTCCATTATTATTATTATGATAAATGTAATCAGTCGTCTTTACACAGTGAAATTTCAAATTTTACTCAAAATGTCAATAAATGAATCCTATGCTATGTACTGAGTTCACTGAATCAGTTCTGTCTGTCCCATTTATCATTCTCATCCTGTGATTCAACAGAAGGAACTCAACTACAAAGAACATTTCAAGAAGTATCTATCATTGCCCATCATACCAGCAATGAAAGTTACTAAAACGCAATTAATCCCGAAATGGCGAACAACAAATTGACTAAACTGGGAAGACGACATAAAATGTAGACAGAAGAACGTTGCAGAAATACAACATTTGTCATCTATGGATCTGACTCAAACCACCGATGGTTCCAGCTCAAACCCAAACCTGAATGAAGTCTGAGAAGAGAATAGCACACCAGCTCAAAGATGATTGATACGGCTGGTCAAAACCTCGGGAATGTCTGTGGTTTAGCAGCAACTGACATTTTGAATAATCAAAGATGTTTTTTTGAGTTCAGACAACTCGGCTCCATCGCAACAGCCTGATAGACAGAAAACAATGGAAAAAGAGACGTCAACGAGAGTTTTTGCATCAATCAAAGAGTCGCCATTGTCGGCTGTCAATGGAGTGATGTGGGGCTTATATATTATTTACTGATTTATGTCAAGTGGGATTCTAATTGGATGATTTGGACAGCATCCAGGGCCAACAGACAAATTTCTAAGAAAGTTTCTTGCAAATGTAGCCCATTAAGAAGTCGGAAATGTTATATATGCGTCTAATTAGATTCGGACTTATTAAAACTTAAATAGCAAGTGAAATTATTGTAAAATGCCTCAAGCAAGTGAGATTACGTTTTTGGGTGACCTGGATTCTCACCTAACCATGCAAAAAGTTCATTATAACTTTCCCATGGGTTTTCATCAGTTGGAATGAGGGTAATATGTAAATATGAGAAACAGTCCCAAGGTGATAAAAATCCTATTTGGGCAGTGTATTGTGTTTTTGCAGATAATTTTCTTTTAACAATATTGTCTGGAATGCGGCCAGTTTTACACGGCACACTGGTTTATCAAGAATCTACATTGAACTATCTTCTTGTGATCCCTGTAAGATATGTGCTAGGTTGAAGAAAGCAGGAAAGCTGCATGTGCTAATATAGACAATGACTAAAGAACAGTGACTGTAATGACAGTGATGATGATTAAGACACAGTAACAAATGTCTAGGAAGACAAGAAAGATGATGACTAAACAACAGTAAATATTTACGACAACTGGAACACTGCTTGTGGATTTTGAGATTGACCAATCCTTTTGTTTTGATGCGCTTCTTAGCTTGGTTTCCAAGGATTTATGTGCAATAGAAGTTATTTTATTATTATTATAATTAATCAATGATGATGAGAAAGATGGTTACTATACAGTGACTATAATGATGATGATATTGACAAGGAAGATGATGACCAACACTGACAAAACAAGGAAGATGATGACTAAGAAACAGAGAATAACAATGAAGAAGACAAGGAAGATGATGACTAAGACAATAAGTCAATATGAGGAGACTATTATGATGAAGCTGATGAGGTAAGTAATCCAGAACATGATGGTAAATGCACATGGAGACAGAAAGAATAAAGAATGATGTGTCTTATATAAAGAGGACGGATTAAAGAGAAGAACAGTGTCGAGACTCACCTCTCGCCCCCGGTGGTTGACGAACTTAAACCAGGGACCATTGTCTTCTCTCTGGTACTCCAGCCTGTACTGGTCAGTGAACTCCTGGCCCTGCAAACAGTGGACACTTGTCAGACACATACAATCACTGACCATAAAGTGACACTAACAGTAAAGGTTAGTTCTTATATAGCGCAGTAGCCTGTCCTCAGGACTGCTCAAAGCGCTTTACATTTTACTCCCTGGCACACCTGTTCAATCAAACACCATCTCGACTTCTCTGGGAAGCATTCAGCCATGATGCAATAAATGCGAAAAGAAAATTCATACAAACATGTCCACCACTGTCTATAGCCAGGTATGTATTAGTACAGTTGAATGAACTGGAGCAACGTAGAGTGAATGAACTTGCCCAAGGTTCAAAATGACAGCACAGGATTTGAACCGGGTTCTCTCAATTGAGTATCGGATGCTCTAGCCACTACACCACCACACTCTACACTTTACTAAAGTAAGCACAGTCTCATAGACTCCAGATGTCTTTATTAGGTTTATGGTGGAAACTGGAACAGTTTGGACATTCTTTCATATATTTAGTTTAAATGCTTGTCCCAAATGCTTTTCTGAGTGACCAAAACATATGGCATGGTTTTTAAAGCGAAACCTGTATGTTGGAATGTTTTATTTAGCATATGACATGCCATGCCTTCATTGCCTTGATTGTGAGTTTGTGACGTAGGCAAACAGCAAAATACTGGTTCCATCAATACACATGTAATAGGTACAGTGGTCACTAGGTGGCACCACAAGTACCCACCAAATGTTGGTCTATCCAATCACTGATGCACTTTCTGTCATTATCCAGCAGAGGAAATTGCAAAGCATAAAACGACGCACTATGACTGCATAAAACGCCAAGACAGTTTGTTTGATAGGAGCTTATTTCCAACAGGTGCTGGTTATCCAATTCCACTCTCCCATTGCATTTGCATGAGGAAGAAAATGGGGGTTAGAGGTCAGACAACCCAATCTAGAGGGAGATCATAAACGTCAACAACAATCGTCAAGTATCTCTCTGCGCCGTGTGTATTTATCAACAGAACAGCAACAGGTGAAGACGCCAGTTCCAGCCAATCCGATCATCCAGGAGCACTTCTGGACTGACACTTCATTTACTGTGTCAACACTGCAGCTGCATGAACATACACACCTACAGCTTGTGGTTGATAAGTTGGGTAAGAGCATGTAGCAGCCGGCGTATCTACACCTATCTATATCAGACAGTCTGTAGGGTCTATTTATATAGACATACATACAAGCATGCTCGCCATATTTTTGGTATGAAATTTATGTACTCACTAGAAATTCAGTGCAAAGTCATATAAATCTGTATCCAAATTTTAATTGGTTATTTAGCATACATATTCTGACTGGGTGTACTCTCTATCAGGTTATAAAGAATACCTACATCGAAAAAGATCTGCTAGATTCACCGGAAATTATCAAGTGGCATCATTTAATTGGCTACACAATCTTGCTGAAAGTCTACCTTGTATCAAAAGTATGACTTAAAGCCCTTATAAGTCTGTCGTTTCGTTTTATATTTTATGAACACAAGAAAATGTGTTTGTATTATATTTGTTTCCTTCTGAAACAAATCAGTGTAACATTAAGATACAGATGTGTACATGCCAAAATCTGCATGATCTGGCATGTATCTATGTGTGTGCACACAAGTGAATGCATGCTTGTGTGCGTGCTTTATCCCTATCTATCCAGTCATCATTGCGTTACACTGTTGACAGTTCACTGTAAACACTACAATCATGACCCATGCACTCAGATAAAGTAGACCCCAAACTCAGGCTAATACTCTTTCTAATGTCTGCCATTCAGTTTGAAGTCTGACGCAAAATTCAACAAATACTTGCCCAGTCACACATCATTCTGTCTGTCTGAAACACATTAACTCAGGTCGATAATCTGACAGTAACAACCACGGCACCATTTGCCCATAATTAAGCTTAAAATGGGCAAATATTTACTCTGCAACTGTTCATTGTTGAACTGACATGGCAATGAACATTGACAATTGGCGTTCTAAGTGCACTGATCCCTCTTAGAGCAAAAACAGGTCAGACGATAATTAAGTAAATTACTTAATATTACTTAATTTGATGACCATTTTCTGACACCTGATGGCATTATGAATTCCATTAGAAAAATAACAAATGGTATGTATTTGAATAGCTATATAAAATGTGGTTCATAAGAATTAATAAACAAAGGTAACAAAATAAATACTAAAATGCAATATTCAAACTGATCACTTACAGTTGATATCTATGGTTATAAAACCTTTCAACTTACCTACAGCTGAACAAAAGTGAGATTTTCTCCAATAACCCCCATATCACACCTGTGCATTATGACAAACCTTCTCTTACATTCTCAGCTGTTTCTTTGTATTTAACCAAGCAACCCAAACCTTCCATAGTGTGTCCTATGAAAGACCCAAACGCAGGTGTCCGTGACTCATACCACGTCTAATAATATGAGCCACAGATATATGTGTGCCTGGTTCTATCCTCGCTGAAATATGTTTCTGGTTCTATCTTTGTCACTCCTCACCAGGGATCCGCCCACATAACTATGGCGATGACTTCTTCTTAAACATGCACAATGTAATCATATTAATCTATTATAAAATCATGTTAAATACTATAAACTATATATATTTAACCATCTTGACCACCTCATTTTTTATTGAACCAAAATGTTTTAATATAATTTGACCATCACCTGTCTATTTCCACCTAGCTTACACCCACCCATGGAGCAAATGTCCATACCTCTTCCCCACCCACACATCCCTGTCCTAATTACCCTTCCCAAAGCCTAAGTTTTCTTTGGCTTCATCCCTAGACCCGCTGACAAAAGGGAGAACCCTCCCTGGGGAAGAAAGAGGACCAGGCACGGGAGGGTCAGTAACCTAACCCCTCAACAGATGCCTGCTCCATCTAATATGGGATAATGTGAGAGCCACTGGAGAGTTGAACACAATGAGGTGCATTATCTTCAATCTGTCCCTCCTTCCTCTCTCTCTCCTCTCTCTCTCCTCTCCTCTCTCTCTCTCTCCTCTCTCCTCTCTTCTCTCCTCTCTCTCTCTCTCTCTCTCTCTCTCTCTCTCTCTCTCTCTCTCTCTCTCTCTCCCTGTAATTCAGCCACAGATTACTTGCAATTTGTAGGTTCCTCTCCAATCCTTGCTTGGTCTATATCCTTAATAGTTGCTCCACAGAATACCATCTGCTACAATGTTGTTGCTCATTAATTATAAGTAGCTAAAGCAAAGGTAAGATCTTATATAGTGCTATATTCACTCTAGAATTGATCAAATCATTTTACATTTGACTTCCTGGCAGACAGTTCAATCAATCACCATCTCAGTGTCTCACTGTAGCACGTATAAATGTAACATATTACTGTAACTAGGTAGCAAGACATGTGTAACATATTACTGTAACTACCCGGGGTAGGTAGCAAGACATGTGTAACATATTACTGTAACTAGGTAGCAAGACATGTGTAACATATTACTGTAACTAGGTAGCAAGACATGTGTAACATATTACTGTAACTAGGTAGCAAGACGTGTAACATATTACTGTAACTAGGTAGCAAGACATGTGTAACATATTACTGTAACTAGGTAGCAAGACATGTGTAACATATTACTGTAACTAGGTAGCAAGACATGTGTTTTCTGTATCGATGTGTTACAAATGTAGCAGTATTTAGTGACAGCTACACTAGGCTGTCTATTTTGGTTACATCTTTGCCCCTTTGATGTCATGACAGATAGTATTTAACATCAGACGTCTCATTAGGCAAGTTGAATAATGGAAACCTGTTTCCTTAAAATTACCCTTCCTGCAGAGCACCTTAATCCAAGACAAGAATTGAACTTAATTGTCTGCCTTCCTTTGATGGGTGGCCCAGTGACAGCAAGGCATGATGTGGGTGGCATCAATACTATTGTAGGCCTTCTAAATAATTGATCAATGTTGAAGCTAAATTGGCATCTTCTATTATTATTTCACACACAGAACACAGTAACATGAAATCTTGTCTATCTTGTTTCTTGGGGATTACGCAGAAATGAAAAGAAAAACTGGTAATGATCGTACAGATTTAAAAATCAGACTACTAAATGTTAAAACAAATACAACCTACCCAAAATAGCAGAGCAGTATTGTTTGATTACCAGATGTCTTGGAAGCTGTGTAAATATGGATTTTTATCACAATTAGTATTATATATAATATATTGCCCGTTTTAAGCTACGGGCAAATGGTGCCGTGGTTGTTACTGTCAGATTATCGACCTGAGTTAATGTGTTTCAGGCAGACAGAATGATGTGTGACTGGGCAAGTATTTGTTGAATTTTGCATCAGACTTCAAACTGAATGGCAGACATTAGAAAGAGTATTAGCCTGAGTTTGGGGTCTACTTTATCTGAGTGCATGGGTCATGATTGTAGTGTTTACAGTGAACTGTCAACAGTGTAACGCAATGATGACTGGATAGATAGGGATAAAGCACGCACACAAGCATGCATTCACACACATAGATACATGCCAGATCATGCAGATTTTGGCATGTACATGTCTGTATTATAATGTTACACGGATTTGTTTCAGATGGAAAAAATATAGTACATACACATTTTCTTGTGTTCATCAAATATAAAACCAAAGACAAACTTATAATGCTTTAAATCATACTTTTGCTATGAGGTAGACTTTCAGCGAGAGCTGGTGACTTTTGTTTGATGTAGTCGTATTGTGTAGCCAGATAAATGATGCCAGTTGATCATTTCCAGTGAATCTAGCAGATCTTTTTCGATGTAGGTATTCTTCATATAAATATGGATTTTTATCACAATTAATACTATGTATAGTATTACTAATGCTTTGTATATTTATATTCATGACTGGCTAATATAACTTGAATAGAATGATTAATTAGACACCTAAAACATATTCCTGCAATTGCTTTGTAATACTCAAAAATAATCACATATCTCTGCTAACACATGCTTGAAAATTTTTGAAATTATTTAACATCAAGTTGACCATTTACGTTGATCTTTGCATTCAGCCACTACCGTTGTGGCTGTTATTTAACTACCACTAAGTATTATTTCTGACACAATGTTATCTTTGCTGACACAATAATCAATAATTTTTATATATTTGCGGATTCCGATCAAGGGCATGTTGTCATGGATGTGACATTGTTCAAAGACTCTTGATTTAATGTACAAAATGTTGTATTATGTGTCATATATTTATCAACGAATAGGTCCCAGTGTTATATCATGCACCAACAGCAACAGGCGTTACTTTAGCTAACCTCTTTAAAAATGGAATTCTTTTTTAGTTTTACTTCACCATACAGTTTTAATCACTAAGAAAAGACCAGCCTTCCAATACACTGTTTAGCCTCAAGCAACACAACTGATGGGCTGCTATCTGGCAATAATCCTTCAAATCACCCTACAGGGGCATAACCCTTGAGTTGCAGGGCACCTGTTGACAGGTAGGATTGAGCTGGAATCTGCAATGTTTGTGTAAGATTTCAACATGTGCTGGCACTCTAGATAACACTGGCTGCAGATGATCCCTTCCTGGGGTATTCAGGTAAGACCTCACACTTCTGAATCTATAACCCTAGCAGTGTTTATGATACCAGACCATATCAACAAGACTTTAGTATGCATGTATGCAGTATGGTCATCATCGCCATCACCATCATTGTCATCTTGTTTCTTTCTTAATTTGATCTATTCACGACACAAACACAATGGCTTACACTCTTTCAAAAAAACACATGCAATACATGGCAAATTAAATTGACCACATTTCAAAACGATACACAGCATGTATAATAGTATTCGAACCTTGATCCCCTTGACTGATGGTCCGGCATTCTACCCTTGACCACTGCATCCCATGTTCATGTCAATGTTTCATGTTATCCAGCAATATGGAGTCACTTTTAAAATCAAGGGGGACACTCATATAAATTAGTTTTCAGTTTGACTCCATCATGTAATCATGTCCACCACCTTCTGACCATAACACCAACCACAAAACCACCCAAGCATAAGAAGGGTTCTTGTGGAATCTCACCTGGCCATTGCCGAAGCGCCCCTGTGTCTCGACCACGGTGATGACCTTGAGTCGTCCAAGGTCAATCTGCAGAAACTCGTAGCTCCCTTTGGCGATCTGAGGCTTCGGACACCACGCCCCTCCCTTGATCTCATTCCTGATCCTGGGGGAAGAGCAGACAGCGTCAGGAAGTTGGGACGATTTGGGGAAAAATGGGAAAATTATGAAAATATGTGAGGGAATGTCTAGCCACAGACAGCACTTGTGTGGATAGAGCTGTAAGCTACTGAGTGCTGTGAACCCCACCCCACAAAGGAGCAAGGGGTAGAAGGTGCACATCTCAAGGCTAAATCAAACACTAACTGGAACTCATGGATAACTAGATCACATGGATAATTGAAATGTTTGTCCTTCCCTCCAATATAAAGTTAAAACCAAGTTATATCATATGCCTAACATTGCCTGTTATTTATGGTTACAATCATGTATGAACCAGGTTTTACATTATACATGCAAGTGCCAGGAGGGAGGCTGCATGAATGGGTTTATTGGACCCGTTGAAATTAGGACTAAAGTATGCAGAGATGAAGAAAGAGACAGAAAACTGATACAGAATGGCAGAAAAGCGAACAGAGCCAATAACCTGGCAGAAAAACTTGGACAATTGACATCTGGGATCGTCCAATAACATCAATGATCCCTAATGTTTGGTACATAAACAACAGGTTGTGACATACTGTCACAAGCAGAACAGATACAAAGTACCATAACAACCAGTCATTGATTCTCACCACACAAAGGCCACACACATCCATACTCCAAACAATGCAGCTGTATGACACAACACCATCAACTTAGAGCAGGGATTGGCTTGTATTGATCATTCATTCAACAGGAGAAGCCTACCTATCAGCTGCCTGTTTCCCCAGCTGATTCAGCTGTGCCTGCTAGATTAGCCTCTAATGATACAGCTGCTTGTTTCCCTAATCCCACCCTGGCCCTAGTCCCAAGCCCCCCATCAACAGAGTCACCCAGGGGTTCTGTCCCTAATAAATCTCTGCTGGACAATAAGCCACTTATCCGCCAGGATTGTTGGATCCAGACTTCTTGCATACAATCACAAATAACTTAGTTACAAAAAATTGTCAAATTATGCTGAATAAAACTGGATAATTGGTGTTAGTGAAGACAGGCTTTAAGTGTGCAAACAATTATATAATCATTAACCTGTCTTTTGCATTTTAGATTTCAATGACAATTTGCAATACTTGAGAGCGCCTTTATGTGCACAATTATATCATCAGTATTGTGCCATTCATACAAGGTTTAAAGTTCACTAGAAATTGACGATAATTGAATGAGCTTAATTTTAGTATTATGTGAACAATTATGTCATCAACCTGTCTTCTGCTTTTAAATGTAACTGAAAATTGGCGATAACTGGTAGCTTTTAAATATGTAAATTATAATTATAAAATATGTAAATTATAATTATAAATTATATCATCATTAAGTTCTCTACAACGTTACTTCATATTACTTGTATTCCTTGGAAGAGACACAGAAAGCTGTCTGTTGATCCTTTCTACCTGGCGTAGTAGATCCCACACAGGGGGTAAAGGTATAACCTGTAGTGGATGCATATATCTCTATCAGTAAAACTCACTAACTGTGGGATTATGCCCAACAATTATGCCCAAAATGCTATGAATGAGGCAATTGCATGAATGAGATCAAACTCCCACAATGCAACATAAACTTCCTCCTGAAACTCCCACAATGCAACACATACTTCCTCCTCTGTCTTAAGTGTCGTCTGCTCTGCTATATGATTAAATTAACTTCCCACTCTGAGATCATTAACTAAATCAAACAGATGTTTTCCGACAATGACATGTTACAGTGACACGCACAGACAGTCAAATTAACTTATGCCCTGCATGCAATAGAATGCTAATTAACTCAGCCTGGCAGCTTCCGGGAAAAATGTCCCACTAGAAATTTCATTACTTCACAAAACACAGCAATTAATTCGAGAAGATGACCACGTGGAAGACAGGCGCATTGGCAGGTGTGAAATAATCTACTTCATTCATTCTACAGTGAGTTGCATCGGAGGAATTTTGCTAACTTACTGTTGAGCAATTGTTTCATATTGTTGCTAATGTTGTGTTTTCCATTGAACTGTCAATTAGTTTAGCCCACTGCGAATCAGATTGACTGGTGTTCACACGTGTATTGTCACAAATGTGTTCACACGTGTATTGTCACAAATGTGTTCACGCGTGTATTGTCACAAATGTGTTCACACGTATATTGTCACAATTGTGTTCACACGTGTATTGTCACAACTGTGTTCACACATGTATTGTCACAATTGTGTTCACACATGTATTGTCGCAATTGTGTTCACACATGTATTGTCACAATTGTGTTCACACGTGTATTGTCACAATTGTGCAAATGGTTAAAACAATAGGGATAGCTAGTTTAATAAGACTGCTCGCTTTTGCTAAAATATTCATTCACAACAATTGTCTTAAGTTGAAGGTACATTGAATAACCTGCAAAAATATCAATAGCTTACATGTCATGCATGGCATACCTACAGAGCTGGACCACTTTTGTTGCCGCATTTTCACCAGACCCAGTATGAAATTATTGAATAATTTTTTCTGATGATTTCACCAAAAATAAAAAGAATATATTTCAACAAACAAACTAGCATGTTACAGTGGATACTAGACTTGTTACAGTGGATACTAGACTTGTTACAGTGGATACTAGACTTGTTAAGTTTTCATGAAATGAGACGAACCAAAGAAAAGATTTCAGAATGGAATTAAAAAAAATTGTGCACACCATTATTGGCAAGATGTATCCTATGAAAGTTTTAACAATATACTTTGTCAGTAGTCTTCTGGTTGGTTTGATTGTGCATTTTCTTGGAACCTCAGTTGTTCTGCCAACACTTAGGCAACTGATTAATTTTTAACACGTCCTTCTTGCGAAGACTCCATTAAAAGCTACTCAGACGTTGTAGGAAGAAAGACGTGAAATCACTGTCGCTAGATCAGTCAAATCTAGGGGCATACATATTTAATAGTACAACTTACTGGCAGTGTCACACAGACTAATCAATCTTACACTAATCTAATATATTGGCAGTGAATCTATCAATCCTGTTTGGATGAGAGTGGTGGATCCCCGAAGACACAATCGGGTTCACTTTGGTTGTGTGGTTTTGTGGGAATGAGGAGGACAGAAGTGGTTACTGGAGACAGTTGTAACCATCAACACATGACCACATAGAAGGAGGTGGTTCTCAGGTGTTCTGTGAGTGTGTTATGTGAGTGTGTTATGTGAGTGTGTTATGTGAGTGTGTTATGTGAGTGTGTTATGTGAGTGTGTTATGTGAGTGTGTTATGTGAGTGTGTTCTGTGAGTGTGTTATGTGAGTGTGTTATGTGGAAGTCAAATAGCAAGAATCAGTGGTCAATCAAATGTCATGCTGAAGATGATGTCACAACTTGGCTGCCAGATGTGTATGATATATCTAACAGATCAACTAGATGAATGGACAGACAGCATGACATGGACAGACAGCATGGCATGGACGGATGGACGGATGGACAACGGACGGACAGACCGACAGACAGACTCAGACAGTCAGAGAGACAGACAGACTCAGACAGCCAGCCAGCCAGCCAGCCAGCCAGCCAGCCAGCCAGCCAGCCAGCCAGCCAGACAGACAGACAGACATATAGCCCTACCTGGCACTGGCAGGCCCTAGTTCCAGGTCGAATGATGAGCTGGCAGAGATGGCTTCATCAGGAATCTCTCCTGTCTGCATGCCCAAGGCATCCTGGCAGCTCTCTGCAACACACAACACAAACTTTTTACAACGTCTGACAGCTTTCAATATTTGTCTGTCTGTTTTTTTCCATATTTCGTTAGTTGCATGTCACTAAAGACATTTACATCAGTGCCAAGAATAGTGTGTAACATTATTTTGAGTAAGAAAATCGTCAACCTGTTAAGTGAGGTTCAAATGTAATGATTTGTAAGGGTTTAATTACAATATTTGGACTACACTTACCCCTCTGTGAATTGTCTAAATAATTACAGTTATGATTACTCTATCCATAAATATTATTACAGTTTCCATTGACATGATAAATTATTAGATTATTAGGATTCTTTTTTAATACTATACTGGTACAATTACATATCTTCTACATGTGGTAAAGTTTCCAGTAAAATATCAACATCTATTCAGACTAGATCACATTCTCCATAGCCGAGTCAGTTTGCGTAATTACGTTTTGGAGATTTTGGCAAAGTGAGAGCATTTATATTTGAAACCAAACATTTAATCAATTGTTTGCGCCACTCACAGCTGATATAATGTTGTAATCGATTGTTTGCATCACAACTGAAATAATGTTGTAATCGATTGTTTGCATCACAACTGAAATAATGTTGTAATCGATTGTTTGCATCACAACTGAAACAATATTGTAATCGATCGCTTGCATCACAACTGAAATAATGTTGTAATCGATTGCTTGCATAACAACTGAAATAGTATTGTAATCGATTGTTTGCATCACAACTGAAATAATGCTGTAATCGATTGTTTGTATCACAACTGAAATAATTTTGTAATCGATTGCTTGCATCACAACTGAAATAATGTTATAATTGATTGTTTGCATCACAACTGAAATAATGTTGTAATTAATTGTTTGCATCACAACTGAAATAATTTTGTAATCGATTGCTTGCATCACAACTGAAATAATGTTATAATTGATTGTTTGCATCACAACTGAAATAATGTTGTAATTAATTGTTTGCATCACAACTGAAATAATGTTGTAATTGATTGTTTGCATCACAACTGAAATAATGTTGTAATCGATTGTTTGCATCATAGCTGATCCCGAAAGTTCCAAAGGCAACTTGCACTGTAATAAACCTTGCTGCACTTTATGGTAGAGTATCCCTACAAAGTACATATCCTTGACTGAACGTGCAATTATACTATTAAGCCGTCACTCAACATTCATGGCTCCAGATGCCATCTTTGTAGACCCACCAAACTATATCACCATGCAGGCAATTAAAGGGAAGTCATTGCCACTGTCTGCACATTCTTATGGCATGTTCTAATGTCCGTTTCATGTTCTGGTTTACTGCCTGTCTCTCCCCAAATGGCCTTGGTGACGATTCTGCGGTGCCCAATGCTGCTTCGCCCAACCATCTTATGTACGTTTTATGCAAGACGCATCAGCATGCTGAGGTTATATGCACTGCAGAAAGTTCCACACATTTAACTGCGCCTTAAACGTAAGCATCTGCATAGCGACGTAACGATTTATCATAAAGTAATCTCACGGAACTATTGAATGTCAGTTCAGCCATTGACAGGTGTCCGTCTACACCGCTGGACATATCAAGGATTCTGAGTATAATTTTTTAGGTTTGCAGTTTAGTCAGAAGATAAAAAGACAAGAGTGGGCCGACTCAATGGTTGATTTAAAATAGAGGAAATAAAGATAAATAGCCAGTCAACCTATAGACTAGGAGTGACTACTGACCAACCACTAGTTCTCAACTGGGTATCGCCCCAAAAAGTTGGTCAGATACTTAAGTGACTTTATATCTGAAATGTTGAAGTCAGGTGGTTACTGAACATGTTAATTGATAATGTGGTTCCAACAATATATTGATTAATGTGCTAACTTTGGGGGAGTCTGGCAGCATCTCATCCCAGGTGCCAGTCTTTCTCCATTCACATCCTTTGACTATTGTCCTCTAATCTAATAGTTGGTGGTGTATTTGAATTTAACATAAAAGTAGTTAATCGTAGTTACTTATTTGTTGCAAAAAGATGGAAACAATGGTTTGAAAGAACCTCTCCAGAGGGTGCTTCTATAGCTTTACTTTTGTATTACCAGGAAATAATTGCATGTGTGCTAACTGTTACCATTACTTCATTACTCTATGGTAAGGTTAAAGTTAGTGTTATGGGATTTTATTATTTAAACTATCACATGACTTGGACTGAGATAGAATCAGTATCATGTGACCAGGATCAAACAAACCGACCTGGTCAAACAGCTGACCTAACTACAGGATGTCAAGTCAACAGAGACATCAAGTTAGACCAACACAGATGTCCAGTGGAGGATAGATGACCAGTGAATGTTGATAGGTGAAGTCTTGGACATTCATCACCCCCAGATTGGGACAAGATGTCTGGCCCTGTCTTCCCCACAGCACCCTCCTCTTCCCACCTCCTGCGCCTGCCTGGCATTCCCTGGCAGGCCGGCACAGATGAAAGATACACAGCCATTAACATTTCTAGGATCTTTAACAAGTGCACCTGGCCAGAGACAACAGTGGCTTCTAGCCAACTTCCAGGCAGTTTCTAGGCAGTTTCTATGCAACTGTTGTGAAACAAAAATAGGCAGATATATTGTCACAGCTATAACTGTCAGAGCTGGAGACGTATAAACTACCAACATTTGGATAGGGGGATATGGAGGATTTTAGATCCCCTTGTATGTATGACTTCACACTACCATGCTGGGGAAAGATTGCTTCATGAATTAAGCTGTGCTGGTGAAAGGTTACCTCATGAACTAAGCCATGATGGTGAAAGACTGCCTCATGAACTAAGCCATGCTGGTGAAAGATTGCCTCATGAACTAAGCCATGATGGTGAAAGACTGCCTTATGAACTAAACCATGATGGTGGAAGATTGTCTCGTGAACTAAACCATGATGGTGAGAGGTTATCTCATGAACTAAACCATGATGGTGAAAGACTGCCTCATGAACTAAACCATGATGGTGAAAGGTTATCTCATGAATAAACCATGCTGGTGAAAGACTGCCTCTTGAACTAAGCCATGATGGCGAAAGGTTATCTCATGAACTAAACCATGATGGTGAAAGATTGCCTCGTGAACTAAACCATGATGGTGAAAGATTGTCTCGTGAACTAAACCATGATGGTGAAAGACTGCCTCATGAACTAAGCCATGATGGTGAAAGAATGCCTCATGAACTAAACCATGATGGTGAAAGATTGCCTCATGAACTAAGCCATTATGGTGGAAGATTGCCTCGTGAACTAAACCATGATGGTGAAAGATTGCCTCATGAACTAAGCCATGATGGTGAAAGATTGCCTCATGAACTAAACCATGATGGTGAAAGATTGCCTCATGAACTAAACCATGATGGTGAAAGAGCGCCTCATGAACTAAACCATGATGGTGAAAGACTGCCTCGTGAACTAAACCATGATGGTGAAAGATTGCCTCATGAACTAAACCATGATGGTGAAAGATTGCCTCATGAACTAAACCATGATGGTGAAAGATTGCCTCGTGAACTAAACCATGATGGTGAAAGACTGCATCATGAACTAAGTCATGATGGTGAATGGTTATCTCATGAACTAAACCATGATGGTGAAAGGTTATCTCATGAACTAAACCATGATGGTGAAAGACTGCCTCGTGAACTAAACCATGATGGTGAAAGACTGCCTCATGCTGGTGAAAGGTTAGACAGAGGTTACCCCCACTTTACAAGTAAACTATTTTATATTGAATAGTCAGGGATAAAGTTTGTTTGTATTAAGACATCTTCCTCTAATCCCCAACAAGATAACACTTAGAGGATTATCTCTGTAAACATCAATACTGGCACCAGCTCTTAGGGGATTATCTCTGTAAACATGTACACTGGCATCTTGGTATTTTGAACTTCACTATCTGCATTTGATTCTGCAGATAAAATAGCCTCCTGTAGTCATAGTCCATTTGTGAATTTGTTTTCACAGAAGGAATCAACAAACTATGTAATCTTCTAGGGAAGTGAACAAGTCTGCTGCCCCAACAAGGCCTGCTTGCTTTCCATGTAGCTGACATTTTGTGTCTAAACTGCATTCTTAAAATTACTAGATTTTCTTTAAAAATAATTTCTCAGAGCTATGAACCATGCCACAGTTTTACCACTTAGTAAATATGATTATAAGACATGTCAAAAAATATAGCATGCATTCTACAACAGTTTGAAATCACAACCCTTTAACTATTGCCTGTAATTTGCCCTGGCTGTTTCTCACACTAGTTATTCTATTATGTAAACATTATGTTTCACCTCTAGAATCAGCTGGTCTTATGATGACTCACTCAAGTTCAACTAGTCAGTTTTTTAGAATACTATCGCCAAAGTGACCTTTCAATCTTGGCACTGCCAGGGTGCAGTCGTCCATCAACAGTGGTTCGTAGTCGTCCCAATTAACAAGACTAACATTAATCCAGTACACAGTCCCTGATGTTGAGAGCCAGGTTTTATACCAAATGCACTTGTGTCTGGTCCAAGGGACCATTTCACAAAGATAATAATGATAATCCACCATTAGAGTTTGCTGTTAAATTTAAGAAGCGTTTTCAAACTGCAAAAAGCCACTGCTGTACCACCGAAGATACTATTTCTGTGACACAGCAACAAGTGTCCCGGTGGCGCACCCTGGTGGTGACAGTTTTCAGTGTACGAGTTCACTGTTAAGGAGCAAAATTTATTTTAAGTAAAAAAATCTGGTTTGTGAGCTCATAAACCTATAGATCAAGTTCTATCACTAAAACCACCTGCATACCTACACTCATTGCTCACTCCAGCAGAGAAGCACATACAGTTTCGGTCGCAGATTCTAATCTACTGTTTGTTTGCAATTTCATCCATCTGTTGCCGACTTTTGCTCTGTACATGACAATGAGAACGCTTAATCGTTTGGATTTGTTGCACCACTGAGCTAGGATTTTTCGAGGATATTGGCGCTGAAGAAGTAATTCCATTATTAATATAATTATTGTTAAAAGAATGTTAGTGAAATAGTCCCCAGGTTTTGAAGAATTGAACCCTGAGCTCCAATATGCAAGACGGATGTGCTACACCACATGTCTCATAACAGAACCAAACTGCAATAATTAAAGGGCTTTGTATTTATATAAAAAATTCAAATAATCCTAAGATAAACTGGAAAGGAATGACCGACCAACCTAATCCCAACCATCCCTTACCAAAAAAACACAAAGGAGGCACTACATGCTTCCAGACATATTGAATGGAAAGATAGATGATTATTACAAAATCTTAAGTGCAAAAAAACAAATACATTCCTCTTTTTGTCCAAGTCGACCCTTGACCAAAGCGCTTTGTATTATTGGATTTTATAAATATTGACATAGCCACTAAGCTGCCTCCATTCTGCCAGCTACCTGAACAATAATCAAGAGGAACATTGCAAATAGAATCCAAACAGCCATATACCTCTGACCTACTGGTCTGCAACAGATTAAGCTCTCTGTTGTAATTAATTAATTGGCAGCTGATGTTAAGTAGCTAGGAGAGAGGGCTCACCAGAGAGAGACAGGTGTGATACCAACAGATCACATTCATGTTTTTGTTTGGCAATTACTGGAGAGTGACATTTAACCAATTACCACCACAAACTGTAATATCATCTACCAATCCAGCTGTCTGTAGATATATCTTAAAACAGTTTAAGATGCCCTCCTTCATTGTCTTAGTACATGTATCATCAATTTTGATGGTGTTCAAAACTACAGTGAGTGACTAGTTTCGAGCAATATGTGCAGCTGGTTTAATAAGATATTAAAGTAAAAGAGGTAAGTTCTTACATAGCACAGTATCTAGTCCTCAGGACTGCTCAAAGCACTTTACACTTTACTCCCTGGTAGACCTGTTCAATCAAACACCATCTCGACTTCTCTGGGAAGCATCCAGTCATGCTGCAATTAATGCGCAAAGACTAATCGTACACAAATATCCACCACTGTCTATAGCCAGGTACTCATTCATACAGCTGAGTGAACTGAAGCAATGTAGAGTAAACGAACTTGCCCAAGGTTCGACACCGCCGCACTGGATTCGACCCGCGTTCTCTCAGTCGAGAGTCCGGAGCTCTTACCACTGTGCTGCTGCGCTCCACACATTGCATATATCTGCTAGTGAAAGTTCCAATACGGTTATGTTCCAGATCCAGATGTAATACTATTATAGTATATAGATTATGGAGGCAGGGCGATGTTTCTTTTCATTTTTATTAAATTGTAACCAGAACTGTAAAAAGTAATAGTTTGATGCTTTCACAAAAACTAAATAAAAAAATTCAACGAATTGAGCTAGACTGCCATGGTTGTTAAGTTAAATTTGTTCCTAACTGATTCTGAAATGAGACAAGATCCTTCATCAAGAGTGTATTTCCGACTTCCCTTCAGTTTTTTATCAGTCAAACCCTTTTCAACTACTTTGTTCTACTATCTTCATCAAACCGTGGGAGTATAATCCCACTATCCGTTTCACAAGTATTTGATAAAGTGGACTGATATGTTTGCCAAATATAACTGAGTGGTCTGGTTGTCACCGCCTTCCTTTGTTGCCTCAAACATCCCTTTCCAATCCCTTGTTTGCATTCCGCTGTAGACAGACGGTATTATTTAAGAGATTAACAACCTCCTAAAACAAGCTGCCTGTCACTTTTACTTGTCTCTTGTGAGTTCTCATACCGCAATTCTTTTGATTGCTCAGACGTGCTCTGCATGGTCAACCAGGCATCTAGTTCTAGTTGTTTCCAGCACTCGGCAACGTTCTATTAACTGACTAGTCTGTATATATTGTGGTTACAGTGATCTTGTGAGGTCTCATTCAACTAGTCAGCCTTTTTCAGAACATTATCGCCAAGCCGACCTTTCTATGCTGGCACTGAGGGTGGTCACTGCCAGGGTGCTTGTCGTCCTCAGTGGTTCTTTTACGTCCCAAATTGAGACGGGACCGACATTAACGTGATCTCCGAGTCACGAGGGATACACAGTCCCCAATGTTGAGAGCCAGGTTTTTACACCAAATATACCATACCTGCCCGGTTCGGGTTTCGAACTCGGGGCGCCGGCATGTCAGGCGGATGTGCTAACCACTACACTATCGCGCGCCTATCTGGACGAACTGACACTGGTTAGCACACAGAAGGACATCGTTTACATACACATCGAATGTTCACAGTTTTATCACATCGTGTGTCCATGGTTGCAATAGTATCTTCTTTTATTCACTAGTTTTTTCTTCAAAACATTATCATTAAAATGCACCTAATAAATATCACAATGTATAATTATTTTATGATGCTCAAATTTACACAATACTGACCATTTTAGGATCAATTTATTCAAAATCAGATGGTACACTGTAACCTTTCTATTGCATAGTTGATAGTCAATAACATCATGGATATAAATATAAAAATGCACACACTGGGAATAAAAAAATTAAACAAACCCTTAATTCCCCCATCAGGAGTTCGGAACCAATGCTACATCTTCCCCAGTGGGGGGGGGGGGCAATTCTTTATTTCAGTCCACCATGGGTGGTTCTCGGAGACAGATTTATGGAGAAATACTGTGGCTTCCCTTTTGTGCAGGTTAAGTCATAAACTATCCCCTCTGTCAGGGTCTATTGCCTCCACCAGCCATTCTCGCCACTCAATTGGAAAAGCAAGCTCATGACTGGAATCAAGTCTAGCAGGTATGCTACATTGCAGATGTTACATTGTCGGTGGAATTAAAGTCACACAAGAAAGTCACAACAATAAAGTCAGTTTTGTTTAAGAAAAAATTAACAGGAAAAAAATTCACAATAATTTATTTGAAGACCAATTACTGAAAACTAAATATAATAACCATTTTTAATAACACTTATTCTTACATTTAAAATATGTTTCAGCTTCATAAAAAATGTTGAGGCAGTAACTAAGTTAGAACACATAGTTTACATTATATGACACAATTTTACCAACAAATTTAACTGACATTCCCACTTTCACCTGCTAGACAACTGGTCATTTGTCAATGCCAACTTCTGTGTCAGTCAAGTAACAGTTGCCCATGAAAAAATTGGTCAGTGCCACATCAGAACGTTTTCTTGGGACATCACAGGCTTGTCCTTGTGGATATATCGATCATACATTTCGACATAATCTGTACCAGAATGTCATTCCTGGACATTTATTTGTGTGTGCAGGACTGTTCTGAACACAAAGGATTCCATCCATGACTTATACATGGTAGTAAACAATTGCTACACTTTTTTTTCTCTAAAATTGTCGATGAATCATGTTGGCGTAGCTCCAAACAGGGAAACATATTTTAGAAAACATGTTCTTTAAAATAATCTTATCGAAAATGCTTTGGCTAATTTTTCGATTGCAATAAAGATGCTGGTGGAAACTCAACGAACATTGAAGTTGGCCTTAGACATTGAAAATGCCATCACCACATGGAGCATCAAACCACAAATGCAGACATTAATATTCTGATATTCCCGAGTGACACCACGCAGGTACAAACAGTGAGAGAGACAGAAGAGCTTCCTGTTTCCCTTGGCTGGGTGCCTCTTCCTGCAGGCTTGCCCTCCCCCACAAAGGCAGATTGAGGCAGAACAACAACAGGTGACCAACTGAGTAGAGACGGTTTTGACAAGAGATGGTTTCCCTCCCAATAGCCTCCCTATCCTGGGGGATGATCAGGTCCATAGAGCAGGGCTGGCTGCACTCAAAGAATCCCCCCAAACATACCACAATTTGTCAGAGAAAACACCGTCTCTATCCACCAACCAGGCAGGCAGCGATTCCTGGCGGTCTAAACCATTTACTAGAATATCCTAAGGTTACATACCAGAATAAGAGAGGAAGCCGTATGTCAAAGGTATAATTGATTATTACATGCATTTGAAGCAGCATTTCAACTGCACTGTGGCATACTGTGTTTTCTGAAAAGGAATTAGTTCATGAAAAGTTAAAGGTGAAATATTATTCTCACTAATATGGTATTGCCAATTAAGTAAATACAGTGAAAGGGAATAATATATTTAATTTGTCATTAATTAAATATGTACACCCTGTAATTCTCTTTCTGTTTTAGTGTAACAAAAACTTTGCAAATCATTCAGTTTAGCCATGAAATATACATTACAAAGATACAGATAATCTTTTTTACGTTGCTGCTCCTTACAGGAGCACTGGACAGTATTAGAACATTGTTTTAGGACATTGTGTTAGGACATTTTTAGGACACACTATGTTGGGCTATCATGTTTTAGAACAGTTTGTGTTGGGACATGTCTTAGGACAGCTGTAAATTAACTATCCTGGCTGGCTGGCTCCCTCCCTCCCTCTCCCTCCCTCCCTCTCCCCTTCCCCCTCCCTTCCTCCCTTCCTCCCCCTCCCTCCCCCTCTCTCTTTTTGAGTGACAAGAACACCTATCAATGTACCTATCACTCAGTCGGGGATGTCATGTTAGTTCTATCCTGCCACAATCTGTCTGCGTTAAACGCCTGTAGGAAATGTCCCATGCATGCAGCTCTTGGGCAACCTACCCTAATCAGCCTCAACCAAATGACACCATCAAAAGCAGGGGCAGGTCCAGGCACATTTGTCACATCACATTTATTCTGGCAGTCCCAAAGAAACTTTCCCAGATGCTCTACCAGAGGGGTGAAGGGTTTAACCCAATAAACCAGGCCCAGTAAGATTACGACCAAGACAGGGGGTAAACAGTACAAAGAACATGTCAGTTGTCATCTGGTGGGATGCCTTTTGATGTTACCCCATGGACATACACACATGTGTACAAACTACAGTTTGGTGTGGTAACGAGAGTAAATGCCATTTTGATCTGTCATAGTCCTGTGTAAATCACTAAATGCTGCTTATCGTTTCTCTAAGTATTTCTACACACGAAAACTTCAAAGGCAGGCTTGCGGACAGAAACACAATTGATGAGTAGGAATCCTCAGGTAGTAACATTTTATCATTGCACAATATGACAGGTGAAGTTATGTTTAGATATCATTAATCTCCGGTTTTAGTCATTATTAAAATAAAACTTCAGCAAAAGCGGCAAAACTGTAAAGACAGTCGGCTACTAAATAATGTCTTGTGATTCCATCTAACAGGTTGTTTTTGTAACATCTACATTAGGTCACATGACCAGTCCTTGACTGTCCAACCTAAGCTGTGAATGAAGTAGAGATCAAAGTAGCACAAAGCCTCTGAGGAATCAATATTGCTCACAGTTAAATGCCCTCCTACAGATGGCAATTTAGCTGTCGGTCCTACAACACTGGCTTTCTGTCTATTGCAAAAAATTACAAATTGCATCAATACATCTTCATGAACCAGTGATGGTGTTTTTGTAAAAACATGTACTTGAAAATTACCCCAGTTGCCATAGCAACCAATTAAATGTGTTTTTTGCAAAGCATGGCATCATCATTTTGGGAGGTTGATCAATAGTAACAAATTTAGTTATGTTTTAAAAATCATAAATACGACAAGATGGTGAATTTTTATTTTATTTTATTCCAAAAAACCTGTATTTTCTGGAGCTACACATGTTAAAATTTACTTATTCCTCGATCGATTTAGAAACATATCTTAAAATTAACTGAGCGAATCACATTCCAGCTTGAAATAATGAACCCTTATCAACCTTAGGCAAAGATAAAAATTCAACATCAGTCAAACCTTGTTTTGACCTGGCCGGGAACTTAAACTGACCACCTTGGACTTCTGTCCAAATAAAACCTTCTGTCCACCTCAATAACCGGGACAGAGTGAAAACACCTCTCACTTCTGTGGGGTTTCTTGTAATTTATTTCGACCAATCAATCAGCAGCAAAGCATTGTGTGCTGCACTGCACAGATGTGGCCTCTTCAGTATACCAAGATGATGGGTTCTTTTATGGTGGTGTCCATGGCTACATTGTCAGTGCCCTTCAAAGTAACAATAAATCTGGCAGTCATTTGGTTCTGCCCCCCTCATTAAGTCCCTGTTGATGAACTGACCATTAGATGACCATTTGAAGATTACACTCAGAACATCAGTGGTCAGGCTTAAGAGCCATCAGATGAAGTGCAAAGTGAATGACCATAAAGAGTAAATTAAAACGAAGATAACTTATTCTTTGTCTCTTATAACTTAGTGTAATTTGTTGGAGTTTGTTTGATGTAATGTGTTTTATGTAATATAACTGTTTGTGATTGTTTCATTCCTGATATTCACTGTCCCTTTTCCAGAAGTATTTACATTCATAGCTTCGATGCATAAACCGTATTCGGGCACCTTTTTATTTTTCTCAAATGCCACTTACATCCACACTGTTTGTGCATAAAATATGCTTTGATGCCATGTTGCATATAACTGGGAAGAAAGTAACTAAACAGCAAACACAATGGGAGGAAATGAGACCATATTTATCAACCTGAAGATTAAAAATAACAATAATAATGTGTACCTTAAAAGCAAACGGAAATAATTACAAACACTTGGACCACACATAACGGTCTAAGATGTAAAAACATAATTTAATTTTCCTGAAAAAAAAAACAATGAAGGATCGCACAAACTGCTTGATAGCATCACGACTGCACATTCAGACCTTGCAACTTCCTGTGCAGAGGAGAATTTAATTTTTTGTCTTGCGACTACTATATTGCCACCTGTAGGCAATCTCCATCACCACATCAACCATATTTAGTCATCAGTGTCCCATGAGCCTTCAGTCACACATTTGTGAGGTGATCCACCATGCAGTCGAACTGATCAAGGACAAACCACAAGAAAAACCTCCCTTCTGCTAAATCACCTGTTCTCGACAGCCACAAATGTCACCTGTGATATAAACCAGTTGTATTAATTCGCCATTGAAGACAGCAAGTTTTTGTCCCTGTCAAATGAATATGCACATCTCCACAGTGCCAGTTTATCTACACCCACAGAAGCAAGAACCAGTCTTAATTGGCAGGGGAAAACATTTCATAAGCCACACTGGGATGGAAGATAAGCTCAGCCCGGCCTTTGATCCATGCCAGATTAATTCAGTTACAAATGGAGATTCTATTCCTGCTCACAGTCCAAAGACTAGAAGCGATAATTTAACAAATACAGAGACAACTAAATAAAGGAATATAACACAACTTTTCTTGTTCGTTTGATTGCCACTGGAACAAATTGGCAACTTATCGCCTGTTTTAACCCATTTCATATTGGCCATAGGTTATCTTGTTATAGTAAATTTGAAGACTTGATTTGTTGGCACAAAATGTGCCATGTTATCCATGGGTTCTTCCTTTTTCTAAAAAAACACAGGGATTGTGCAGTTTTCACATAAAACACATACATTCTTGCATTTCTAAAACACAGTCATTTTAGCTTTCCATTTAAAATGATTACTTACTTAATACACAAAACACAAGAAATACAAACTATACAAACTATCAAATAGGTTTCCTGTGATCACAATTTCTTCATTATGTTCAACAGAACCATGAGCACTGCACCTCAAGTAAATTGGGATTTAACTGGATTGCCAACCAAATTAAGCAGTCATCAGACAGCAGGTGGACAAACAGGCCAATTTGGTTCATACACAGTCCAACAACTGTCCTATCTTTAAAATAATGGCGCTAATCTTGTTATATCGAGATAAATCTAATCAATAAAAACACAAGATCATATGGAAATGCTGCTGACAATAGCAGCCGTGACAGTATCTTTATGACAGGCTTAATTGGATGCAAAGGGATCAATTTTAGCAGATATAATGAAACAAGGTTTATGACCATGTTTGCCTACTAACAGAGAAAGATTTGTGACTAAACCTCTCAGCAACGTATGGCATCCGTTTTAGATAGGTAGCAGGGAAACTATGTCCTGCACTAAGGAACATTCAACTGATTCTTGGCTAGTTTCGGTTAAGTTTTGGATAATAGTGGCTGATTTGATATTCGCAATAGCAGGACTAGAAGGTGGCATAATGCATCATAAAAACAGTTATTAGTAACATTATTGTTGTGTTATCCTTGAAGCTTCTCATGTGAGTGGAATGCTTGTGTGGGAGGATTCGGTTGATGATTAATGCCAGAAAGACATCAAGACTAGGAAGGAAATGGCTTCGAGAACACTCAACCAACTTAACACTCCCACTCAAAAATTAAGTGGTGATTAGTCACGACAACAGTGGAGTCTGCACTACTTTTTGGCTGTGAATCGTTGACAATGACAAAAACACATCTACTAAAACTGGTTTGATGTTACACAAGATTGCTGTGAATGGCGGTCAACATTCACCGGCAGCAACTGTTGACAAATGTATATCTTTACATAGGAATGAATAATGTTGTTATAGACAGGAAAGGAGGCCAAGGTTTACTGGGCCGTTACAAATGCAGGCGTCATCCTCGAAAAAATTTGTTGGAAGGACACGATGTGTGAAAATATTCACGGACAACACACTCATGAACAGTGCTAGATGGCGCCACTGTAGCAATATATTCCCCCCACACCCCAATGCTCTTTCAGAGGAAAATGGAGCAGGAAAGCCTGATTGTACTAATTGTCTAGTGTTTTTTGGAGTGCTGCTGGCCAGTTGGGCCCAATGTTTCAGTTTAGCAAAAAATAATGTTACAATTGTTTTTATTTTCTTATTTTATGAAACGGAGGGAGATTTGTCTGTTGTTGTGGAATGTGAGACATCTGATAAAAAGGACTGTCCCACAGAAGAATGACTGATGATACCTCTGCAGCTGCAATGATAACATGACATCACCCTGTGACCCAATAACAAACAGCATGTGGAAGAACAGGAGGATTGTTTTTACATACGCTCTCATTCTATAGGTCTTAAGGAAGATGTGGGCTTGGAGCTAGGAAAGTTGTAAACGGCAAGGAGAGATAGTAGCATCTGGAGACATGGTTGGAGATATGCAGCAGCATTTAACCTCAATGGCCGACATGAATGAGTGAGTTTAGTTTATTAGTTTCAATAACAACACTGTTAGCCACATAATTCACTCAATTTACTAGCTCACCTCAAATGTGTCTGTGTTGCATTACTTTTAAATTGCCTTATTAATAGGCAGATTAACAGGCCGTCTGCTAAACTCCTAATGACCCATACACAGTCAGACAAACACAGTCAATGACACTCCACCCAACACAAGGACAGAGAAAATTCATTCAATAGCAGTGTAATCCCACTGAAGTTTAACCAACCCAGATCTTTGATTTTGCAAGTCTTATGATAATACCTTGCAGCTAATTGTGATTACTGACACTACACATAATAATCCGGTGGCTAAGATCAAACAGATGGCTGACCTTCACCATGGCAGGATTAACATAATTAGCCCGGTTTAGCGAATGCATACATTGCATGTTGACACGAAGGACGGAGAGAGCAATGGAAGGACGTCATGAAGTCTGGCCTTGTCAGACCACGCTGCTCGCTCAAACGACCACATCAAACACCCTCGGCTCAAGAGAACAACTGCTCCTGTTAATCTAGGTTATTTCTGGCTTCAAAATACCTAAATTCCAACTCATTAATTACAAACAGCTGCGGCTTCACGCATGGTCGGAGAGAGGTTACTGGACTGATTACCTTTTCCTGTTGTTATCATTTTACAGTCATGTGACACAATCGTAAATCGACTTATCCATGTTAGGTATTACAACCTGCATGGTTTATTTAAGTTTTGGCAATATTAAATTTATTATTACTATTTATATTTTAGCATTTTAGTAGATTGTAAACATTACTGAACAAGGTTTTACTTTTAATTTTACTGTATAAATATTTATTTTATTATTATTATTATTAACCTGCTTTCTAATAATAATATCACTGCATGAAGATAATTATAAAAACAAGGTCTTTGAAAATATCTGATGTTTACATAATTATATATTTAGTTGATGCATCAAGTGATCAACTCAATACCAAATAATGTGAAAACCACAAAAATTCCTTTCTGATGTTTATTACAGACCATACATTTTCTTGGATGTTTATCAAAATAATACATTTACATTCAAATTTGCACCAATTGACAATATCTTGGATATATGTTATCTTTACTGGTAAGCCATATTTACCAACCCTTATGATAGGCCTCTGAGCTTGGTTAGTTTGCTAGGATTTAGGTGCAAAAGAAGTTATCTTTTTATTATTGTTATTTATGTATATATTTATCTTTGAGTGGACTAAAAGGACACAATTCATGATAAACTGTATCACAAAGTAAATCAGATTTGTACAGTATATTACAGGTTTAGTTGCATCCACCTGACACCACAAGTTTGATATGCAATGGTCTTCAAAGGAACACGATTAAAGAGTGGACTTGAATAAAGGTCACTTCTTTACTGCCCCGAGCCTTATCTAGAAAAGCTGCACCATACTGAATGAGACTGATTTGTCAATAAATTGTATCAGGTGCATGGACACCTGTAAATATTGTGGTCCTGTCTGGTTACTCATTTCAGCCCTAGTTCCTGCTTATACTAATAAAACCATCCCTGATGACTGTTATTAAACCTCACACGCAACCTGCCAGCGGAAATACATTTTCCGTGGGGGCAGACAGACTACAGCCTGTGTTCTACAAATACGTTATACCTGACAAACAGCAGATCGTTTATTCAATTCATTAGTGAACAAACATTCTGTGACACCGAACTGAAACTGGAACAATAAAACAGACGCCAGTAATTTGTAAATTACAATGCAGGTGGCGGGTACACGTGTAATGTTTTATGACCGACACAGTGTCTTTGACGAGGACTTGTCTCGGTGGATAGCAGAATGGTGTAAAGTCGCATGATGGAGGGTGGGCGAGTGCCACCAGGCCTGTGATACCTGTGATACCTGCCACCACACGTGATATGAGAAGTCCCAGGTGTGTTGTGAAGGCGTATCTATTATTGTAGGGCACAACCGACGGTACAAAGACTGACATGGCGACTGGATGTCTGTCTCTACCTTTTAATGCCGGTTACACTCACATAAGCCGACAGACACACACGGAGGTCGTAGAACATCCAATGAACGCGACCGCTGTGCACTGTTATACAAGGCCACCTGTAGCACTGTCAACTCTCAAATTGACCACTCCATATACCTGATACCTAATAAATATTTTTCGTCACATCAAAACTTTTGATGCTACAACCTTTTCCAAACATCATTCTTATTAAAAAATGCCCTCTTTCATGAGAGACTACACTGGCATTGTGGAGATTCCCATGTGTAGCATGTTCACCTCTGTAATGTGACAACTACATACTAATACCTAATCAATTTATTTCTCCGTACCAAAACAGTTATAACCTTTTCCATTGACCATTCTTTCTAAAACCAGTCTCTTACTTGACCATACTGTTATGTAGATTCTCATGTGTAGCATGTTCACCTCTCTAATGCGATCACACCATACCAATACCTAATATATTTAGCTTTCCATATAAAACTGTTCTAACTTAAATCTTTTCCAATGACCATTCCTATTAAAAAAACTCTTACATGACCAGACTGGTATGTAGATTACCATGTGTAGCATGCTGAACTCTCTAATGTGACCACTCCATATACCATCATTATTATACCAACACCTAATAAATTTAGTTTTCCATATAAAAACTGTACTAACCTATAACCTTGTCCAATGACCATTCCTACTAAAACCACTCTCTTACATGACCAGACTGTTATATGTACATTCCCATGTGTGGCATGTTCAACTCTCTAATGTGACCACTCCATACTACTAATCCTTAACAAAGTTGCTTAGAACTACATATAAAAACTGCTATAACCTTTTCCCAATAATTGCTTTCCTATTTTATTATAAGCACTTTCTTATATGACCACATTAGGGCTACCTGTTTATACGACCACTGCCTGTTTATACGACCACTGCCTGTTGTGTTGATTTTAACTGACCATTCTGCATTGGGTCTGCACTACTTCTACCAACGCACTACAATGAATACCCCTAAAGCAAATCCACTAAGACACCATTTATCATATCGCTTTTAATAGCCATAAGACCAACTCAGAATACAACAATGTCATTTAGTTTCTATTTCTCAAAAGGTTCCACGATGAATCAAAAATGACATAGCAAAACTCATGAGTTTCTTACATCAGCATGCTGTCTGATGACAGTAACTCGTGACGATGAAATAAGACTGTATTCAATGACGCTTTCCCCAAATTTGAACCAATGGCAGTTTTCAACAAAGCTGTGGTTCTTTTCACAACTTTCTATTTTCAAAAACTTTCCTGGATGAGTAAAAAATCCCACGTGATAAACCACATACTGTCATGATTCAGTCTTAACCAAATTGTTTTTTACATTAACATCCTGTCTGATGTGACCACATGACAGTAAATCGTGACTATGAAATAAGATTGTATTCACAATGATGACTCTTCCCCAAAACACTTTAATCTATGTTAGTTTCCATCAGACTTGTGGTTCTTTTAACAAGTTTCTATTTCTCAAAACTTTCCACGATGAGTAGAAAATTCCTTTTGATAAACCACTATCATGAATCAGTCTTAACCAAATAGTTTCTTACATAAACATCCTGTCTGATGCGAACACATGACACTGAATCGTGACTATAAAATAACATTGTATTCTCAATGATGACTCTTCCAAGAAAAAATTGTCTCTACGGCAGTTTCCGTCAGAGCTGTAATTCTGTCATACTCTGAGAGAGAAAATTTTGACTTTCAACAGGAGTATTATTCTGGACACAGATTTATAACAATGGAAATATTCAAACAAGATGAACTACATTTGTCAGGTTCACCTGTGAAATGCACGAGAACAGCGCAACATAAACTTAAAAATACATGGCCAATTAGACGTGTACAAAACTGAGTTTCAATCTCCACCCGTATTCACAAAAAAGGTTCCATGTTCCCACAACAAACTTTCTGATACAGATTAAATGACAAACCAATGTCTTACATTCTAGAGTATTTTTGTACTTACATTCAAGGCATTGTCCTATCAGTTGAAACACCCTGAGGGTAGGGCGCTAATCACAGTGTAATGTGTAGCCCATTGTAAAGATCAGCAAGGGAGATTGGATGGGTAAACCAGGGTTGTCTTGAGGTGGATAACATTACATGACTGGAGTGAGTGACAGCCAGGACACAATAACAAACAATAGAGTTGATTGGATGATTCTAGGTGCCAGACGGACTGGAGCCTTCGATGTCTTAGCCGGGATGTTTCTAGTAGCATCATGCTATATTTTGACCACACAAAACACACCATCTTATCCCCGTATTTTGCTTGCCTGTGTTTTCTTTAGTTTCTATATTTTATGTCATCACGTTGATATCAATACTACACAATATTGATAACATTAAACTGTAGAATGAAAGGGTAGAAATAAATAATGACCATTTATTTAGAAAAAAGACCAGTTTTCATAAGCGATCACCACTTATAGCCTTACAGAATTGTCCACACAAACTTAACCAAGGAATACACTGACCAAGACCAAATGTGTCTAATTTAAGTAAATCAATATTTACCCCCTTGAAATTACCAAGTGGGTCGGAGTTTACATGTAGATTTTAATCAACCTTTGCCAAGTGGTAGTGTATATAGACTGTGAATGAGTCACACCTTATGATACCAGAATGGGTCACAAAATCTCCCGGGGTTTAGCAGTAACCCTCTAGAGCCCTTGGGAATCCCTGGTGTCTGCTGGAACAGGGGTATCCAGGACAGTCCTAGAAGCAAATGGAGTGAGTGCTATATGGAATCATAACATACCCAGACACCTACCTATATCTAGTCCAGTGGTCACTCCAAGTAAGATGACCAGTGGCAGTAGTAATGTCCAGCAGATCATAGTGGACAGTCCTTGACCACTCCTTGCTCTGTGGTCAAAGTTATGCTGAGCTACGTCCATTCACTGGTGTTCACTGCATACTTCCTGTGGTGTAGTTGTGCTCTGAAACAGACCAAGCAACACCATGTCACAAACTCAACACACACCTGGGCTGGACAAGTCCATTCCGGCTAGCGGGGGTGACAGGTTGGAAACTATAACAACTGACAAATTAATTAAATTAATGAGGTGGTTGACAAAGGGAACACCAGCTGGGAAATCCAGAGGCTTCCCATTCCCCAAAGGAAGATGGACAGAAAGGGCACATTTATTTCACCAAGAATGAGTTTCATTCTGTTGGGGTGATTAATCAACATGGATGTGTACAGAGTCTGTTAATTCACGGGGTTCAATCCAGTGTTACACTGGATGGGTGAATGCAATCATAGTTATTATTTATGATTATTTATTTACTATATACGTGAAGTTATTATTTACTAAACAAATGGAAGGTCACGGAGTATTATTATTAGTAGTATTTCAGTTTATGTTTAAGTTGTGTCTTCATTTTTTTGTATGATAAATACTAATAAATATTTTATTAGCTCAAACTAGAAACCTATATTAATTTGTGTAATCATGAAGTGTTTGTATTACTTCTTTAACATACAATTAATGCACATTCAAAGTAAAATAACACATTTCCTGCAGACAAAAACATGTCTTATGTTCAAATAGACAATTACAAAGTCCACATCAACAGTTATAGCATTAATACAACATTACACATTTTGCCAAAAGCTGCTCAATTAAACAAAGTTCAACACATTATTCTTGACATTTTGGGATGTTTCCTTGAAAGACAATAGGGAGCATCTTGATGAAATCCCTCCCCAAAGACTCAGTCACTCAGAAGTCCCCCTGTCACCTTAATCCCTTGTGGGAACCAAATGACAATACCTAGGACATCCTCCCATTAGGCAAGGATCATTTCACTTGGACAAGTCCATTCTGCGGTGTGGGGGTGGCAGCATCAGGCCACCCACCCATGGGACAACTGGTAGTACACCTTATCCAGATCCCACGATAACAGCACTCAATAATAAAGAGTACCGGCAGGCACATATATCGCTGATCAAGCACGCTCAAAGCAATCGCAAAGTAATTGTTGCACAAAAAGGACAGCATACCATGAACATTTGCAATTATGCACCATTACAATTTCGTACTAAATTCGGTAAAGAAAGTTCTGTAATTGTCCTGTACACAATATAAGACCAATTTTCGCTCTGCTACATTGCAACGATCACCAATGCTCTCCCTTTGTTGATGTATTTTGAGAATTTGGGGACAATGGAAACGGACCACCAAGACAGACCGAGGACATTGTAGACCAGCCATTACCATTCGGCACTTATAATGTTGCGCTCAACGGACGTTATCGCACTGATGTTATTAATTTTATTGCCAGACTGCCTTTTGCCATGAATATTTCATAGACATTACAAGATAACGCTGGCTGTAACATCACTATGTGGATACCCTCCTGTCCCTGTCTACCACACACTCCCGCTGTATACACAAGGGGTGTTTGTTTTGAGAACAACAAGTGCTAAATCACCTTTAAATTACCCTCTTTAACCTCTTCATTCACTTTGTTTGTTTTATTGCGGCTGTCAATATAAATATTATTCTAATGAACATCATTTATTCTCCGGTCACGATGTTTGCGACAGTTCTACCTGGCTGTATTTATACTCTGGACACCTGAGAAAAGGGTAATGAATTCCCATCCAGAAACAATTTAAATCACTGGGTTAATAGGTGACATTTTAAACACCAGCAAAGTTATTCTTGTGCTATTTATTATACCCTGTGCATAGATTCTGACAGTATTTAAAAACTTTCTTTACGTGTTGCTTTCTGTATAATTTGTTGATTTAATTTGGTGGATAGAAAGTGGAAAATAGAATGAATGAATGAATGGTGGACGGACTGACGGACGGACGGACGGACAGATTGATAGACTGATGGATCAACGGACAGACAGACTCATGTAAAGGCCAGAATATAAATATGACACTACTTTCTATATATTAGAAAATGGTGTCATATTTACTTTCTATATTATAGATAGTGTCATATTTTGGATGTTATCAGGCCATGGCCCCAATAACAACTTTTTTCTAAATTTTTCCTACATAACCTGTTGTGTACCTACATTTTACCAAACTTATGAGTGACTAAGCTTTGCCCCCCCCAGTCTGAGATTTCTAGGACAATAACAGATCGACTGATGGAATTATGGATTAGAAAATACAAGCACAACTTAGTCACAGATGTGACCTGATTAACTGGAGTGTACCTGGCTTCACTCAATCTGATCAACAGGTGTCATACACACCCCAGTGGTCATCCCAAGGGATGTCCAAGTCCAGAAGTCTGGATACACAACCCTCCCAAGACCCCAGGGGACAAGTGGTCAGCTCCTGTCCAGTGAAGCCACATCAGCAAGTCACTGACCCGAGCTGGGAGGTGACTGGACACTGAACAGATGGGAGAGGGATGAGTGAGGAGCTGGGAGGTGACTGGATACTGAACAGATGGGAGAGGGATGAGTGAGGAGCTGGGAGGTGACTGGACACTGAACAGATGGGAGAGGGATGAGTGACCATACCAGGTGCCAACAGGTGTGGTGGAGAACAGTGGTCAGCTAGAATTACACAACAAGCCAGTACCACCTCAAACAATGCAAAACAACCCAGAACAATTAAAAAAAAACACAGAACAATGCAAAACTACCCAGAGATAATGTAGAACAACCCCAGAACAACCCCAGAACAACTCCAGAACAACCCCAGAACAACCCCAGAACAACCCCAGAACAACTCCAGAACAACCCCAGAACAACTCCAGAACAACCCCAGAACAACCCCAGAACAACCCCATAACAACTCCATGACAACTGTAACCAACCCAGACTTTGTTGCTTAATTAAAACAAACAAACAAACATGTAACAACATAAGTATTTAATATTTATGCTGATCCCTTCATTAGAATTAACATAATTTATCATTACAGATTTGACATTAAGTTGAAATAAACACACCATGCAATCTGTCCGAAACAGTAGCCTGTGTAAACAAGAGTTTTCAAAATTTGCTTCATAATATTAAAAAAAATTACATCGGACAATGAAGCCATTAATTTACAATGTAATGAAAGTCCAACTATGTTTCACCTGTGCTATAACAATCAACCATTTTTAAAAGGTTAAAATAGTTAAGGTTCTAACATTATAACCGTCCCCACACAGGCAGGCGGAATCAGGCCGCAAGATAAAATTCCCCTCAGTAAATCAATGGCAATTTTTCCTGTGACATTTTACTCCAGTCTTATTAGCCACTAATCAAATTGAGCAATGCTATTAATAAAGCCCTGGACACTTGACCCAGCAGTCAGTGGCCTACTGCTGGAAAGTGTCTACCAGATGGTCAAGTGGTCAGCAAGATCAAGTGGACATGGAAGACATGTTAACTTGAAGACTGACCCACCCACTGCAAAATCCATACTTCACTCTCTTGTAGCCAATAATAGTGCTAGACTGGACATAAATGTCAGTGGTCAGAGCATGGCTTTAGGTAGAGCTTGACCGTGGCCATAGAGCTTGACCACTTAAAACCTGGGTATTTAATTACAAGTACTGGTCACCTAATTGCCATAAATCAAAACTGGACTGGGTAGATAATATTTGTGATAATTCTGGTGAACCATAATTTTAGGGGGAACTGTTGGTGGGTAAGGTGGGAGGAGAAAGGGGAGCTAAGGCAGAGAGTGTAGCAGATGGACGGGGGAAGGAAGGGAAGAAGGGAGGGGAAGGAAGGGAAGCAGGGACAGAGGAAGGGGAGGGATGGAAAAGGGTTGGAGGTGACTTAAATTTAGGGAGGAAAAGAGGGAGGGATGAAGAGATGGAGGGAAGCATGGAGTGAGGGAGGGAGGGAGGGAGGGAGGGAGGGAGGGAGGGAGGGAGGGAGGGAGGGAGGTACTCATTCATACAGCTGAGTGAACTGAAGCAATGTAGAGTAAACGAACTTGCCCAAGGTTTGACTCCGCCACACAGGATTCGAACCCGGGTTCTCTCAGTTGAGAGTCTGAAGCTCTTACCGCTGAGCAACTGCGCTGTTAGTGACTCTGATTTAATTAACAAGATTACTCTTTTTCTGAGCACAGTTGTTTACAAACATGGCTTCAGTTACCTCAATGCCTTGGGAAGAAGGCAAGTGGCCCAAGGGGATGTTAGAAAACAAATGGCAGACAGTGATTTGTGAATGGACATATGTGAGCATGGGTGCATGTCGAAACCACATGTGTGTGTGTGTGTGTGTGTGCGTGTGTGTGTGTGTGGGGGGGTGCATGTAAGGGTTTACTATAATATGTTTGTATGTCATAAAATAGGTATACTTAATATAATATTTATTATGCAGATCAGTCATTCACACCTGCACGCACATGTGTATATATACTTATACATATGTATGCTTACATTGCAAGCACACACACATGCATGCATGCTCCCACAAACACTCCACAGATGCATGCCTATTACGTACAATAGCAGTACTTCCTTTTTGTTGCTGCACAGTAACAGTTCTCCCAGTTGCACTAACTTGCACTTGTAAAATTACTTTTAAAAACATCATACACAAAGAATGGAACATGTCACTAGCAGTGAAGTGTAAACATAAGTAGACATTCATAGACAAAAGTTATAAGCTGGTGAAAGCTTTTTATACTTTGCTGCAAAGTGTAAGCAGTTTCAAGTTAAAGATTTTCCTCTCTCAGACTCTAACCAACAGACTATGCTGGAAAAACAACAGCTTTGACTGGTGTATATGATTTCAGAAAATAGATGTGTGGGCACCAGTGGGTGGCTTGTCTAGCCACCAAATGTCACCCTTCTTTTCTGACACCTGAGGTGTTAACTGGAGATAATTAACTGGTCATAAACTACCTGTTTGGATGTGTATTACCACACATTCAAACAGCAGCACAATGGGGCATTCAATCGCAAGCATCCATCTTTACAGCTCATGATAGCAAGGATGCATTCTTGCAATAACATTCCTGAAACGTTTACAGAAGTCACAAATGTTTGTGACTTTTTTAGGATATTCATTATAAAAGTTGATGAAATTTTGTAGAAAAATGCATGGGAAATGAATGCACCCACATAAGGAATAAATTTGTAAAGTATCTTTTGATCATGTATATAATTAGACTGACTCTGTCCATACCAGTGGTATATCTTCCTCCAGCTAGCAACATATAATCCCATGGTACACCAATCCTCCAACCCCTGGAGCTGTTTGGAGGATATAACTATGATATTTGAAATCTATGAACTAAGGCAGGATAAAATCGCACATCTCAGGAATCCAATGTAAAGTCGGCGGCATATGTCATATGTCAGGTATAATGATAGTCTAGGGAAGATGGGGGAATGAAAAATAAAAATAAAAAACACTTGAAATTGAAGGTAGTTGGCAGCAGACTGAAATGGCCAGGACAAGAATGACAAAAAAAGAGTTAGGAGACTGACGAAGGGAGACCATGGAAAGAAAGGAGGGTGGCAGAAGGAGAAGAGAGGGACCAACTTTAAGATGGACATTGATTGTTACACGAGAGGGTGCTGAGAGGGGGAGAGAATGGAAGGGGATCAGGTAGAGACAACTTGTGAGAGGGTGGAAGAGACAAAGTGATGTGGCCCTCCCCCCACAAGAGGTCAAAGGGCAAGAAGAAAGTCACATGACTCGCTTGACACACCGATTATTTGACACACAATGTCACTTAATTTGCAGTTGTTTTCAAATAAAAACAAAACACCACTTGTTGCCGTCTGTTTTGTTCGCTAGACTCTGCTGCAATTGATTTGATTGGTGGTGCCCCGAATTAGGAAACAGCCTCGGATGTCACATGATCTAGTCCTATTGGGCTGTCAGCAGTACAGCTGCTTCCGGAGTTATCCCAACGCATAACTGCGAGTTTTTGCCACCAGGAATGGGACTGATCAGTCTACGCAGTTCTGGCTGGTAATATTGGGAAGTACAAATGACTACACAAAAATGTGACCTTCCGTTGGGTGCTGTGATAATCTGCTGGGATGCCTGTACGGTACAGTAGTGGTGGAGCTTCATTCTCTGTTGCTGCTCCAACTTGCTATTTATGAGGTTGTATTCCAAACAGCCGTCTGTCTGGCTAACATAGGATTGGTTTATGTTCAGTTTTCCTTCTCTAGATTTAAAGTGTTCATTTCACAGTACACATTTATCCAATGTGTGGGATCTTTAACATATCCTGGCATAGATTTTTAAGAGAGACCAAAGAACAGACACTCACACCCCCGAGCTACCATGCCCTACTTTCCTGAGCCCAGGTTATCTGCTAATTTACATAGGTCCAGTTCACTTAGAAATAACTACCAAGTCCATGCCAGTGGTTGAGTTATGCAAATAAATTAATAAATGTTATGCAGTAATTGATTACGAACTGATTAGGTAGGGGATAGTGGGCTAAACATGTAGAATTGTGCAACAGGACAAAACAAACACTCTTATAAGAACTGCAAGAACAAGCAAACATAACAGCCCTAGTGTGATATGAATACTTGATTATACTTTTTCACTCGTACTGGTTCTTTCAAACAATCAGTAACCTGAATTCTCTGAGAGTTTCTATGGTCTCAGTTCGACCACTGAAGTAAAAATGTGATCTCACATGTGCCACTGACAACTAATTGTGACCAGTCGGCAAGACCTCTGAACCCTGTTTGGGTGACCCCCTCGACTAAATATGACTTGGTCTAGGGGAAGGGTAGCACACCACTGTGACTGGGTGACACTAACTGACATGGCATTAGTTTATAACCAGCCAAGCAAAGTTATTTATTGATTTACAAGTATTTACAAGCACAAACATTGCTTACAACAATACACGTCCATGTAGCCATGACACTAATGACCAGCTCTGTCATCCTGCACACTTCAACCTCCACACTTCCTGTCTCATCAGGGAAGCTCTTCTCCTCCCCCTAACTGATCCTTTTTACATTTTTATCCCCGTGGGAACATACCTATCCAGGGCCCACAGCATGGGGCTGATTCCTGCCATCAGTACTGTTGCCATAGTGCACCAAAATGGTTCAGGAAATCAACTGAACTTGAAGCTCTTAATCACTAATTAATAAAATCCAACAAGTGTCATTAAAGATAGCTAACTAGGTCAAGGCATTAAAGTATTCCCAGTCCCAGTGATGTAGTGGTTTATGTATGCGATCACTGCCACAGCTGGGTAGATTTTGCATCGTCCGGGTGTGGAAAGTCATGGGCAGAATCCATGGAGGAAGGATTCACCTTTCAGTGCATTGGATGTTGGAAGGTGGAGTGTTTGCAGAAGGAGATAGTTAGGTTGACAGATATTGTGAAGGGAATGGAGATGGGAATTAGCAAGGAGGCAGGTCGAACGGAGAGAGAAGACAGGGAGAGAGGTGAGGATACTGCAAGACTGAAGGAGAATAGCAGTGGCAAGAAAACTGAGGAAAGGAGATTGAGAGGAGAGAAGGTGATTGGAGGGGAAGAAATTGGAAAATCGACAACAGAAAACGTGACAAGCGTGAAGGTGACAGGGAAGAAAGTGACTGTAGAGAAGGAGGGAGGGAAGATGGAACGGGAGAGGAGAGAGGAAAATGAGACGGGACGAAAGAAGAAGGGACGAAGGGAAGTGAGAGCAAATGTGATAGAAGAGAAGTCGATAAAAGGGACGATGACAGGAGGAAAGGTGACAAGAGAAAAAGCGACAGGAAAGAATGGATCGGAAGAGAATGTGACAGGAGAGAAGACGGCAGGGGGGAAAGACAACAAACAGACAGATGCAAACCGAAGAAGGAGCTATTCTAAGGCAGTGATTGAGGGGGCAATGAGGAAAGAGAGGGTGTTTATGGGTGACTCCATTATGAGAAAGACGGACAAGACACTGAGCGAGGGGGAGGACATCGTTGTTTGTTTACCGGGGGCTAGGATTGAACATGTAACTGACAGGGTAGAGAAGGTATTGGGACATGGCAAGGGGGGGTCTATACTGGTACATGTAGGAACAAATAATGCAGACAGGGAGGGAACAACTGCGATAGTACAGAAGTATAGACAGTTAGTGAGGAAGCTAAAGAAGACGAGAGTCGAACAGGTTATTTTGTCAGGAATTTTGCCAGTAATGGGAGGAAAGGGGGCAACGTATAGAAACTGCAAGAGGATGGCGATCAATGCACTAGCTGAGCAGATGTGTGAAGAAGAGGGGGTGGGATTCACAGATTTATGGGGATACTTTGTTGGGAGGGAAGATATGTACATGAGAGATGGCCTCCATCTTAGTGGAAAGGGGGCAGCAGTTTTCTCAGAGAATCTGCTGCAATCTGTTGACAGTGGGACAGGTTGCATCTATTTAAACTAGATTCGCAGGGGGGACTCACAGAAAAGCCTGAAAATGGAGGCATAGATAAAGACAGCACAAATAAATCAACAAATAACAGTCTGGAAAACTCTTCTGAAGCTGGATATAAATGTGTTTGTTTAAATGCAAGGAGTATAGTAAACAAAAGAAATGAACTAAACATTATGGTAGAAGATATTGACCCTCATATAATAGGTATAACCGAATCCTGGACCACCACCGATATATCAGATGCTGAATTGGGACTGACAGGATATGTAATGTTTAGAAAAGATAGAATAGGAAGAAAGGGAGGTGGAGTTATTTGATATATTAAAGAATCTATTCAGGCTTATGAAATAAAATTAGAAAGAGAAGCAGATTGCGAAGAAGCTGTTTGGTGTAACATAGTTACAGGAAACTCAACGTTGACGGTTGGGTTGGTTTATCGAAGTCCAAACATAAGCATAGAAGAGAATGAAAAAATACAAAACGCTATAAGGGAAGTAAGCAAACGGGACTGTATTATTATGGGGGATTTTAACCATGGGCATATACAATGGAAATCTCTACAGAGTATGGGGAGAGAGGACCACAAGTTTTTAGTTTTAGTTCAAGATACATTCCTTTCTCAACATGTGCTAGAACCAACCAGGGGTGAGAATGTGTTAGACATAGTTTTGTCCTCACAGAATGAATTAGTTGACAATGTCAAGATATGTGAGCCACTGGGGAGTAGCGATCACAACCAGATACATTTTACCATCAAAGTAAAATCAGAAAGGAATAGCAAAAAGCAGTATAGGAGAAATTTCCACAAAGGAAGGTATAAGGACATGAGGAAATATTTAGCAAAGATAGACTGGAATAAGACACTGAAAAATAAGACGGCAACAGAATGCTGGAATATATTAAAGAGTGAAATTAAGTGCATAATCGATAAATTTGTACCCTTCAAAAACCAAGGAAAACGGTCCAAAAAGAAACACTTATCGAAAGAAGCCATTAGAAAAATTAAGTATAAACAAATGATGTGGAAGTCATATAGATGTACTGGAAATGATGAAGACTACAACAATTATAAAGAAGCACTTAACCAAGCTACAGCTGAAATTAGAAATTCAAAGAGAAGCTATGAACAACAATTAGCTAGTAATATAAAACATGACAGCAAGAGTTTTTATGCGTATGTTCGAAGCAAACAGAAAGTTCAAGATAAGGTCGGTCCTCTAGAAGATAGTGCTGGAAATATGATATCAGAGGGATTCATAATGGCAGAAGACCTGAATGAGTACTTTAGTTCAGTGTTTACCAGGGAAGATATTAGTTCACTGCCAATACCAAAGGCTAAGTTCAAGGGGGCAGATTCAGACTATTTAGGACAATTAATTGTAACCCCGGAAATGGTAGCTAAGAAAATAAGGGCTATGAAGGAAAATAAATCACCTGGAGTGGATGGTATTCCACCCAAACTACTATTGGAAATTGTAGAACAAATTAGCATACCACTTGCAACAGTTTTCAACTTGTCATTAGAAGAGGGAGTGGTTCCTTTAGAATGGAAAGAAGCAAACATTATACCGTTATTCAAAAAAGGTTCGAGAAACAAGTCAGAGAACTATAGACCAGTGAGTTTAACATCAGTGATTTGTAAATTATTAGAAAGACTAATTAAAGATCACATGGTGGATTTTCTTGCTAAACAAAACTTGATAAACCCATCTCAACATGGTTTTTTTAAAGCGAGGTCATGCTTAACAAATATGTTATGTTTTTTGGAAGACATCACTAAGTGGGTAGATGAGGGAACACCAGTAGATATCGTCTACTTAGATTTTCAAAAAGCTTTTGACAAAGTACCACATCAAAGATTACTGCTTAAACTAAAGGCCCATGGCATAGGAAATGGTATAATAAACTGGATAGAACAATGGCTGATTGACAGAAGACAACGTGTAGTAGTTGATGGGGAGGCTTCAAACTGGAAATCGGTATTGAGTGGGGTACCACAGGGATCAGTATTAGGTCCTATATTATTCTTAATATACATCAACGATTTGGATGATGAAATAACAAGCAAGGTGTTGAAATTTGCGGATGATACAAAAGTGTTTAGAAGGATTAAAAGTGATGGAGATAGACAGCATTTACAAGATGATCTTGACAGGTTGATGAAATGGTCTGAAAAATGGCAAATGATGTTCAATTTTGGGAAATGTAAATGCCTCCACATAGGACATGGGAACGAAGAGGTAGAATATACAATGGGGGGTACTGTACTAAGTACTACTGTAAAAGAAAAGGACTTAGGGTTAACCGTTAGTGCTGATATGAAGATTTCAGAGCAGTGCGGAATTGCAGCTTCAAAGGGAAATCAAATCCTTGGATTAATTAGGCGAAACATAACGTATAAGGAAAAAGAGCTAATAATACCGCTGTACAAAACAATAGTTAGGCCTCATTTAGAATATTGTATTCAAGCGTGGAGGCCATATCGCAGGAAGGACATAGATATGCTAGAAAGAGTGCAGAGGAGAGCAACTAAAATGATACAAAATCTGAGGGATCTTAGTTATGAAATACGCCTAAAAAAATGCGGTTTAACAACACTAGAGACCAGGAGATTGAGAGGAGATCAGATAGAAGTGTTTAAAATATTGAAGGGTTATGAAAATATTGATAGAAATATGTTTTTCTCAGTTAAGAAAGATAGAAGGACTAGAGGACATGATCTTGCATTAGCAAAGGAGCAGAGTAGATTGGATATAAGAAAGTTTTCATTTTCACAAAGGACTGTAAATGAATGGAACAGATTACCTGCTGATTGTGTGGGTGCTAGTAGCGTGAATATGTTTAAAAATAAAATCGACACATACCTCAGACGGGCGGGATACACATAGATAAAAAGGTCGGACTCTCGAAAAGCCAAGGGCTTCCTTGTCCACCTGCTACCTAGAGTAATTCTCTGGGTGGCAATCTTGTTAAATCTTGTTAAATGTATACATATTCAATTTACCCCTCTTTCTTTACCATCTTCCTGCATACAACTCTTCTGTGTCATAAACACCCATCAAACGTATGAAACCAAAAATAAACCAATTTCACGCAATTACTTAATATACAACAAGACATATACTCTTGACAAAACCAATCTAACTCGGACTATATTAGCATTGTCACGCATATGTTTCTAAATCTTCGATGCCATCACCTTTAATAGTTTGATACCATCATCTTTAAATCTTCGATGCCATCACCTTTAATAGTTTGATACCATCATCTTTAAATCTTCGATGCCATCACCTTTAAAAGTTTGATGCCATCAAGCAGTCTATCAATGATTCGATGTTTCTCTGGATAGACCAGACCCTGTCTGGCTACTTTGTATGTGCGTAATGGACGGGGAGATAGCCTTGTGAAAGAAAGGCGTCAATCAGATAAGAATTGGTAGCCTTGTGGTGAGAGATCGCACTGCAATAAACTCTAATTGAATAGGTAACTGATGTAGAAGATGTGTCAAGAGTCATCAGATGTCACGCAGATCCAGTCCTAGATTGGTTTGCTGTATGAACTTGGTATGATTATCTGTCACAAATCAAGTGCTATGCACTGGACACATGAACCGTAAACAAACCAGATACTGAGGGACATAATTACTTATTGAACAAAACTAAAGTACACACATGGTCATTATAATAACTTAAATAATACCAAATATTTTTTAAATTTTATGTACATATATTTGCATGGGTAAGGCCTTTAGATCCCTTTTATATAACAGTCAATTAGTGATATTATTAGTATGTATTTATTTGCAAATTTGTGCTATACGTGAGTTTTATCTTAAATAACAACATTCATTCATTCATATGTCATTTCATGGAATGGTTGAAGACAAACTGAAACAATCCTTAACCATGATCTCTTTTTTAGACACAACAGAACACAACCTCACTGCTTAGATCAACACGAAAGAAAAGATTTACTTCTTGATGTCAAAACTTAAAGCAAATAGGCGCACTAAAAACCCAAGCTTAAAGATTGCCTCCCTGTGATCTAAATAGTCTTGGAGCCAGAGGCATCTGTCAGCCCCAATAAGAGTTCACGCCAACTCTTCTGGCAGGGAGGTTCCCGGGAGCTATTCCACCTATCTGTCACCCTATTACACCCATCACTAAGTTTCATCAGGGGTTAATCAGAGACATTGGAGACCCTGAAATGTGTGTAGTCTGTCTCAGTTGGTAATACTTACCCATTTACATGTGTAGTTACAGCCATGTGTTGTGTATAGAGGGTGTCAGTGTGAGTTAGCATCCAGAGAATTCACCACAGACACCAGGGAACTCACTGCAAATACCAGTTTAGTTGCATTTTTTACTTGTAAGATTAAAATAGGATATGCCAAAAAGGGGAGTTATGCAAAAGATATAATTTAATTTAAAACTTAAATTGCATATTTCTGCTATTTATCTGGTTGAGATTAAAGTGGTCTACAATGAAGGAATCTATAATGAGACAGCAACTGTTGCAATCTCATTTATGTGTGTGAGTGTGTGCGTGAGTGTGTGTGTGAGTGTGTGAGTGTGTGAGTGTGTGAGTGTGTGAGTGTGTGAGTGTGTGAGTGTGTGAGTGTGTGAGTGTGTGAGTGTGTGAGTGTGTGAGTGTGTGAGTGTGTGTGTGTGAGAGAGTGTGTGTGTGTGTGTGTGTGTGAGTGTGTGTGTGCGTGTGTGTGGTGTGCATGTGTGTGTGCGTGCGTGCATGCGTGCGTGCGTGTGTGTGTCTGTGCGTGTGTCTGTGTGTGTGTGTGCGTGTGTATGTGTGTGCATGCATAATTTTTATATGCAAATGTAGAGGCATGGACATGTGCATATGTCCGTGTATGTATTTATGCATATGTGTGTTTATGTTAAAAAAATACACGGTGAACACAATTTGCAAAACCATTCTTGTTATGTTAATTTCAATACATTTTGACATCTTAATAACTAATTTCTTAACTAGTATTGGACCATAACATTTATTTGCATCAATCGTATTGCACAACACCAGTTACCTGTACATTATGCTGATGTTCCAATTGCTAATGTACTTCCTTTATACCTCACAGTCAGTATAACGGGACCTCAACAGTGAGTATAACGGGACCCCAACAACAAGTGTACCACAACCACATGGCTGCAAGGCTGCAGACAAACTAACCCATACATCACCATACATCATAAGTGTGACATTATAATTAGAACCAGTAGCCAGTGCAGGGGAGCAGAGACAAGATTATAATCAGACATCACTGGGAGTACCATAAGAACGGTGCATGTCTCATAAGAAAGAGAACAAGCCACGGCAGCAGGTGCTTCTTTCAAGGGAAACCATCCGCACATAAAACAAACAGGGAGTGACAATTTAACAGCAGCCAATAACGTAATGGGGCAATAGGGGGGGTGTTGTTACTAGCCTTCCCACGCTAATTCTAGCACCACGACTTCGGAGGGTAACAAACGGGAGACTCCAAGTATGCCATATGTCACCACCAGCGGGGTTTAATGAGCAAAAAAACGTGCACCCAAACACGGTGAGTGTCTTTATCGATGACTGTGGGAGACTCCGACTAGTACATCAGAGTTCACGAGCCCCGAGAGACATCCTCAAAACATGATTTGATTCTTACCATTTCGTCCACATTTTCGCAAAGATGCAACCCCATTCTTGCTTTCGATTATTAAAGAACTAGCATTATCTGTCTTGTCTATCTACAGTTTAGAGAAATGTTGGGAACTATTTTATATAATAACTACCCTTTCCCACTAAGTGTCTGCATGGCTAAACATAATAAGGTTTCACACTGAATGCAATGTTTGCTGGAAATAAGATAACACTGACACAAGTCTATCTACTAAGTTGCACGAAAAGACAAGATCTAATTCAGAGAACTTCCCGCGTAAAAAACATCATTCTGTGTCTTTTCTACGGTCTGGTGACTGCCACCGAGACCGTGACAGAGGCTGGGTGGGCGGCTGGGTGGTCCAGGTTGACACAATCTATTTATTTTATATATTTATTTATTTTATGTTATTTCATTTAGTTAATTACTTATTTTATTTATGTTATTTATGTTAATTATTTTATTATTTTATTTATGTTATTTAGGTTAATTATTTCATTGTTTTATTTATGTTATTTATTTTATTGATTTATATTATCTATTCTATTTATGTCATTTATTTTATTAATCTTATTTATTATATTTCATTTTTTTTTTTTTATAATTTTCTTTAAAATATTAATTAATTTATTTGATTTACGTTGTTTATTTTATTTATGGTCCAACCAGTGTAAGGACCCAGTAACAGGATTCATGGTTCATTTCAGTGTGTCCTCTAACTTTGGTGTGTCCACTAGAGGTCTTTCAATTTCCTTTCATGGGATCTAACTTCCCCTGGCACAGACACCAGGTAGACGGGACCAATGGGTTTTAGTGTCTCTTCCGAAAGACACAAAGTGGGGTGAACAAAATTGCCCAAATTACAAAAAAGCAGCAGGTGGAATCAAACAACTTCCTCCTAAAGTTGGATGCCCTAACCACTACACCCCCTAGATACACCCTGTAGATCACCCTAGAGTAGATGGTCTGCTGGGTGCAATACCTGAGGTCAAGTTTACCCTAATATCTCACCACTGGGCCTCCTTGCTGCCCTTGCCTGTACAGAAATCAATCTTTTGTCTGATATCATAATTTAACCCCTGACTTCAGACAGTAATTACAGGCCCCTTATCAGGTGTAGATGGCGAGATATGTGGTTTATTTTCAACCCTTCTGCCCCAGGCCCATTGACAAAGCAACATGGTGAAGTTACAACATTCCCTGACAATGCACCACATGAAAAGATAATTTATTTTACAGTTTGTTAAGACCTTAAAAATATAACATGCAGGGCACAAAATGCACAACGTCCACTTGCAAACTGTTGACATGAAAACGGTAATTTCCTAGACACTGTAGTCATTGATATGACAAAAATCACATGTTATTTTAGTTGTCAAAGTTGCTAAATCATTAGCTTTATAATTTGTTTATAATTCTGTTAAGTAGTGAGCACACTGATTAGTGAATACAGCTAGAGACAGTGCATCAAAAACCTGTTATTATTATTACACGGATCTACCTGCACACAGACAGGATTCAATACGGACACAGACAGGATTCAATACGGACACAGACAGGATGCAATACCTACACACAGACAGGATTCAATACGGACACAGACAGGATTCAATACCTGCACACAGACAGGATTCAATACCTACACACAGACAGGATTCAATACCTACACACAGACAGGATTCAATACCTACACACAGACAGGATTCAATACCTACACACAGACAGGATTCAATACCTACACAGACAGGATTCAATACCTACACAGACAGGATTCAATACGGACACAGACAGGATTCAATACCTACACACAGACAGGATTCAATACCTACACACAGACAGGATTCAATACCTACACACAGACAGGATTCAATACCTACACAGACAGGATTCAATACGGACACAGACAGGATTCAATACCTACACACAGACAGGATTCAATACCTACACACAGACAGGATTCAATACCTACACACAGACAGGATTCAATACCTACACACAGACAGGATTCAATACCTACACAGACAGGATTCAATACCTACACAGACAGGATTCAATACCTACACACAGACAGGATTCAATACCTACACACAGACAGGATTCAATACCTACACACAGACAGGATTCAATACCTACACAGACAGGATTCAATACCTACACAGACAGGATTCAATACCTACACACAGACAGGATTCAATACCTACACATAGACAGGATTCAATACCTACTCACAGACAGGATTCAATACCTACACACAGACAGGATTCAATACCTACACACAGACAGGATTCAATACCTACACACAGACAGGATTCAATACCTACACAGACAGGATTCAATACCTACACAGACAGGATTCAATACCTACACACAGACAGGATTCAATACCTACACAGACAGGATTCAATACCTACACACAGACAGGATTCAATACCTACACACAGACAGGATTCAATACCTACACACAGACAGGATTCAATACCTACACACAGACAGGATTCAATACCTACACACAGACAGGATTCAATACCTACACAGACAGGATTCAATACCTACACAGACAGGATTCAATACCTACACACAGACAGGATTCAATACCTACACACAGACAGGATTCAATACCTACTCACAGACAGGATTCAATACCTACACACAGACAGGATTCAATACCTACACACAGACAGGATTCAATACCTACACACATACAGGATTCAATACCTACACAGACAGGATTCAATACCTACACAGACAGGATTCAATACCTACACACAGACAGGATTCAATACCTACACAGACAGGATTCAATACCTACACACAGACAGGATTCAATACCTGCACACAGACAGGATTCAATACCTACACAGACAGGATTCAATACCTACACACAGACAGGATTCAATACCTGCACACAGACAGGATTCAATACCTCCACACAGACAGGATTCAATACCTACACACAGACAGGATTCAATACCTGCACACAGACAGGATTCAATACCTACACACAGACAGGATTCAATACCTACACAGACAGGATTCAATACATACACAGACAGGATTCAATACCTACACAGACAGGATTCAATACCTACACAGACAGGATTCAATACCTACACACAGACAGTATTCAATACCTGCACACAGACAGGATTCAATACCTACACACAGACAGGATTCAATACCTACACACAGACAGGATTCAATACCTACACAGACAGGATTCAATACGGACACAGACAGGATTCAATACCTACACACAGACAGGATTCAATACCTACACAAAGACAGGATTCAATACCTACACACAGACAGGATTCAATACCTACACACAGACAGGATTCAATACCTACACAGACAGGATTCAATACCTACACAGACAGGATTCAATACCTACACACAGACAGGATTCAATACCTACACACAGACAGGATTCAATACCTACACACAGACAGGATTCAATACCTACACACAGACAGGATTCAATACCTACAAAGACAGGATTCAATACCTACACAGACAGGATTCAATACCTACACACAGACAGGATTCAATACCTACACATAGACAGGATTCAATACCTACTCACAGACTGGATTCAATACCTACACACAGACAGGATTCAATACCTACACACAGACAGGATTCAATACCTACACACAGACAGGATTCAATACCTACACACAGACATGATTCAATACCTACACAGACAGGATTCAATACCTACACACAGACAGGATTCAATACCTACACAGACAGGATTCAATACCTACACACAGACAGGATTCAATACCTACACACAGACAGGATTCAATACCTACACACAGACAGGATTCAATACCTACACACAGACAGGATTCAATACCTACACAGACAGGATTCAATACCTACACAGACAGGATTCAATACCTACACACAGACAGGATTCAATACCTACTCACAGACAGGATTCAATACCTACACACAGACAGGATTCAATACCTACACACAGACAGGATTCAATACCTACACACAGACAGGATTCAATACCTACACAGACAGGATTCAATACCTACACAGACAGGATTCAATACCTACACACAGACAGGATTCAATACCTACACAGACAGGATTCAATACCTACACACAGACAGGATTCAATACCTGCACACAGACAGGATTCAATACCTACACAGACAGGATTCAATACCTACACACAGACAGGATTCAATACCTGCACACAGACAGGATTCAATACCTGCACACAGACAGGATTCAATACCTACACACAGACAGGATTCAATACCTACACACAGACAGGATTCAATACCTGCACACAGACAGGATTCAATACCTACACACAGACAGGATTCAATACCTACACAGACAGGATTCAATACCTACACAGACAGGATTCAATACCTACACAGACAGGATTCAATACCTGCACACAGACAGGATTCAATACCTACACACAGACAGGATTAAATACCTACACACAGACAGGATTCAATACCTACACAGACAGGATTCAATACCTACACACAGACAGGATTCAATACCTACACAGACATGATTCAATACCTACACAGACAGGATTCAATACCTACACAGACAGGATTCAATACCTACACACAGACAGGATTCAATACCTACACACAGACAGGATTCAATACCTACACACAGACAGGATTCAATACCTACACACAGACATGATTCAATACCTACACAGACAGGATTCAATACCTGCACACAGACAGGATTCAATACCTACACACAGACAGGATTAAATACCTACACACAGACAGGATTCAATACCTACACAGACAGGATTCAATACCTACACAGACATGATTCAATACCTACACACAGACAGGATTCAATACCTACACACAGACAGGATTCAATACCTACACACAGACAGGATTCAATACCTACACCCAGACAGGATTCAATACCTACACACAGACAGGATTCAATACCTACACACAGACAGGATTCAATACCTACACAGACAGGATTCAATACCTACACACAGACAGGATTCAATACCTACACACAGACAGGATTCAATACCTACACCCAGACAGGATTCAATACCTACACACAGACAGGATTCAATACCTACACACAGACAGGATTCAATACCTACACACAGACAGGATTCAATACCTACACAGACAGGATTCAATACCTACACACAGACAGGATTCAATACCTACACAGACAGGATTCAATACCTACACACAGACAGGATTCAATACCTGCACAGACAGGATTCAATACCTACACAGACAGGATTCAATACCTACACACAGACATGATTCAATACCTACACAGACAGGATTCAATACCTACACAGACAGGATTCAATACCTACACACAGACAGGATTCAATACCTACACACAGACAGGATTCAATACCTACACGCAGACAGGATTCAATACCTACACACAGACAGGATTCAATACCTACACACAGACAGGATTCAATACCTACACAGACAGGATTCAATACCTACACAGACAGGATTCAATACCTACACAGACAGGATTCAATACGGACACAACTGAGCCCAGTATGGAAATATGTGGTTGATTATATTATTTATTGGTTGATTTTATGTCAGTTACCAATAAACCCATTTCTGTGACCAAGATATATGAAGAGAACCAACAGATGTTGTTGAAAAGGAGGGAGGGAAGGTGGCAAAGGAGGGCCAAGATTAATCACCCATTAGTTTTACATGCAAAAATGTAGTGACTCTACTGGTTGCATAGGGAAAATGTCAACAAGAAATTTTAACGCTCGTAAATAATACTAAATATACAACTACTATAGTATACTGCAGTATTATGAAATATCCACACATGTGCTCAAATCTGTTCCACTACCAAGAACTTTGACTCTGGTTTCAAGTACACTGACAGACCAACGAAATGATGTGGGTTTTTGTACAGACCGCCCATGCATATGAGCACAGGATTACAACCATGTGGGTAGGCATGGAATTACTTCCGAGCATGTTGTGTGCATGTAAGCATGGAATTACCTTTTGCTTCAAGTCATTGCCACCTAGTGGAGCTAACACTGAATTACTACAGCCAACTCGGAGTAACAGCTGACAATTTCAAGAACTCACCTACCTCTGCTGCAATAAAATAGAATGCTTCAGAATTCTCTGCAATATGTTTTAAAAAGTAATTTTAATAATCATCTATCACTGCTGCAATCAAATGGAATATTCCAAACGTTCTTGGCTTTCAACATTGGGACTGTGTCTCTCTTGTGACTCAGATAATCATGCTAGTGTCAGGCTTTGGCAGTGGAGGAAGAATAATGATTAAGGAAGATACATTACATGAGATAAATTGACTTGACATGATCTGATTTTCTCAAAAAGGTTAATCTTAACAACGAAATATATACACACTAGTCAGCCAGCTAGACCTAAACATTTGGAAGAGATCTCTAGCAGAGAAAACTGTCAAATCTCAAACCTGGAATGAAATCTAAGTGGAAAGCAGCAACAAATAGAGGGCTTTGGAGAAGTGTGGTGTCAACCGTAAGTTCTACCTTCAGAGAAGATGGGTGAGTGAGTGAGTGAGTGAGTGAGTGAGTGAGTGAGTGAGTGAGTGAGTGAGTGAGTGAGTGAGTGTGTGAGTGAGTGAGTGAGTGAGTGAGTCAGAATAGATATAATTTGTCTAGTCCTGGACTGTAACAGTAACTAAATGGTCAATATTTTATTCTTTCTAAGTACCACTGCAGTGAAAATCTAAGGTTATACAAGACATGCTTTGTATGTTTCAGGTTGAACACTTGCATATCTTCCCAAACTCATTAAGTAAAAGTTTAAGAGGTGTCAACCACAAAATTCAATACTTCTCTGAAGATCGTGGGTAAATCTTGCTTAATAACTCTATACATAATGCATAACAATGTGTTGACCACAAAATTCGACAATTCTCTGAAAAATGGGGGTGTGTAGCCGAATGTAAGGTTACATGAAGAAACAATCTACAAATGACCACCTGTTCTAAAACACTTTTTGTCACCCTGTTATACCAAGTAACCTTTTATCTCTTTTCTCTTTTTGGATAGTGTCAATGGCTTCAAGTACCACAATTCTATCAACAGGCACCAGAAATAAACCGCCCTTGTTATCATATGCCTTGCAGTCACACTTGTCGCCTTGGGGTCTCATTTACACCTGTGGGGGCAAGTTAACAAGCTGTGGTTTGGTGGGTCAGGAAAGACATGTAACCACCTTGTTCTACAAGTGTGGTGCAATTCATTGCACAAGAGATACAGCGATCGATCGCTACCTTGATATGGTCTGTGGCAGCTGATCAACAAAGATTACAATCACGATACCATCTGTTATTGCGACTACCAGACCAGACTTAGCGGGCCACAACACAGCCTTACGGACATCAAACAGTCATTATTAAAGGACACACAACCAATCAAGATCTGTGCACAGACAGACTACGCCTGTTCTAAAGATGCTGACTTGTTTCGGTTGATTTGCTGCACAAGTGTTCCGTACAGTGTCGCGTTGGTTCAGAGCCTTCATGTGAAAATATTCTCATTCAGTAGGAAATCTCTTGCATGCTACATTAAATCATCGGAATGAAGATTAAATCAACATGGAGTGTGCTGTGTGTGTAGGTGATTAACACAGGTGAGTAGACGGCTACCTGCAGACAGCCGCTTCTTTCAGATTAATAAATTACATCATTATTAACAAATGGCATCAATTAATAAATGGCATCAATTAATCATGCAGCTTTTGCTGTGTGTTCAATTACGGGAGTAAAAAAAGCAATGCAGCCACCACGAACAGACAGAGGGATGACATGTTTATGAGAATGATTATTGTCACCAGAAGAAAAAAAGAACTTCTCTGTCAGTCACAATAAATAACAAAATGGGGTCAGGAGAATGTGCTATATAATATAACAGTTTCATAGTCACTCTTCCATTCATAGTCTTCTCTAGGCCTCTGTAGGGAGTCGTGCACACTGCCTGCTTGGTGCCTCTCACACGCCCGATTGGGAAGCAACTCCGGCCGCTGGGAGCAAGATTCAGTGGGCTAGAGATCTAGAGACCACCATTCTGTGAGTCCACGACATGTTATACATTTATGGAATCTTTTATTTCCCCAACATCAGGTAGAAGGAACCACCAGCTTTTAGTGTTTCTTATAAAATATAAAGTAGGGAAGAACGAAATCTTCCAAGTTTTGAAACATCTGTAGTGGATTCGAACCATAGTCCTGCCAACTGACATTCTGATCGTCTAACCACCGACCCTCTGCACCCCTTTGAGGTGCCCCCACCACTAAAAACATATTTAATCAATTTTCCTAATATATTAATCTATAAACAATTAGCATTTCTAGTGAGCCAAAATGTAACATGGACAAACTGAAAATACTCCTGGAAAAACCAGTGGTCTCTCCACTGGTTTGAGACAAACTATAATCTAAATAATTCATGACTGTTTGATTCCTGGAGATGTTAAAAAAGAAGGTTTAATATAAAAACTATATCTTATTATCAAAGTTCAAGTAATGCAATTTGAGGAAGTTCATATCTTGAAATTGTTCACAAATCAACAACATTTTGCTGTTATTTCTTGTTATTAATTGATCTAGGAACATTTATATGAAACTTTGCAACATCATAAATCTATTATTTTACTAAAAAAACATTCTAAATTGTCATAAATGTGTGTGTCACACAAATTACATGGCCAATGTTTGTCCACTCCATTTACCCTGTAGTAAACAGGTTTCTGCCCACTCTGGCCTGGTAATGGATCTCTCCGCCAGATACCCTGATTACTGCATGTGTAGCTATTTAAGCATTTATCCTGATCTCTCTCACTATCTGGCCTGCATAAAAGCAATTCTGCCATTCGCAATCGGGGCGTTTAATTTCAGTTTATCCAGCACAATATCCATGGGACAATATTCTCTTGTTACACCTGACCCAGCATGGAATGAATCAATTTACCAGGGTGCTTTGTCTGGGCCACTAGGCAAGTGCTTGACACAATGCCCGTGTGGACAAATACAGATAAAGTCCAGTTTCAATTCAAGTTTTCCAATGTGCGTCGAGATCGTATAACTAATGAAACTCAGCGCCGTGAAGTAGCGTGGTAGGAAAACGCCGAGATCAGAACAAGAGGGTATTGTCATTACGAGGCAATCCAGTATCGTGTCCGAGATGTTTCCTGGCACTGTGCAACACGTGTTGATGAAACTCTTCAAAACAGATGTCACGAATGACGGGAATTTAGAAAGAGTGAAGAGGAGCGGCAAGCTCTAAATATAGAGTCTTATAGGTACTTCAGCCTTCATTCAAATACTGTATTCGATCGATCTATTATGCATACGGTATGCTTTAAAAAAAGTGAGAAACAAAAATATGTCCAAATAAGCATTCTATTAAGAGTGCACCCATAAATATACAACTTTGGTTCCCAAAACGGTTTCGCTGTCACATGCTAGATAGAGATCATTTCATTTTCATTGCTGTCACATCACATTCACAGTGTCAGACGTTGATAAAGGGGGTGTATGCTTAATAGTGTACGTACTTTTAATAGAATCAATACAGTTTACACGTCACATATGGAATAAAGATTTAACAAGATTTAACAAGACCACCATTCAGAACATGACCCCAGATTGACAAGGAAGCCTTTGGCTTAACGAGAGAGATTAAAACAATTTTGTTTGTATTCCTTCTGAGGTATTTGTCATCTTGTTTCTAAACATAATCACGCTGTTAGCACTTACAAATTACACAATCAGCAGATCATTTGCTCCATTCATTTACTTCTGGGTTCTCAGTAGCCTATGTAAGCTTGATTCTCGGAAGAGCTTGCACAACGATTTGCTATCATAGTGCTTGAAATTTCATCTCTTGAGTGCTATGCAAAATGATATAGATAGAAAATAAATTAATTCACACATCTGTACAATGTAATATTATTTGCTTGTATGCACATACAAATTAACTCCAAACACAAAAGCATTATTTTGTAAGCAGTAATTTACAACATAATGGCTCAGAATTCTTTTCAGATGCCAACCGTGGCTAGAAAATAAACATTCCAGCATTGTGCAAACTCTCGAATTGTCGTCACTCACAAATATAAATTGAATCACATGCTGTGAAATGCATTTTAGAGGCAACTGAAATATTTATCGGCTATCTATTCGCTTTATGTTTTGCATGACATTGACTTTAGCATTTGTACAATATACTGCTGCGCACAGCATGGGCATGACTAGAGCAGGCCCGCCTTCTGCCAGATCACTCAGCCCGCCCTGGCATGACATCTGTGCATGTCAATCAGGGATAAGTCTGCAACGGTTACATAATGCTTGATGAAAATAAAACTAATTTACAATAGCCACATGGCAACAGATGTAATGCACTCAACTAATCAGCCACCAGACTTCATGTCCGTCACACATTTCTAAAACTGGATGTAAAGTGAACCTAACCAGAAACAATGAATAGAAATAAATGAATGCTCCCTTACAATGGTGGATTAAAGCCCGGCATACACTACACAACTTTTGTTGTAAGTCAGGTGTTCTGCCGACTTAAACCGGTTTGTCGCTAATGTCTGCGGGTCTAAAGACTTGCTAAAACTTTTGTTTGTTGTTGTCCAGACCAACACAACAAAAGTCTGGCCGATTTGAAAATTGAATCGGCCAGACTTTTGTTGTAGAGTGTACGCGGACAAATTGCGCGACGTCGCTAATGTACGCCGGTCCACAACACAACAAAACTTTTGTCGTAGCAACGAGCCAATCGCAGTGCAGCATTTTGCCATACGCTGTCGCTGACGACCGTGACCTACAAATCGACAGTATGGCGGAATGGCTGACGGATGAACGCGAATTTATCGAAATGTGGCAAGCTCGGCAGTTCTCTTCGACGGAGTACAATGAGCATATCCAAAGCAATTACAGCTCGCTTTCTTTTGTTCGAAATCAGCATCATTTTATTCTAGTTGGGGAATTCGCATGCATTTAGTAAAAATAACTACGCTAGTATCACGGTAGTGACAAAAACATTTGTCGTGTAGTGTGCATGTGTTTAAAACTTTTGTTGCGTAGTATGAGCGGTCCATCGACATTTGTTGTTTGTTGACCAATTGGCCAACAAAAACTTTTGTTGTGTAGTGTGTGCCGTCTTAAGTTGAATTCTTTATGTGCTCAATGACAGTGGCGCCATACGTGTATGAATATCTCAAGTTGTAAATACCCGAGAAACAAGCTATGCTGGTTCCAGGGCTTGACTGCGATTTATTCTGGTTTAGAAACCAGTGTCGATAAAAAATTTTGTCTGGCGAATTCGCACTTGACAATTTTGATATTGGGCATATACATAACAAATTAAGCAAATGTAAATAACACACAATAATTAAAAACAAATTAACAATGATTGTCATCATGTGTTATTTTATTACCAGTAAGATTATGATAACAATAATTAAGGGTAATATTATTATTAATTTAATAACACCAGCAACTGTCTAATCCCAGAAAACCAAAATCAAATATAATCATAGGATTCATTTTAATTTTCCTGACAAATAATTTTTTTGCAATTCATCAAAAAACAATCTCTAGCCACTCGATTCCTTGCCCTTTGCTCCCTCTGTCAGCGAGGGCAGCCACAGTGGAGCATAAAGGGTTAATAGGTTTGACTCTTCCCATTGTTGGAATTAGAGGGGACAGTCTGTCTTTGAGCTGAACTCGATCGTCATCAATAATGCAAAGCCACGCTGATGGATTCCGCAATCAGGTGACTCAGCCTTAAAAAAATCCTGTCTCTCATTCCCAGCGGTTTCATCACTTCGGAGAGAGACATCGCCAATAATTACGTCTAACTCGAGGCCCAGGGATAGATGCAGAGGAAGGCTTTCCTTCCAAACCTGCACCATCATATCCTCTTGACATGACGGTGCAGGTTTCTCGTACCATTAGTACCTGTTCACTGCATTTACGTAACATCGGCCAAATTCACTGTTACCTGCCACAATCGACAGCAGAACGAGTTGTAAATGCAAGTAAGTAAGTAAGTAAGTAAGTAAGTAAGTAAGTAAGTAAGTAAATTTATTTCCTCATCCAGATAATATACAACACAATTCAAGAGCAATGTAACACAGATGAGGTGGCTACCAGAGAAGTATAACTTATCGAGCTGGTAGCCAATTAAATCAAACTCATATAGGTTACTCCCACATACATAATATTACGTATATAAATGTTGCATTCAATTGCAATAGCTTCAGGTTTACGACTTTTGTAAATTAAAGCTAGAGATGTTGTACCAATATAAGAACAAATTCACAAGCGAATTTCTTACAATATGTAATTAGATTTAAACTTTAGTTAATGCCAATTATAAAGCTCCTGGCTTTATGCTTAAACATATTTAGCGTTTTCGAATGTTTAATGTCTACAGGTAGTTTATTCCAAAGACGAGCCCCTATTACTTTCAAGGAGTTCTCTCCAGTTCTATAATTACATCTATGTATATATAAATTGTTCTCCTGTCTGGAACTTCTGATTATGAAGTCACTATTGCATTGGTAAAATTGGTGGAATAGACTAGGAAGTTGATTCGTACGCTGTTTATACACAAATATTAGAACATTTAGTTTAAATAGTTCCTGAACTTTAAGTATATTAAGTTCCCTATGCAATGCTGTGGCACTGTCACGGCGGTGACGTTTTGCTAATGTTTTAAGTAATAAATTTTGTAAAACTTGTATTTTAGATAAGTTAGTTTTACAAGCCGATCCATATAATTCAATCCCATAATTAATATGGGGAAATACATAGGCATAATATAATTGCCTGACCATATCGGCATTTATGAACGAGGCCATGTGATAAAATAAACCTGATAACTTAGACACCTTTGAACAAAGTTCCTTAATATGTTCCGACCATGACAGCTTACAGTCTAGATATATACCCAGATATTTGGCAGAGTTAACCCGTTCAATGCGTTGGCCCTGCAACAATAATGGCACGACTTCACGTTCCATATGTCTACTGAAGATTGTATAACATGTCTTACTCAAGTTTAGAGTTAGTTGATTGTACCGGAACCAGACACTAAGCGATTCTAACTTCTCCATAGCCGTATACACAGTATCATTGGCATCCATTCCAGTAATGAACAAGCTAGTATCGTCAGCAAACAATCGCAAAGATACGTGATCCATAGCACTCGTTATATCATTAATATATAATAGAAATAACACTGGCCCTAAGATGGAGCCCCGCGGGACGCCAGTTTGAACATGAGCTTATTCTGAAACTGTGCCATTAATGCTAACACATTGCTGTCTATCTCTTAAATAATGTCAACCATTTACATACATGACCTCTTATTCCACAATGATCCAGCTTATACAACAATATATCGTGATTAATGGTGTCAAAAGCCTTACTTAGGTCAAGGTATACGCCAACAACTAATTCGCCATTTTCAAGAGAATTTCTAATGTTTTCTATAATTTCAATAATCGCTAACGTAGTCGAATGATCTTTACGAAATCCAAATTGACATTTGGACAAAACGTCATTTTTATCCATAAAGTCTAATAACCTCTTCAATATTAACTTTTCTAGGATTTTATTGAATACACTCATCAGACTAATTGGTCGATAGTTGGATGGTTCACACCTTGATCCTTTCTTAAATATAGGTATTACTTTTGACACCTTTAATGCTCGTGGTACCGTGGCTTCGGAGAACGACAAATTACAAATGTATGTCAGAGGTTTACAAATGAAATTGCATGACAATTTTATAATTTTTGAAGGGAAATTATCAATACCTGATACATTAGAATTAGCTAGCTTGTTAATTTTATTGATCACTTCTTGTTGACAAACTGGTGACAGGAACATGGTATTGTGTATCGGGTCGGATAGAAATTGTCTATATTTGTTTCCCTGAGTATATGTCTTTGATAATTCTTTACCTACAGTAGCTACTCCACTGGTTGCCTGTCCAGCAATGCATTACTTATAAAATAGCTGAACTCACGTATAAGGCGTTAAATGCTGAACTATCGCCACCTTATATGCAGTCACTTGTGTCACCTTACAAACCAGCCAGACATCTCCGTTCTGCTGATGGTAATAATCTTGTTGTTGAAAGAGCCCGAACCAAAGCTGGTGAATGCTCATTCGTTCACGCTGCCGCTACAGTATGGAATAATCTACCAACTACTGTTACTTCCAAAGCCTCCCTGCAATCCTTCAAGGCAGCCTTAAAAACTTACCTTTTCATTATGGCGTATTCTGCTTGAAAGACCACAGAAACATTTTTATTCTAAGTTATTCATATTTTTATCTTGATCTTCTTAACAGCAGGAAGAACGTTTTAACTACTTACTTTACCATGAGAATTGTTTTATTTTTAATCTATTTATGTTTACATGGCATTACTATCTTAATTGTTTTTACTTTTATATTTAATTTGTTAAATTTTTACTATTTATATTTTAGTTTTATGTAAAGCGCTATGAATGCTATGGATATGGCGCTATATAAAATAAAGATTATTATTATTATTATCCTGTATCTTCCCCCAGGGGAGAATGTGGTTCAAGTGAGGGATGTCCGGGAGGGGTGGGGGGTGAAGAGGGGAGGGGGGTATCCAGGATGGGTGGATTAATTACCCCACTGAAGAAAGTAGTACAAATATAATCGCAATTTATCTGCAGTTGAGTGACAGATTTTTATATAGCAGATGTCAAGTTAATCATTACTAAGTTTTATAGTTATTCTACAAAATTACAGTTATTTGATCGTAGATTTGGACTTTTTCTCCTCTGGGATGGGGATTTGGGGGGCTAAACATTTGTATATCATCATAATGATAATAATACAACCTACAAATAAGTACTGGATATACACAGAAATAATAAATAAATACACTAATCACCCCATTTGTGTCTCAGCCTGGGGGTTTGGGGAGTGTGTGAGATGAGCAGGTCATGCTGTATGCAAGGTGATGGGAAGATAACACAGAGAGTATGAATGTGTGAAAGTCTACACTGCCAAACTAGCCATATGGCCATACCACAAACCCTGGGGGGATGTCAGAGAGAGAGAGAGACAGATACGATCTGAACACACAGCGGGGAAGCTCCCAAACATGAAACAGCAACGGGTGGTCGGTCAGAGTAAGCAGAAAACACACTCACCATCACTGCTAATCTAGATTGATGCTTCGCTGAAGATGGGAATGCATTCTGTCATATCCACGGTGGCAACTTCTGTTCTGTCGGGTTATTGCCTGCAAATTAAAACAAACGATAAGTATGGCGAGGTTGATGTTGCTGATAATAAGCATGCCTTGTGCATGTCAAAGCTCACAGCAGGCTGGGCACTGATTGTAATAAATATCCAACTAATGAATAAAAGGCATCGTAAACAATTCAAACTTGGTTTGCATTGCTGAAAATGCCAGCGTTTTTTTATGCAGGGTACAAATGTTGTTCCTGGGTTCTTTCAGTGCTGGGCATAGTCATACTGTGAGGAGATGAACCACACAAAGCCTACCCCGTGGGTGGCCCGGCCAGAGGTTTGTTTGTGATGGTGTCACAAGATTGGGTGAGAATACAGCACTGTTAGTGAGAGAAACATGACCAGGGTTGTCAAGGAGGAATCTGTCATCATTATCTGCCATCCCCAAATTAGGGGTCAACCACAAGCAGATTGTCACCCGAACTGGTGACAGGAAACCTGCAGTGTCTATTATGTGTCTCCTTGTTGGCAACACTCCTCCAGTCAATGACAGTTCTGTGCACATCTCAAGCCCTTCAGGCAAGACGTATTCTGTTTTATTGCAAACAATTAAATTATATCACCAGTGGAATGTGTGCCGAGTTGTGAACCAATTATCTCCTAGTAGATGAAACTACCTATTCTAAAATGTGTTTTAACACTGCTACATGTTTTAGTGTTAATATTAAATGGTTTTGATAATACAAATATTGATGAATTACGTCTGGATTATTTCCTGGATAGATAAAACAAGCGACATCCTAACTCACATCATGCCGCAATACTGCCATATTGACAACCATTCTTGCTAAGTAAGCTATCTAGATCATCCAGGAGCATATTGAAATAGAAAACCATTACTAGTTGACTGAGAACCGGCATTCACTTCCTAAGTACCACATCCCCACCTTCACCTGACCACAAATCTCACATGTTGAAAAACGAAAACCACCGCATTACGTCCAAAGACACATTCGCCGTAACCATTCTTGACGACAAAAACACACGGAGGACATTTAGAGTAATCCGCCACAGTCACAATTCATGTACGATTCAATCATTCAAGCACTCAAACACTGGCTGCCATCGTCGTTCAGTCCCCATCAACTAGATTGCTCGTCGGTGCTCACAAATGTCACAGGTAGCGACACAGCTCGACAGTGCAAATGTGCAATTTGGCAGGCCAGCTGCCTTCATGATTTCCCATTTTGATTCGGCTTGTTTGAGAATTCACTCAGCTCGCTGTGTCATGCAAATTGTGCAATCTGTGACCAGATGTTAGGGATTGAGAGGCATTTGGAGAAGACAAAAGGGAATTCAAAAATTATATAACACATGATTCTTCAACTAGTGTGCCTCCTTCAAAACCCGAATCCCCTCTCAGCCAACCCCTTGATCAGACCCTCTCTAAAAAAATTACGTAACTGTTGCATCAACGAAACTCCTTTGATATATTGTAAAGGTGAAATTAAAAAGTTCAAATTGGACATGTAAATAAACTGTAAAACGCTCAAATTGGTCAGTCAAACTTCTTTCCACATATGAGATGTAGACATTAACAAACCATTATTGTATCATTAATGTATCAAAACTGGGCAATGCTATAATCCAACAACATAACTTTTCTAGCTATACTTCAATGAACTAACACTAAATGCATTTCTTCACGGCTCCAACAAAATCAAATTGTGATATTGATCTAATTCCAATGGCTCGACCTGGTGAACAGAACAATGTCCTATGAAGGTATGTTGAGAATAAAACAAGCGAGTAAAGCTCAATAAAACTGTGGATCCATAATACAGCGATTCATACCAACTTGTTCCCATTCAATCAAGCACTGCTTATCAAATGTCAACATTAATTAAATTAATGAGACACTAACACTGAGAATTGGGCAACAATATAATTCTCCCAACTTTCCTAGGAGTCTGTGCAATTTCTTCTGTTTCAACTTCTCAAATGCACAGTAGAAGATGAGGATCAAGGTCAATCAAGATACACAGTTCAAAGAACCAATACCAACAAACCCTCATGGCCTTGACTTACTTTCATGAAACCTCCAAATTCCGATGGCTTGAACAGAACAATGTCATGAAAACGTAAGTTGCACTGAAACAAGCGAGTGGCGCTGTAAGACAGCCGTGAGAGCGGTAAGACAAAGATTGATGCTTGCCGTGCGTGTTGGACTCTACTTACCGGGAAGGTTCTGTCACTATTGGAGCCAGTGTTCTGAGGTGGGTCTGGCCTCTGACATAGTTAATGGCGAGACATGAAATTAGCATTCGCTCACAAACGGTTATGATCGTTAGATCAACGGGCTGTTGACAGCAAAGAGCTGTTGACAATTCCGGGCAATTGGTCATTGAGTGTATACGAGCAGAGAAAAATAACACTGAGTGAAAATCAATTTGATTTCCCGCCGAGTTCAATCAAAAGCACTCCAACTCTCACGAGGTTCGGCTGATAGTTTACTGTAAGTGTACATGAGTGCTGTTTTTGTAAAAGCGGTAAATATTTCATCGGAGGGTACGTTAGAGCTGCGTGACTGCTGGTGGGTCTCACTCTTCATTTGGCGCACTCCAATAAATAATGTAGTCGATTAGCAGGACACTGGCCAACTCTATAACTTACATGGCGTCATGATGCAAACATCAAAAATAAATCAGGTGCAAATTTTTGTAGTTATAAAATTATATACCAATGGTAATGCATAATTTATAGAAATTCTTCTGAGATAAGATGATCAAAACCATATTTTTCAATAATTAAAGCATTCATTTAATGAAACAAATATGAAGGCATTCACCAAATACTTTTTTATTGTATTATTTCTTCAAATGAGCAGCCCCCTTTGATGGAGAGAACTTATGCAGAAACCCGCACATCAAGTCCCTTTCCTTATTTCCTGTGTGTGGCAGTTTCAGCTCCTTAACTCCTAGCATCACTCTTTGGGTGAAATATGAGATTGGGAATGGATTAATTCCTTCCAGACCTGGGGGCTAAGATAAGGAACTGTCCAGTGATGCCATGAGATACTAAATTCCAGTGTCCAACTGAATATTCAAAGCCATTTGAAACCTGGGCACAATACGAACAACAAACATGAGACAGAAGTTGCAGAAACATGTCAGACATCAGCTGTGCCAGGATTTTCTTGGCGGAAAAAACCTTGTAAGTATAAATACTCCTGTGCGATCACCATCCATCTACATAGATCAGCACTTTACACACCCGTATCACTTCCCAAACTGTGGCTATATCGGAATGAATTTGGGCTAAAGGGAATGCCTGTACAGCAATGTATACTGGTTAATGGATATGCTGCTTGTCTTTTGTTTATACAATACAAATGGATGCAAAAATTATCCGAATTCCTCAAGCATAAATTACACCAAAGTTAACTTTGCTGTAATTCATGTTTTACTATGTACCCCAGTACATAGTGTATTTTATCATCTGACATTTCAAACAAGGGATCTGCACTCTCTGACCACTTCAAGCCGTCTCCAGACAGCCAACTAACCATTGTTCATCACCCTTAAGTTCACCCAGTGATTGGCATTATCAAAAATGGCGGCAGATGTCTGTTGATGATTTCTCCTCACTACCTAAAACAGATGCAGGTGCTTGCTGAAAGTGGCATCAATTATTCAACACCACTTGGTTGCCAGCAAAATTAAAGCATCGACTCAGTAATGCGAATCCCGGCAAGGTTGGTGGTTTTCTTTGATGAGTGCTACAATATTATGTGCTAATAGTTGGTATGGTCGACTGGAGAGGTTTTGTGAAGAGGTCATTACAAATGTGGATTGATACATGTCACAACATTGTCAAAGAATGGCTCTGTCTTTTGGAATCATTCTTCAAGAAACGACCACTTTCATCAGCAGAACATTTTCAGGACCCTTAAACGGATGTTGCTAGTACTACAGGTAATTACAGTTAAGTACTATAAATAATAATAATAAGGTAATTTATATTTCGCCTAAATCTTTGGAATCCAAACTCAGAGGCACATCAAAGAAAAAGGGTTTGTAAATCTCAAAATCGATAAGCAATATTCAAGTTGTCGACAGATGGATGGATACACCAGGGACCTATGATAGTTGTAAAGGTAAATTTGAAAATTTTATTCCAGGATTAATCAGATCAAAAACATAAAAAATATAAAGACCACAACAAATTGTAAAGCCTTTCATTTCTGAATAAATCCTCCATATTACAACAGGCCTAGTTGAAAATAATTTCACACTTTGTCCGAAGATGTCATCAAAACTAAACAACCTATTCACCTGAATGAGCCAGCATTTCTCAAGTACATAACACACACCAGATAGGTTCAGTTGTTAGCAAAATAGTCTAAATGGAATCGAGCAGAGAACTGAAATGCAGAACCAGGTTTAATAAACCTCGAGGGAATAAAGCAGTGTTGATTGGGAACAGCAATTCCCAATTGTCAGCACTGGGAAACACTGATGACAGGCCACATCCTAGCAACAATCCTAGCAACAGTTGCCCTGACCAGACAAATAAGTTACCAGCCAGCCCTGTCACCAACAAAAACAACCATCCCTCATCCCCTCGCTAATTTTTTCATTGCAGATCCTTTGATTTCCTCCACCGAGCCCCAAGCCAGCTGCCAATGCCAAGCGGCGAGGAAGCTGACAGGAATGCATGCGCCATTATGTGGCTCTGTGCTCGCCAAACAAAGGTTTCTAGGACGAGGTAACACATGGGAACATCTCTGCACTAGTCAGTGTCAAAAAAGTGCAGAAAAACATTACCAGGCTTCCTTAGAGAGTCTGGTAATTGATGGATGGGCCATGCAAACAGTACGGCAAACGGAGGGAGAACCAGCAAAAAACAAATGTCAAGCAGCGGAAAAGAGCAAGTGTTATCAATATCATGCGGTGTTTTGCTTTTGACAATTGCCACAAGAGTAACTTGTTTGTCGCCATTATTCAACTTGTCAATCCGTCACCCCTTTGTAAAGCAAGTTTGTTCGATACAAATTAAGAAGTCTTTTAATGAACATAAAATTATATGATAATCTATGCATATCCGGTAAGCTTTTATATCATATAGGACAGTTGAAAAAGCAACAATTTGTTAATTATTTGTTTATCTATTATACACAAATCAACAGATTAATTATTGGATTAATTTAAGTCCAAACCATATGTTCTGTCTAGACTGCTGTCGATAACCGTAAAAATGACACTTAAAAACTATATGCGTCATAAACATTGTTTGCTTTATTAACCTGTGGACTCACAATCCTACTACTGTACCGGTAATAGTGGCATACTTTAAAACGTCTCAAACAGTCTGGTTTGCACATGACTAACTGAAGAGAGCGCATGAAAAAGTGACTGCCAAATTGATAACACCATCTTTTGTATCCAACGTGCTGATTTTAATACCACAAATAAATACAGGATATGTTTTCTAAAGAAATATTTGTAAACAATATAAAGCCCATAATAACATTATAATTATACTGTGTTCAATGTAAAAGGGCGTACGATTAATAGAACATAGTAAAAAGAGCAGGATAATAAAATATGATTCTTTATTCCACAAGAATATCAAACGAAACATCTAAATTCTATTTTGAACAACTATATTAACCTGTTAGCCGAACAACTTCACCCTGCATCATTCACAACAAACATAAACAACCGAGGAGAAAAAATTATCTCACAATTTCTGGCCCACATTGATGAAAAAAACGCCGATCAAACAACAAACACACTGGTGCCGGATAATAATGTTTGATAATGTTGGCGATGCAATCAGTATGCGTATCTATTTCCCAGGCCCGGGGATCCTCCATTGTCCTGATCAGATGAAGACAATACAATGAGATGGAGGTGGATATTTGAGACCTCCCTGTGACACGATCACGCGCGATCAAACGCAATCACACACCAATCCAACATAACAAATTAGTAGCGCACTCGAGTGGGTGTGTGAAATGAAATGTTTTTGAAATTAAACACCCCCGATAGAAGAACTAGATTAGTTCTGAAGCGAACATCAATGAATGAACCTGCAAAAATATAAAGCAGTGGAACATCAATGGTTTTCAGTAAAGTTTTTATTTATTAGTTTTTTGCAATATCCAGATTTCTATCCTTTGTGGTTTCTCCAAAATACAAATCACAAAATCAATAACACTCAATAACTTGTAACATGAAGTTAACATGGGCAAAATCATAGAAATCATCCATGAAATACCAGAAAAAAAGTAGTTTGGTTAGTCACTTAACAGACACACGTCATTCTGACCGCTTTGTTAAATTTTAGGTGCTTGTATTTTTTTCGGCAGGAAATCTAACTAGTCTAATAATCCATAAGTTGGCTTGTATCGTCAGCATGACACAAATGTAGTCTGTGCAACAAAACTACAGAAGACAGTTTGCGCATTCACACTTCACAGTTCAAACAAGTTGTATTATGAAGAAAACAGAAATGTTGAAAGGCCATGAATTGACAATCTGCCCCCATTGCCAACATCATGCAAAGGGCAGATTAGCATGGAAATGGCTGACTGCATTCTAGAAAATTGCTTTTTGATGATCAACAAGGAAATAATCTGGAGAGGATTTGTTTCCCCACCTTGTGGGGGCTGCAAGTGGTGGTGGTAATGGTGAAATGGGTAATAATCAAGTTGCATACATAATAAACAAACACTAGCAATATTTTCTAGATTTACATCCCGAGCAAAAATACCAGAATTCAAGTGGACAAGGAAGTCTTTGGCTCATAGGGGGTCCAACACAGTTTCATCTAAGTTCGTTTTCTGAGCTAAATGTTTGTCAATTTATTGCTTTTACCATATTCATTGACATAATCAGTAGATAATAATATTATTGGTTCCATCCATTCAAGTACGTCCTCCGTGAGAATGAATACTTTCTTATAACATCTAATCATGGAGCGCAGTAGCGCAGTAGCACAGTAGCGCAGTAGCGCAGTAGCGCAGTAGCGCAGTAGCGCAGTAGCACAGTGCTAAGAGCTCCGGACTCTCAACTCACAGAAAGTGGGTTCGAGTCCTGTGCGGCGGTGACAAACTTTGGGCAAGTTCGTTTACTCTATATTGTTTCAGTTCACTCAGCTGTATGAATGAGTAACTTGCTATAGACAGTGGTGATATTTTTGTACCAATAGTATTCACGCATTAATTGCAGTGTGGCTGAATGCTTCACAGAGAAGTCGAGATGGTGTTCGACTGAACAGGTCTGCCAGGGAGTAAAGTGTAAAGTGCTTTGAGCAGTCCTGAGGACTGGATATTGCGCTATATAAGAACTTACCTTTTACTAATCTACAATCTAAACTGTTCCTTAACTAATGCTACTTCACGTCCTCTAGTTCTTGTATGTTTCTTAGGTCAGAAAAATATCTATTTTTTCATAAGTTTTATGAAATATCTTATAAACATTTCTATTTAAGTGAGTACATTGACGTTTCTGTTTTCCCAATGACTACATAGACAGTAGCAACAAGGATTCCGTTTCTAAATCAAACATTCCCCCGACTGTCTCGAGAGATATAGACACATGTTATTTATTCGTTTCGGAAACGCGAAGGTTCTGGCTGAGATTGTTTTAATTCCCTCTTGTCAAGCATTGTCTGCGACTACCACTGTCAGCTCACAAGTGATTTGAGCAACAGCCAACCATTGTCATTCCCAAAGGTTGAGGGATTGTTCCTCCTGGTGCATGCTAGGTTGTTGACCTTTCTCAAACGGTTCTCAACGTTCTTCTTTGTCTTGGGTAGAAGGTTAACAGTTGTCAGAGAAACTGGATCTGATACAGCAAACGTGACACAGTCAGTAGCTTACAGATACTTCTCCTGGCACTAGTAGGAGGTCCCGGGGTAAATAGGGCGGTTTTGTTGTAGGATGGCATTAAATGATTCCTCGCAATAACCTACTAGTTTAGTATATGTCAGGCGGGCACATGCGTGCATTTATGTGTGTAATAAACACTGTGCATGCAAGCATGCATGCATGCATGCATGTGTGCATGCATGTAATGTAAGCATATGTATACACATACATGCATACGCAGATGCATGCACACACACACACACACACACACACACACACACACACACACACACACACACACACACACACACACACACACACACACACACACACACACACACACACACACAAACTATATATTCATTTTGCACACACAGGAAGAAGCATCTTACTTCTTCCAGAGAAAACTGATCCCTTAGGCAGTCACACGAAATCTTTCCAACGACCCCGACCACTTAAACTGGCTGCTTCATTCTGTTTTTAAAGGTGTACTGCCTTAATGCAGCATGGGCATCATTATGTCGCAAAAACAGAATTGAGAGTGTGATTTCCCACCTTAATTTCCACTCTGCCATTGCAGGCATAGCCGGCTAATAGAGCTCTTACAAACCACAGTGTGAATGCACACATGTTTTTACGCTACGTTCATTCAATCCTGACATGGAACTGTTATCCACACGCATGTAATGGATGCGATCTAGTGATCCGCACCATGACCTGACGACCCTCTCACCAGGTGTCACCTTTGTAGTTACCTCATATCCGAAATTGGCACCCCACTGCAATGCTTTCAATAAGTGTCAAACAAGTTGAATGACTAACAGACAAACTGGGCGATTCTCTCTTTAGTTGACAGGGGCAAATTATGAGACTGCAGATGGGGCGTAGACAGGGTAATAGGAACATCGCAAGAACCCTGGGAAACTACAAACACTTGGAATATTGATGATACACCTACATGCTTTTGTAGTAAAGATGATTGGAGGTGATGAAATATCTTGGCCTAGATGAACCTGTTAGTTTCTATTCCCTCATAAAAAATATCAAAGTCCACATTTGAAATATAATTTTTTATTAGAACGACAAAACTTAAGTGTTATTTCTCATCAAAATACCAATGGTCATTCACATGTAAGATTTCAAAGAGCAAAAAGAGATGTGTATGGTGTACGTTGGTGGAAACGGCCGTGGTCCTGGTACACATTCAGCACATCTGAACATTGTCATTGTCTTATTAGGACTGATGTATAAAATAAAGAGAAAAAGAAACTGGAGATTAAGAGTGAGTTTGGCAAATTAAGAGTGAGTTTGACAGGTGGCATGACACAAGAAATTGATGATCCAAACAGCAAAATGTTCATTTCAAATATGGTCAGCCATTTTGATAATGATGACAATATTTCAATTGTGATATTTCTGCTAGTAGGTTATATGAAAACAATAGAACATTAAGACTTGTCAGTGGAACAGAGCAAACATGACGAATGCGCATCTCAAAACAGATATCTACTTCCACTTCTATGATGATATGACAAATTATTTTAGTACGGAAATCATTCACTCATTCTTGTCATAAACAGAGTCATATCAATTTACATGCAGTAATTTGAATCATATCAATTTACCGTCAGTAATGTGAGCGGCCTTAATATTGTCCTAGAAGATGAGTGGGTTTTAGAGATAACTTAACGAGGCAGATATTTCCGCTGTTACTACCTGTGGTGACCAACAAATGTAGAACAATGGCTGAACTACAGCAGTTTCCTAACGATCCATTCCAGTTCAGGTTAATGAAGGCACAGAGGCAGTCAACTGTAAGAATTGACAAAGAGCCTACTAATGCTGCTGTTGTAAATGTTCACTAATGATGACATGATGGTTGGGGTCTTCTAAAGTACATGCTAAAAATGTCTGACCCCCATCAGTGGGAAAACAATTTAGACAGATTGATCTTATCTGGATTGGTGGAATGCACTGTGACTAGAAGTCTTGCAAGTACATGGTGCCTACCCAGTACACTCTACATCTTTGTGAAAACATTTATAAATTAATTCTCATAAAACATTTCATGTGTTATTTAAGGTGATGTATGTTTGTAAATACGAAAATACAAATTATGTAAAACAAGATTTTAAAAATAGAAACTTAAAATGAAAATGCACACATTTATCATAATATTATGGTTTAAGACAATTATTATATTCCTGATCAATATGGAGTGATGATAAAACATCAATAAAATCTGCGTGAAAATTACAAGAACGTCAGCTTAGCATAGGGGAAATTGGAGTACTCCAAATAAACATAAAAACGAAAAGGTAAGTTTTTATATAGTGCAGTGCTCAAGGTGCTTTATACTTTGCTGTAAATGGCATGTTTGAAAATTACAAAGATGCATTTTACATTTAGAAATTTGCCTCATCTTCCTGTGACAATGGAAACTTTTGACCATACTTATCTCCTAACAATGTCACCTTTCACTGGTCTCCTCTACGTGACATCTAACCTTTGCATAATGTACCGTGTAGACCTGTTCATTCGACGTCAGACATGAGCACTGTTGAGTTGCCTCAGTTGCTGATCAATACTCGATCGCGTCCCAGGACCGGCTAATTGGAAAGTCGCCCATGTGACACCGGGACAATGGCGGCAGCAATCCATAATCCTTCCCGTGTCCCCAGGGAAAAAATCCATCCCAAATTACTTACTGAACCGCGCCCAACAATAGGCAGGCAGTGATGTACTTGCACTGGTCCAGACCATGTGACACAATAGCGGTCATTGTATAATGCTGTCTCCATTCTCCGCCCACAAGTCTAGGAAGAGGCGTGTCATTCCGTCAGTGAATTCACACCTTTGCGTCAAGGTAAACACGTTGAATTAAAGCGAATGTACAATGATCCTTATTGTACCGTTTTACGCAATGTTTCTACAGAGGTGGAGACATTGCAATTTTACGTGACACTTTCACTGGTGTTGGGATGTTGCGACACTGTATTTATTTGCATTTATAACACAGGCCTGTAGTGTGGATGATTTTGGGTGTGTGTTTTAGGGAATGTCCAGATTTATTGCCAGAGTCACACTGAAAACCCTTTGATGCTGTCATCGGGATATGGGGGGACACTATTTGAGATGAGGTAAGGTTCCAGATTTTTTCCAGGGTTGCACTGAACCCTTCCATACTGTCGGGCAGGATATCTGAAGATGGGGGTTTGGTGTTGTTTTTTTATTGAGTGGAACTTTATTTTCTTCAAAGGGATCTGTTTTTCCCTCAAGCAGAACTATTTTGCCCCAATGAGGTGTGCCTACATTACCATCGCACCCCTCAGCCTACTGGCCTGTAACATCTAAATTGTTTAAAAAGTAACCTATAATTAATGCGGGTCATTATTGTGAACTTTCATGTCTTAATACTGGGAAAATTGCATAATTTGGCGAACATTCATATAAAATATGCCAGTTTTGCGGTGATGAAAGGCAGCCGAATCAATCTTCACCTTGGAAGGTGAAATGTAACATTTTTCATTTAACGATTTATTGCTCTGTCAATGTCCTATTTCGACTCACCCCTCTATTTCTATATTACAATTTCTACAGTAATAAAAACTAGAACATGACATACAACATTGTTAAATTAGATGAACTTTGAGGTTGAAAAATGCAGTAATTGGAGCATTTTATTGATACCAAACCTGCATCAGTTAAACATTGAAAATCATTGTATTATTCCCCTTAAACTCAGAATTTCTTCAGGTGAAATGAAAAATGATATCCTGGTTAATAAACATAAATATACTACTCCGTTCTATCAGCGTTGTTGTTCTCTCGGCTTTCTATGTTGATACAAGATGCACTTCCCCATGTCAAGATGTCTGTTATCACATCAGCCTAAAGACACATAGCTTTCTGTTACCTAAACAGCCATTAAACACCAACATACTATGGTCTCTCCAATGTTTAACTTTCAGCTCAAGACCCAAAGGTAATGGTGATCAGGAAAACCAAACAGACTTTCTCCTTTCCTTTGTGAGAAACTCTCTCAGTGGGAAATTGCCAACCAATAGTTGTCTAATTCCTTTTGTATGTCTGAAAGGTTACCAATGAAGAACTCGTATACTAAGAGGATGTTCCTGTGTATTCTGTAATTTGCGATAACCTGCCTATGAAGCCTTTACTTCTAGATCATGTGGTAAATCAGTACATTTTTGCACGAGAAGATAACCGGTCCATCAGCCTCCAAACTAAAAAAGAGTCATGGACACGCAAAAAATAATTCTCATATAATCATTACTTTAGAAAACCCTTCTGCATATAAACAACACTAATGTCTTTGTGTTGTCCTGTATGGCATCTCAATGAAACCAACATTATATTTTACACCTGTATTATATCAATATTTATTACTATATTATACATTACTACTTACTAATATGTTTAATATGCCCTTATGATTCCAATATTTCTCAAATTATGGAGTTTCACCCAGAACTGTGTATATTTGTAAGTGGATTACAATCCTTTGTTCACAAATAAAGTGTCTCTAGTGTTGACCATAATGCATAGTCTCTATTGATTATTGACTGGTCAGTGCGAGTCTGCAGTCAGTTCCCCGGTCACTGGGTACCTCACAAGGTATCTGTACTAAAGATGATCATGTCCTTTCTGGCCTTTGTTTGTCTTTCGTTCCTGGCCTGCAATAGTTTAGAGATTTCATGTCCACAATGTAGATTTTAGAAATGTTGAGGATTATGGAAGAATACATACATATCCAGTTTTAACGTATAAAAAATGTTGATAAGCTAAGTCTATTTCATAAAATAAAATATGCATGCCCCAAAGACAGATAATTAAATATTGACAAGTACCAGGTGGTGGGACTACTATATCTGATCTCCTGTCTTTTCAACTACACCATGCTGCTGGAAATCATAGAATTAGTTAGGAGATGTTTGTGAAAGAACAAAGATAAAATTCATGCCAAATAACCAATAATTATTTCTGATGATCAAAAATTCCCACAACCATACTGTGACTTGCTGAATAGTTGCTTGCAATATCAAAGAAACAGGGTGGTTGTAGAAACAAACTGACCATTAGAACGTCACAGCAATCAGGCATCAAAGAAACACCGAAATCAAGATACATGGCTCAACATCACACAAGCAAAGATCATTGTTTACAGTTCTCCATGCAATCGGACCCACAAAAATTACAATGCAGCCCCTGGATGACAATGGCCTTATCAGATAAGATATCTCCTGAAACTCTAATCTGGAGTCTGGCCAGAGTAGGCAATAATTATTATGTCTGTGTGAACCAGCATAATAACCAACTACCTCTTTAGTGATTCACAGAGCTCACATAAACAAACAATCCAATTTGTTTGACATTTATCCGACCATCTCCTAATAAGAACAGAACACCAAACCTTGTATTACAAGGTGATTTCCCAACAACGAGATAGAGAGAACAATTACGGGTTTTTCAGACACCGCCTGTGGTAAACATCAAAAATCGTGTGCTGGTGTAACTGTAGACGTTGCCACCCGCATGTGTTTCCTGCAGCTCAGACGCCAACGGCGACAATTACTGGGTTTCCAGACAGAACTGTGCGCCTTTACCGTCAAAATTTGCGTGTTGGTGTAACAGTAGAAGATGCCACCCGCATATGTTGGGTTTTTGTTCTCTTTCAAGCTTACATGGCAGGATTCTCTTGCTAAAGTGGTGTTCACACACAGCAGTGAGACAGCTAGGAGGGGGATTAGCTAAGTCAAACTTTCCAGCATAAGAACATGCTCTGATTAAGACTAACACACAATTTGAAATGGGTTTATGTAGTAACATACAATTTGAAATGGGTTTATGTAGTAACTTACAATTTGAAATGGGTTTATGTAGTAACTTACAATTTGAAATGGGTTTATGTAGTAACATACAATTTGAAATGGGTTTATATGTAGTGCCCCTGCCAGACAGAATGCAATGGCCACAGTTGGCCATCCTAGAATGCAGTGCTCCTGCTGACCATCCCAGAATGCAGTACCCCCGCTGATCATCCCAGATTGCAATGCCTTCTGTTGACCATCCCAGAATGCAATGCCTTCTGTTGACCATCCCAGAATGCAGTACCCCGCTGATCATCCCAGATTGCAATGCCTCCTGTTCACCATCCCAGAATGCAATGCTCCTGCTGACCATCCCAGAATGCAATACCATGTTGACCATATCAGAATGCAACAGCCCCTGTTCACCATCCCAGAATGCAATACCCCGCTGACCATCCCAGAATGCAATACCCCAATGACCATCCCAGAATGCAATACCCCAACGATCATCCCAGAATGCAATACCCCAACGACCATCCCAGAATGCAATGCTTCCTGCAGCTACAGTGAATGGAAACACTGAAGACATCACAGGAAGGCATCAAGTGTTTACTCTGCGAGATCACCGAACCACGCAACGATGACCTCTCTTTCACAGCGCTGACCCCACACTCCCTGCATGCGCTCTTGACACGATGGAGTCCATGCAGGTGTGCAGCAAACAGAACTAAAGATTGACTGTATTTTCATCACCTTTTGTTGTCACACTTTGCACAAGGAGATTCTCTGGAAGGTTTCAGCCCGCATTATGAAGCAATGTGCTGTTGAATGGAGACTGTATTGTGTGTGAACTGGAATGATATTTATGCATTGACTGACCTGAAGATGTTTATTGTACAAACAGCATTTGATGGGGCTCCTACGAAAACACATGCATTTGTCAAGGTTTGTAAGTATAGAAGTAAACTCGAGGCCTGTAATTGGAATGTATATTAGGAGTATTTTATTATGATTTTCATTCATACTATGGGAAGTTATGCTGTGTTTCATTTGCAAATATTTCATGGATATATGTAAATAAATCAAGTCAAACATAGGTGTTGTCTTAATTAGAACCTTGTAATTTATGTCTTAAAATGCAATAAAATAATACAGATTCTTCCAGAAATTTACCTACCCTCTAAATATTTTGCATTATTTTAATGATTTCTTTGAAAAAGAAGAAAGGCTGGTTGAGAATTCTTGATGGTTTTGAAGGTGGTCACATGTGTTGGCTTTGAGTCAACACACATGTGCCATCTCTGTCCAGATAATCTGCAGGCACATCCTGGCACAATGTCAACATGACAGGAATGTCCTATCTCTGTTGGACTGAGTCAACACTGCTCACTTCCGGAGAGGTTGGACTGAACACGCAGGCAAATGCCCATGCATGCAAGTCAACATGCAAGCATGCACACACATATGCATGCATGCATACATAGTAATAATTTTACAGTCAAACCTCTCTTTACATTCACCTTAGTAATACAGCCACCTCACAATTAAGGTAACCTTAGGAGAGTACCAAATCATTTTCATAACAGAAAAGTATAGGAAATTAGTCTCGTTAATAATCTAATATGAATATTGAGGTGACTGTATATTGTCCAATCCCAAAGGCGACTTTAATAGTGAGGTTCCACTGTATTTTGTCCAATCTCAAAGGCGACCTTAATAGTGAGGTTCCACTGTATTTTGTCCAGTCCAAAGGCGACCTTAATAGTGAGGTTCCACTGTATATTGTCCAGTCCCAAAGGTGACTTTAATAGTGAGGTTCCACTGTATTTTGTCCAGTCTCAAAGGCGACCTTAATAGTGAGGTTCCACTGTATTTTGTCCAGTCCCAAAGGTGGCCTTAATAGTGAGGTTCCACTGTATTTTGTCCAGTCCCAAAGGCGACATTAATAGTGAGGTTCCACTGTATTTGGTGAAGGCATGTGGGAAAGCATTTGCAGAGAAAACACTATTTATTTTCCATTGATGACAATGTTACAGTTTTCTGATGCTGTACTCAAATTTATAATCGGAATCTTCAGGAAAACAAATTCAAGGAGCAGAAAATCACCATTAAGTGTACCATCTTCAAATCACCAGGACTTTGTTTTCCTATTGTGATTGAAAGTTGCAGAAAATACTACATAATCTGTGCCCATGAATCTCTGATTAGACACACAGACAACGACTTACTTGTCTATGCATCCTGAAAGAACATGGTAAGCAGAATTCCCAGGTATATTCTGAGTACACCCAGTAACTAACCTTCACAATACAGCTATCCTGGGGTGTTCCCAGTAACGAAACTGCCACATTCTGGGAAGGCTCAGACAGTTATCCCAGTGGAGGTGCATCCAGGAACGCCAGTGGGCCTAAGCCCGGCCTAAGCCAGAGCTATTCAGAGTTGGGTCATGAATCAAGCCTGGACCTGTCGAGTGGGAGCAGCTACTAATGTGATTAATGAAGCCGCTTACAGATCCGTGATGTGTCGCTGTTGTAGCATCAATTGGATGAAACCATGCTAAACGGGCATACAAAACGTGCTTTCCAGAAACTTCTACAATGTGTGCATGTCTGGGTCACTGTGCATGGAGGTCTTATTCATCTTATTCTTCCTTTGACTGTGTATTCCCTGTCTCCTCACCATGACACCCTGTCCATTGCATCCTCCTCCACAACGTTTGTCACCTCCATGTCTCTCCTCACCATGACACCCTGTCCAATGCATCCTCCTCCACAATCTCTGTCACCTCCATGTCTCTCCTCACCATGACACCCTGTCCAGTGAGCCCTCCTCCACAACCTCTGCCACCTTCATGTCTCTCCTCACCATGACACCCTGTCCAGTGAGCCCTCCTCCACAACCTCTGCCACCTTCATGTCCCTCCTCACCATGACACCCTGTCCATTGTGTTCTCCTCCACAACCTCTGCCACCTCCATGTCCTCCTCACCATGACACCCTATCAATCGTGTCCTCCTCCATGACCTCTGTCACCTCCATGTCTCTCCTCACCACAACACCCTGTCCATTGCATCCTCCTTCACAACCTCTGCCACCTCCATGTCTCTCCTCACCATGACACCCTGTCCATTGTGTCCTCCTCCACAACCTCTGCCACCTCCATGTCTCTCCTCACCATGACACCCTGTCCATTGTGTCCTCCTCCACAACCTCTGCCACCTTCATGTCTCTCCTCACCATGACACCCTGTCCATTGTGTCCTCCTCCACAACCTCTGCCACCTCCATGTCTCTCCTCACCATGTTTCTCAGTCATATCCTTTGCTATCCCCTGCTATGTTTTTCCCTCCACCGACAGCCTCCATGCCTTCTGGATCATGTTATCTTCCTCTCCCCATACCTCATGTCCAAACCTTCCGTCTCATCTCACTACATTCATCCGTCATACAGACAACACCCAGCTCCTTCCTTATATCTTCATTACATCTTATTTCCTGCATGGATAACCTTTGTTTTTACATCTGTAAATTCTCCAACAATCTTAGCCCCAGTTTTTCAGCAACATTCAACATGTAGAAATCTTGCCTACATGAATGATGACACTTTAATTGGCCATATCAAGGGTAGCAGGGAGAGGGAATTGGATATAGAACTAGCCACCTGTCAGTGGTCATATCACCTTCCCTAATAAAACATCCACATCACAACACTTCCCAGTTGTTCCCAATTTATCCTGCAGGGACCATAATAAATAGACATATCCCTTTCAGCTTCTGGTAGGAAAAGTACTCTAGGGAGCTCCATCTATGAAACTAGTGCCTTGATCTAATTCCAGTTATTTCATATCAAATCAGCTACACAAATCACTTGTCAATATATCTCGTATGATTTGTCTCCAAAACTGCCCAATCTCATGTAGTACTACATTGACTGCAGACCTATTCCCGAAGAAAATAGGTCTACGAAAATAGTGCCTCGATCTACTTCTACCACTTATTTACTTAGTCCTCTTCGTGTGGAATTGCGCATAAGGCTGCCGCCAGAGCTCGCCACTGTGATCTATCTGTTGCATATCTTTCGAGGTATCCCCAGGTCCATCCCTGCTCTTTCATCTCTTTTTCTACCATCCTCCTCCAGGTCTCTTTCGGTCTGTCCCTCATTCTCCGGCCATCAGGAGTCCATCTGAGGACAACTCTGGGTAAGGCTGTAGGTGGCATTCATAGAACAAGTCCGATCCATCTCCACCTATGCATCTGGATTTCTTGGGTGTTGAACTTGAGTCCAATCTGTCTTGCATGCTATCTGTCTTGGCTTGCATATCCTTGTGTCGATGTGAAAGCAGTGGTATATCGTTGGCTAAAATCCAGGTGTTCCAAATTACTTGTAAGAATCCACCGTATACCTCTTCTTCCTTCACTGACCACACTCTTCATAACCCGATCGACCTCTACTACAATTGCTTACTAAATCAGCTGCACAAATCACTTTCGATAACTCATTTGATTTTTCCACAAAACCACCCAATTGCATGCAGTACTACATTTACTGCAGACCTATTTCTGAGGAAAACATGTCTATGAAAATAGTGCCTCGATCTACCCCTACTGCAATTTCTTACTGAATCAGCTGCACAAATCACTCATCGATAACGCATCTGATTTTTCTCCCAAACCACCCAATCACGTGCAGTACTACATTTACAACGGCACTAGCACTGAGGGGACCAGGCACTATTTGCTATGCTGGCTGCGTTGGAGTTCTCCATAAATATTTCAAGCCCCAACGAGCACCGCTGAGCACCGCTGACAACGGGTGCATCAAATGATGATGGATTAATTGTGAGATGCATGGAGAACGAACCGATACAGCAGACATCCTCCCACTAGGGGCAGCAGCTGTCCTACACCACAGAAACATGTCTGCGATGATCTCACAGTCCCCAGGGCTGTGACACATGACAGACAGAGACAAACATGTCATCAGAGCCACTGACAGGGCAACCCTGTGGTCCCGTCACTCTAGAGAATCCATGGCAACTGCAGCTGTTTTTGCTGCCAGAAATAACATAATTGCAATTGGTTACACATCATAGCACTTAAAAAAATTATTTTTAAAGTAGCAGCCCATCATTCCCATAAAGCATCTGTCGCTGTTTTTAGGAAGAAATAACATAATTGTGGAGTGACACCATTTGGTTATACATTTAGGTGCTATTGGAGTTTTCTTAAATAATTTTTCAAAACATTCCTTCCTGAACAGTATCAACCCATAGTGTTTTTGGCAAGAAATATCATAATTGCAGGTTGGCACCATTCACTTGATTAATGAAAACTAGGACACCATAAATATTATATGCAGTGAAGTTAAAACTAGGGCACCATACATGTAGTGAAGTCTAAAAATATGTTTTCCACAAAATTCCGACCTGAGCAGATACAGCCATTCATTCATCCATGAGAATCTCTGTTTTTGCAGCCAGAAATAACAAAATTGCAGGCTGACACCATGTTAAAAAATGGGGCACCATGCAGGGAAGTCTACAAATATTTCCCCCCACAAAATTCTGATCTTAGCAGTTACTGCCATTCTTCCTCGAGAATGCATCGATATGTTTTTACAGCCAAAAATAACATAACTGCAGGGTGACATCAAGCACCAAGGTTTGGTAAAAAACCAGGGCACCAAAGAATTTTGTTAAAGTTTTTTCACAAAATTCCAAACCGAACAGTTGTTGCCCGTCAACTCAGTGAACCCATCAGTCAGAATTTAAGCGGACTACTCTATCAATCAAAGTAGTGTATCGATCTAGCTGCGTTTTCTTTGGATGAATGCTTATTACAAGAACATGTTTCATGTTGTCAACATGGCATAATAACCGTCCCAAAGAATTACCACTGGAACTAATTAGTTTATGATCCCATGCTGATACTCCATCAAAGCTATTTCTGCTGAACTGTGCATGCTATTACAAGAAGCTTAAGGATTAGACAGAATTTTCTGTCACATAGAAATCAATCTTCAAGCCCGACTCTGCAGATTATTCGCCCTGTATATATTGCTTTCAAAAATGTATATACGTGTCTTGCCACTTTAGTGATAGACTACAAAGAACAATGTCATACTAATAGATATTGTTGTCATACACACTGGCTGCTCCGGGCCTCTCACACCTCTACAGGGGAGCAACTCCGGCTGGCCTGGTGGCGACTGGGATCAAGATCCAGTGGATTAGAGATAGAGACCACCACTTTGTGAGTCCACGACATTTACTCCCTGTCTGGACATCAGCTAGAAGGGATCAACGGCTTTTAGTGTCTCTTCCAAAAGACATGGACGAAGTGAATTTGTCAAACTTTCAAAAAGGCCTATGGGGTCTAGAACTACAGTCCTCTCAACTGGCAGTCACGTGCTCTAACTTAGCTACCACTTGCCACTATAACCAGCAGTCTCCGTCCACATACAATATCAATGCACCGACAAATAACCATGGCATTGCACATAAACCCACCATAAAAAAACGGAGACCGCTGCCACTCAGTCATAATGAAGACCTGGCTCAACACATATTATCACAGGCTTAACTGGCCATGTGTCGACTGGCACTGTCTCTATGCAGGGATAACCTTAATCCGTTGCTCTTCCACAAATACTGCAGGACTTACCTTGCTTTGAGAGTATCCACGCATAAAGTGCTTCCACTGAATCCAGTGATCTCCCAAGGCACTGCTACAGAACGCCCGCTGGCACCTGTCCGTGTGAGTGTGTGTGGGTGTATATCCTCTGTGACACTTCTGTGTAGATTTTCTCCTGTTATCTTCAATTATTCCAATGAAACACTGAACACTCCCACCTGCAAGCGAACACAATCGACTAGTGGCAATTCTGTCAACCTACGCGATCACTTAAAGAATATCCGCACAACTGCCACCGCTGCACCGCTAACGCACTGCTTCAAAGCAAAGAGTGGCGCACCGGGATCAACAGTAGGCACCGCTCTGACTGCACTCCACAATGAACTGCGGCCAGACCTCAGCATGTGGCTCATGTCAATGCCTTGCAGACAGTGATGCCACCTGGTGGGAGAAACACCAACCACTTCCTCCCAGACCCGCCTGTCAATCAAAGTCAAATGCCCCTAATAAAAATGTCTAGCTGTAAGCCTGGTGCTTCTCCATTTCCCCGCTGTTATCGAGACATTAACCTTTGATGTTAACCTTAGATGTCTCAATACTCAAAGAATCTTTGGTTTACAGTCTGATTTTTCATCCTTTCTAGGGAACTGGATCTGGATGCTCTGTAATGGGACCAGCTGCCAACAATTATGAATGTATGCAATTTAGTAAAATCAACTTAATTTATGCAACTCACTCTTTAAAAATTCATGGGTGTTTCCAAAATATTACGTCACATTTAAATAGATAGTAAGGCAATATATACACATCTGTATATGCATGTATACATATCTATATATACATATATATATATGTTACAAAAAAAGGTAAGTTCTTACATAGCGCAGTATCCAGTCTTCAGGACTGCTCAAAGCATTTTACACTTTATTCCCTGGCAGACCTGTTCAATCGAACACCATCTCAACTTCTCTGGGAAGCATCCAGCCATGCTGCAATTAATGCGCAAAGCCTGTTCGTACACAAATATCCACCACTGTCTATAGTCAGGTACTTAGTCATACAACTGAGCGAACTGGAGCAATGTAAAATGAACAAATTTACCCAAGGTTCGACACGGCAGCACAGGATTCGAATCCAGGTTCTCTCGGTTGAGAGTCAGAAACTCTAGACACAGCACCGCTGAACTCAATGTATATTACAAAAGATAGCGCAATAAATGAAAATGTAAACATGACGAATATAACTAACTCAAATTAAGGGAATACTTGTTCAAAGAAAAGGATCTCTAGTTCTCTCCTAAAATGCCCTGAATCTTCTAATAATTAATTAAAATCTTAATTATAGGACATCAAAAGTAGAACTAATTGTCACCCCTTAAATAATTTAATAAAGGAACATTTATTGGGCTTCCTTCCTTATTTCAATGTTTTACCATCAAGTACTAAGTGTGCTTATATTTACTTGTAACACATGTATTTGCTCGAACTATCACCTGTCCGTTCTTACTTTCATGCAGTCATAACAGTGATCTCAATCCTCTCCCAGGATATGGGCCCAAATGTCCTTCCATTTCTTCTACAATCAACATCAGCCTCATCCAACAAGCCCAGGGCTGGGGGGGAGGGTTTGTACTAATCACCCCACATTTATCCCTAATGACCCCTTTCAAGCCAGGCCCCCAGTCCTACTACTGATCCTGGAAGGACATCTTAATAGCTTACATAAGGCTCCATGCTGGTTTCCTCACAGTTATAGTATCACCCTTTGATTACCAGTTACAGTGTTGAGCTTTAAGTGTCAGCCAACTGATTCCCATCAACACCTGTGAAAAGGCCCGCTAATGGGCACCGTATCCCCACCCCAACCTTAATGCTCTATTTCTTAATATCCTTCAAAAGGAGCTAGGCCATTTTTCTGCAGGCAGCCTGGAAAATTACAGGTTGGATCTTGCATGTGCTATCATTAACTACTCATCAAATACTAAATTGCCCTATACCACACCATGCCAGTGTTCTGTCTACGGACCTGAGATCAACTGTTACGTGTGGGCGTGTGCAACTGTGTACCTTTAGTCAGGTTACGACCACTAAAGAAGTTGCAATTAGAGTTTTTCTGAAGACTGCAGTGAGGTCACCTCCCATCTGGTGTCAACTTCACTATACATCGGCTGACCATCTTTAAGAAGAAATGCATGAAATGACAAAATTAATAATTTTGCTCTATGTAAACATTTCCTTGACTTAACTTACTTGACTTAAATGCCTAGGCTAATTTGACCCTTCGCTATCCTCCTGGATGTCAAACCCTTCATTTCGTCCTGTCTAGTGCACACTGCTCTGTTGTTAAAAGCGGGAGACCAGTGTCCTGTCTAACTTGATCACTCCACCTCTTTTGCAACCGTCCTCTTTTTCTGAGTCCTTCAAAGTCTTCCTTAAAAGCTAGTTTATGAGGTTTTCGTTTGGCATATGACAGACAGGTTAATTTTCCAATAATTTCCTAAACATTGAAAATGGTATATTTTTAACTATGCAAGAACCTGAACATGTTTATGTTGAATTTTCCAATGAGATCTATTGCGAATGAGTAACATGTTTGTATGACCCCGAAAAATGCACTTTGACAATGAGAAATAATCAGAGATATCTTGAAACCACTGGTGTATTTGAGCCTAAATACTGCGCTGCCTGAAATAAAGTATATTTTGTTAATTCTACGTACTACCGTTCCACATGAATGATTACCGGAGTTATTACAAGGAAATGTTAGAGTAACATTTCACAGCTGTGGTCATGATTAGTTTGTTAATATTTCATGGAGTAACACAGAACTCACGCATCTGTCAATGATTTCATAGGACAACCACAGGCTACCTCTGCATCAGGCCATTCAGTGTCACATGGTCCCTGCTAACTGCTTAGTGACTTTGTTTGCTCAACTATCCCAGTTTTTAAACATTTCTTATCCTACATTTTCTAAAAAAAGAATGGATTATGTATGAAGTGACGCAACTTCAAATGTTATTGAACCGCATATATTAGTAAATATACATTTTCTTCAAATATTGCTTGTACTAATCTAATCTAAATTCATACAGGATTGCATCATCATTAAAAATGCCCAAACTATCCATGCACACAGAAATTATATATACATCATATTTTACATGTCTGTAATCTGTTGTAATTTGTTTTGCTATGGCCGGTGTTTTTGTTTGCTGCATCAAAGCATGATTAATTCCATGCAGAGAACAAAGTGTGCAACAGTCAGCATTTAAGTATTAAATGTTCCTGCTGAGAAATGAACAATTAATAAAATTACTCGTCATAAACATAACATTTCCATTACAAACGGTCCTTGCCACTTCACCTTGAAAATACAGGACGACAACGTATTAAATCCAGTTAAAATGACATTATTCGTCGCAAGTGTCTACAAATTGATTAATGTCCCCTCTAAAAACATAACAGCAGATCTCCAACAACAAAACCTGCCTGATATCCGGAAACAATCATTACTCATTTCTGTCCTCAAAAACCACAATAGAACACGCCCCATGGAGTCAATTATCACAGTAAGAACACTGTGGGAAAAAGGAGCGTGTATCCGACAGTCGGAGGTGTTAGATGTCAAATCAATCCCCTCCATCTGTATCATTTCATAATTTCGTTGCAAGTGGATTGGCACGTTGTACACTGTTCCAAGTAACATGTGGCATGTAACTGACAGTAAACTCTCTAGTTTGGTGGTGCATCGGAGGATATTGTCAAGAGGTAAATGTATTGGAGATGACAATCATCAGAGCTCTCAGAATAGGAAAAGAAATATTCCCTTATAAAATTTGACTAATTTTTTAAACTCTTGTTAAAGAAATGTTACTTTTTCATTGATGTAAAATTTGAATCTTTGACTTCGATATACACCTGTACCAGGAGTATACATATGTACGTACAATGTGAACAAATAGTGAAGATTTGCTCATATGTATGCTATTCATACACTATTCGTAAGTATTCGTACACTGTTTGTATGTATGTACATAATACTGCTACATATGTATATATATATGTCCATATACAAACATATTCATATATGTCCATATGTGTGTATGTTTGTACGCATATACAAACATATATATATATGTCCATATGTGTGTATGTTTGTACGCATATACAAACATATATACACACATGTCATATGTATATATGTATGCACGAGCGCAAATGCACGTATGAGCACAAACGCGCATGTGTGCGTGCATACGTATGGAAACCCTGTTGTTTTGGGGCAAAACAATAGGAACACTTGAAGTTGCTCTTCAGCAAAACTAAAAAATCTAATGACAAGCAATTTTCTACTATCAGTCGTTGTGAAGGGCATGGTGCCCTGTAGGGCCTTCTAAGGTGTCTCCTATCACACAAGTGCCTTCGTTTTGAATGGACAACCACCATGCCGGGCTGTCAACGTCCATCCATTAAATATTAACACGACATTCAGCACTGGTGCAATATCCCTCCATCACTGCCATCTTGTGACTTACAATACACTCTATCTTTATCAGACATTGGCCTTCTAGTCATCACTATTCGATTACTGGGCCACACACAGTAGTGCTTCCTTTCTGATCAGTTCTCCTCTCCGAGTCCCTGCGGCGGACTAATCCCACAGTTCTAAGGGTCACCTGATATGCGGCGTCGGCATCGCGCCTCGTATCGCAATAAGCAAATCTGGCAGCAGAGTCGGAGAATGCACATGGTGTGGCCTGATGGATCTATGCCGAATCGAGATGACGCGTGACGGCTGCGTGGAATCATCGACGTCTGCTCACGCGTCTTATTTGTCGTAATCTCATCATCGAGCACCGGCGGAATCCAATTATTTTGCACCAAAAACCATCGTCCACCGTGAAATTGTGTCTTGTGTAGCAATGTGGCAACCTATTGTTGGTAATGGAATTGCGAATGATTTCCGGGATATGCTTGAGGACTAGAGAGGCACCAAAGTCACTCTGGTTCAAGGTGTTTATTGACACTGAGCTTATTTATTAACGCGGGTCCTTACTAACGTTTATCTCCTGTCCACAGCAATTTAGACGATCAGTTACTGCCAAGAGAAAAGGGTAACTGTCATTTCCGTGCCTTACTTGCATCTGCAGATCACCCAATATTTTATGCAGCTCTTTTACTGATTTTAAATATTTGTTAAGCTCCAACATTTAAACATAAGCACATTTAATTGAAAGGTAAGTTTTGAGATACTTTTAGATGGTCCTGGCATCCAGCAGGTAGGATTATTATTTTGCAGGTTGTAAACATACCAACAGTGTGAGGTAATATATGTGTTGTAGTAATGTTTTGCCCATTTCCAGTAATCTGTTGAAACAATATTGGTCATTTGTTTATGCATACCAACCAGGAGAGTACTGGCGGACCAATGGCCGGTGGGCGGGCGGGCGGTCGGGCGGGCGGGCGGTCCTCCGGGCGGGCGGGCGGGCGGGCGGGCGGGCGGGCAGGCAGGCATGGAAAGAAAGGCAGGCAGGCAGGCAGGCAGGCAGGCAGGCAGGCAGGCAGGCAGGCAGGCAGGCAGGCAGGCAGGCAGGCAGGCAGGCAGGCAGGCAGGCAGGCAGGCAGGCAGGCAGGCAGGCAGGCACGCAGGCACGCAGGCACGCAGGCACGCAGACACACACATACAAACAGACAGATGAACATAAAAACATACAGAAAGATATGTATTATTTTAGTAATAAGATACCTTGGCAAACCCAGCTAACACTACCAAACATTGTTTTAAAAAAAGAAGTGAAGTCTTGATATTCCAAAGCCAAATTTCTTTTAAGTACCAGACAGACAGACACAGACAGAGAGAGAGAGTGACAGAGTGACAGAGTGACAGACAGACAGACGGACAGACGGGCGGGCGGGCGGGCGGGCGGGCGGTCGGGCGGGCGGACGGGTGGACAGACACACATGCAATATTGTAGTATCTAGAAAAACTCAACTAACAACACCATCACATATATGTTTGCAAACAAATGCAACATTTGCAAAGTCTAACATTCCAGAACGTAATTCCTCAAGAACTGTACGGTATGTACCACGTCTCAGAAATGACCCTGTAAACAGGAACACAGTGGTGAATTATAGACCTGTTAATGTTGTTTCCCGATACAATTAAGTACACCTGCCTAGTGCCCATAGCCAGTACCTCCCACAGCGGAAACAACAAGAACAAAATGGCCGACCCCACATTTTTTCCCCCAATATAAGCACGAGTAACAGCGGATGTGTTTGAATTATATTTGACACCAGACTCGAGGAATCAATAGCGACATGCAGCATGATTATAACGTGACGGGACACACCATAAAGCAACAGATCAGCCACCTAATCAACACCGACACCTTCACAATGAAAAGCCGATAATTAATAAAGCAAGTGCCTCACATGAAATGTCCACAGGTGCGATTCACCTGCGAGTGGAGTAATTCCTGCCGCATCACGGCGCACTTGAAAGTGCGCAGGTTCATGAGTGATAAATCCACGAATATTTGATCTTGGAAAATGGACGCCAGAGTAAGACAGGTATGAGAGTGCTTGACCAGTGTTTCTCACCTGCCCAGGTATAATACTTAAGGGTGGCTCCTCAATTCAATTTTTGTCACTAGTCTCATTTCAAACTGATTTTGCGAAAAAACAAACCTACATAGCACCCACTACAACACGGTAGCCTGCTTGTACCACTTTTGTATGTATTTTTTGTAAAATTATCAGATAAATTATTGATTTCCTGCCCAGGAATTAATTCAAATTATCTTTAAAATTATAATCTTCACATGAATGTGCAATGCGATTGCACACATGAATGTGCAATATGATTGCACACATCTTGTGTGCTGATGCTGTCAACTTTTCTTGCTCTCTCAAAAACCATATCACCAACAAATTCAGTGGTTATATGACACCTTCATCTCTGTTTCTCCTCCGTCAGCTACTAACTTACGATACTGTCCAGATTGGTAAGTGTGTTGTCTTCCTGTACATCTTTCCCTTTTTTCCTTAACGACTTTCATGAGTCTTAATTGCCTTATGCATTTTAACATCCAGACATGTCCTATTTATAAGACAAATAGAACAGCTGCAAAGACTGATTCCTGCTAAGCTGTACACAGTGCAAAACTGTAACACTTGATGCAAGGACTAGGTGCATTCTATATCACCATTAGTCTTTATCAAGGTGATAGATTAGATAATGATAGTAGGCAAATGTTGTCTGCAAAGTCTAGGTCAACTGTGAATGCCCATTCTGACTCTATTTCAACTTGAAACTTGTAAACAGAGACAGTAGAAGTTTAATTGATTAACAAAGTAGGAACTGCACATGTTAGGCTTCATGCTGATTAGAATTGTGATTATTCCACGATGACTAACAAAAGAACAGCACAGATCTTGCTGATAAAAAGCCACAACGCGCGTGTTCCAGTAAATTCCAGCACCGTCCTCAGTGTCTGGGTTATACATTGCGTAATTTGAGAAAAAGATCTGAGAATGTTCTTTATATGTAATGCAGTGTCTGGTCCTTAGGACAATGCAAAGTGCCTTATAAGTTGCCCTCTAACACATCTGTTCCACTAAACACAAACATCATGGAGACATTCAGCCACACTGCAATTACTTCACAAAGTTATGAGAAAAACTGTTCATTTCAGGGACGGTTTCTTATTGGCAACTTTACATTTACAATATACATAAAACAGGTGTATCATAGATCAGAGATATGTGTACGCATTATAAGGTGGCATTATTTAAAGAACAATACTTTGATTCAATGATAAAATATATAATTACCAGCACCTGGGCAAATGAACATTAACTTTGCTGCTCTACCAAAATACAACCGTGTGTGACGTAAACATGTCAACCTCCATTACTCAACCATAACACGTTGGTTTTTCAAAACAAGAGCTACTGTTCGGGAAATGCCAGTTTCTTCCTGACAATTATGTGCCCGTTCTAATATGGCCCTTGCCCATTTTATGGCCTTAACGAGGCCCTTCATAACCATTATGCCAGAAAACTGTCAGGCAATGCTCATTAATGACAGGGCATGCAATACTGCCACCAAGCTGAAATGTCTAGGTAGGCATATCGTTCGTTAAGTGGACAGCTCCCACGATTTCACTTTGCAAATTTCTAGCAGTCGGCAATTACTATAATCCAGCCATCTGTTTTTGATAGGTTGCTAGCTATTATCGTGTTGTGATTTCGCCTGGATCGCAATTTATTTTACAGTCGTAATTATGATGTTGTCCCTTCGATACCACTCAAGGAATGCAAGGTGGAAAATATTCGCTCAATGTACTGTATGTGTGCAGAGGAAAACAATAATCGTGGAGCCGATCTTAATTTAAATATCAAGTTGCTATCACTACTTGATAATAATCACACGCTTGCCATGTGTGCTGATAATACTGCAATATAACATTATCAATTAATGTCATCAACCTGTTTCTATTGGTTATTTATCATATGCATCGCCAAGAGAGGGCCACCAAACAAGAGGGGAATCAAACAATGTTACCACCAGCCATTTCTGTTTAGCTATTTAAAGATGATGACAATTAAAAAGATCAGATACTGGTATTATAAGATATTGACGTCATTAAAGGCACATGTTATACAAAAGAGATAAATAAAAACTGTTCTCAACACCAACAAGATTCAAAGCAAAATTTTTGATATAGTCACCTAAAAGTAATGGAACTGTTTCAGCTGATGATATTTTATTGTTTGTTATTTAAAATTGTCACTATAGCATCGTATGCAATTATTATATATATATATATTCCATATTTGGAGCTTCTGTGTTCCTTTTGTTTATAAAACTGATCAAATAAAACCTGTTCCCAACATCATCAAAATACAGATCTGACATTTCAAACCTATTGACACTTTTCTATGTCAGATGTTGACATTTTAATGTTAAAGATTTTTAACAAAGTCATTACAGTGTCAAAAGTATCTAAACAAATCCAATATTTTTGGTGTTTCTTTGTTCATTATGCGATACTTTGTTCACCTTTGTGTATTTTAATATGAACTGCATCAAGATAATGATCCATCATTCCATCCACACAATTCTACGTTTTGCCGTAGTCAACGGCTGGATGTCCATGGCAACTGTCTCATATCATTTCCAGTAATTGCCTTAGCAATCTTACTTTTTCGTAGAACCTCTTTATTTTTTATATGTTATGGCGAAAATATGTATTATTTTCTCAGAGGAATAACATAAGTAGAACAATTATTAAACTGTGTTTTAAGACTGGTAATTAAAAACAAATACTAAAATCATGTGCTTGGACTTAAAACCAGGGAATATCATCAATAAATAAACAGTAAAAATAGGTAAATGTATGTTCTTATGTCATATCCAGTCATAATTTTTTTTCTTCAATTTTCCGCACGTCAGTCTGTGTTGCCTTAATAATGTTTCCTTTAGTCAGGACATCCTAGGTCGATTGATACGATGACCTCACATCTGGACCAATTACCAGGAACTGCTCTGATGTCTCGCAACAAAGGAACAAACATCGTGCACAAAATTGTTAACAATGGCTATGGGTTTCATCAGAATTCAAGCAGTTTACAGAGAGAGAAAGCAGTAATACAATATGGCAATGCGAAAGCCAACAAAGGTGCCAGATCCCTTCATCCATCAGCAAAATTAAATGCTGAATCTACCGGCAAGAAAAATCAAAACATAATGCACGTAGAGGAAAACGTGATGAGGAAAGACATATTATCCTGTATTTGGCAAGAGGGAACATCTCAAAAATCGACCGCATCTTTTAGGAGGAATTGTGCAATTGCTACAGACACAAAGGTTAAAATATAACCAGAAAGCAAATTATATTAAACAAATTAAAATAGTATAATAAATAAATATATTTACGGAAAGTCAAATTTAAGCGAAATATGTTGGTAATTATTAAAATAATGTGTTCATTATGTACACAAAGAAAGAATGTCATGTCAATAAAGGATCAGTTCAAATAAATGTTGTCATGCAAGTAAAACGGTATAAAAATCACTTCAATAGTGATATCAAACATCTTGATTACTTAGTGAGAAAAATGTTATATTAAGTACTCTTTAATTTAACACAAGCTGTTGACATTGACAGACTGGCATATCAAAAATGGGTAAATAAAATTTGAAACTTGTTTAACTTGATACTTCCTGCAAAAAAAGAAATGTCTTTGTCTGATAATTGTCAGCATTTGAAGAACACCATGCGTTTGACCTTGGTGCCTAATTCACAGTGAAAATACAATATAATACATAATGAAAGTTTCCTGTGGCTGGGTCATTATCCATGCTTCTGTCTGACTCATCCTGTCTGTTTCGCGAGATGCGGGGAATCGGGGGAATAGGGCCCCAATGTTCCCATCTCAGGGGAAATGAAAACTAACAAGTACACAAAAGTGACGGAGAGACGTTCCCGTGTGAACTGGTTTTGCTATTTCAAGGAAGTGTTGTTGATTTAGGTAGGGAGAAACATTTGAGGGAGATCACTCATGTTCCCAGTTCACCAACACATGTAGGCAATGGGAGACTGTCTGTCAGCCGACCTGCTTTATCTGTCATTCATTCATGTGCTTTTGTTTGTCTGTCTGTCTGTCTGTGTGTCTGTCTGTCTGCTGTGTCTGTCTGTCTGTGTCTGTCTGTGTCTGTCCGTCTGACCGTCTGTCTATCTATCTGTGTATGTCTGTTTGTGTGTGTCTGCCTGTCTGTCTGTCTGTTTCTGGCTGTGTCTGTCTGTGTCTATCTGTGTCTGTCTGTGTCTGTCTGTGTCTATCTGTGTCTGTCTGTGTCTATCTGTGTCTGTCTGTGTGTCTGTCTGTCTGCTGTGTCTGTCCGTCTGACCGTCTGTCTGTCTATCTGTGTATGTCTGTTTGTGTGTGTCTGCCTGTCTGTCTGGCTGTTTCTGGCTGTGTCTGTCTGTGTCTATCTGTGTCTGTCTGTGTCTGTCTGTGTCTGTCTGTGTCTGTCTGTGTCTGTCTGTCTGTCTGTCTATCTGTGTGTCTGTCTGTGTGTCTGTCTGTCTGTCTGTGTCTGTCTATCTGTCTGTACTTGTGTCTGTCTGTCTGTGTCTGTCTGTCTGTCTGTCTGCCTGTCTGCCTGTCTATCTGTCTGTCTGTCTGTCTGTGTCTGTTTGTGTGTATGTGTGTCTGTCTGTATGTCTGTCAGTCTGTCTGTTTGTGTGTGTCTGTCTGTCTGTGTGTGTATGTCTGTCTGTCAGTCTGTCTGTGTCTGTTTGTGTGTGCGTGTGTGTGTCTGTCTGTGTGTCTGTCTGTCTGTCTGTCTGTGTGTGTATGTCTGTGTGTGTATGTGTCTGTTTGTGTCTCTGTCTGTGTGTTTGTGTGTCTGTCTGTCTGTCTGTCTGTCTGTCTGTCTGTCTGTCTGTCTGTCTGTGTCTGTCTGTGTCTGTCTGTGTGTGTGCGTGCGTGCGTGCGTGCGTGTACGTGCGTGCGTGCGTGCGTGTGTCTGTCTGTGTGTCTGTCTGTGTGTGTCTGTCTGTCTGTGTGTGTCTGTCTGTATGTCTGTCTCTTTGTCTGTCTCTCGCTAACTATGTCTGTCTGTGTCCATTTGTCTGTCCATCTCTCTGTCTGTCCGTCTGTCCGTCCATGTGTCTCGCTGTCTGTATGTCCATATGTCCATCTGTCTGTCCATTCATCTATTCATCCATCCATTCGTCCACTGGTCCATTCATTTGTGGATCCATCCATCTGTCCATCCAGACTATCTTGTCTCTTACATATGACACTCAGCAACAATCCATACTTCATTGTGAAAATATCTGCATATAACATCTGCATATTTAAAACTTATATAACATTTACATCAATTTATTAGTTAACCTGTTCAACTGGTCAGTGCTAGCTTCATCCATCACATTTTTACACACAAACAGTCTACATTTATAAGTTATAATTAACAAACAAATTTAGGTGGCGCAATCACCATCTGAGCAACCCTGTCATAAATTTGTAATCCATAATGCATTAAATTGCATCATACAATCGTATTAAATTTAACTTAATCAATAAAAATCTGAAAATCAATTGAATTTGATACCAAATACACCAAAAGCTGGATTTTTTATTAAAAGCAGAAGATCAGGAGGATGTTTGAAAAATTATGAAAGGTCTGTGGTGACATTGGCCTTGTTGCAAGACACTGCATAGATGGAAGAGTTGAATGCTAACTATGTCAAACAGACAGACAATTTGATCAGCACTACCAAAGACTTGACGCCGCTGGAACCTTCCCAAGTCGACCGGAACTTCAATAATTAATCGTGAACCATGTTCAGTCACCATGGCTAATCTAATAGCAAGATCTGGTCTCTGCTGACACACCTGAACATATTCACAACTGAAACGGTTGTCGTGGTTACAACTAAAGATGTAGTGACAGCATCATCTAGTAACTAGTGTGAAACAATCTGGCAATATCAACTTTTAACTTTGTGTTACAATAAATAACAGCATTGCCTCAAACATGGATGAGAGTGCTTGGTTGCTAAGTCTGGCGTACTGATATGTTGTTATGTGTGCGTAAAACCTGCACTATAAATAAATAGAGTAAATATCAGCAAGAGCAAGTTGGTTGCTCAGGAGAATACAAAACAAATGAAGAGCTACCAAGAAAGGAATAACAAAGACAACGGCAGAAAACTATCAAAAACATGAAAACAAGCTGACTGAGGAATATAGCCACTAAAAGAAAAATTAAAAGCCACTTAGCACGGTTGAAATTTCTTACAATTTTTGCTGATTGACTCAAACTTAATTCGCTCTGCATGTCAGATGACCTTGGTTGTATGATATTGTCATGTGACACAAACTGGCAAAGGACTGGTGGGAGCTCCTGGCCGACATCTGAGTTCACAGCAGGTTTTGTTCGATGAATGTTGATTGCTTCCTGGATTTACCTTTGCACGCATGTGTCACTAGTTATGTGACATGCCCATAGCAAAGCCAGTCCAGTGACAAAGACCCTGAGATATAGCCAAAATATTTAGAGATTTCAACCAGATTAACAATATCCAATGACACAAGCCAACAACTTGCAACTTCCATCCATCCAAGGTATAGTATATGTTCCCAAATGGTTTAATGCCTTTGTGCATATCTCACAACTGAATATTATTGAACACTGATACATGTTTGAGAGTCCTGACATGCTACACATCTACTCCAAACATTATTTTTAATAGCAAGAATTGAATTTACATTGGAGCTATATTTGAAACTTGCAATGTTTCGGTCTGACTACAATGGATCTTGATCATGCACTGATGTCATGTGACGTGACTCAGATTTTGGCTGAATGATCTGGTTGTAGATGGTGGAAAATAATGGATGGAAATACCACCTGGACGGAAACTGGTGTCATATGATGTCACAGCGCTCTTCACCAATGTAGATACGACACTGGAAGTAATCACTGAAAAATTGCATGAAGACGATACCCTAGCCAGCTGCATGGAAATAGCTATCCCACAGATAGTGAAGCTCCTAGACTTCTGCCTGAACACCACATATTTCATAGACGATGGTGTATACCACCAACAGACACATGGGGTGGCCATGGGGTCACCCATGTCCCCCCTAGTAGCTAAATGCTACATGGAACACTTTGAGAAACATGCCATCTCTACAGCACTACATCCCCAACGCTGTGGATGACACATTCACCGTACTACACGAATATGACGTGGAAGAGTTCACTGAACATATCAACAACATCGACCCACACATCAAGTTCACCATCGAACTAGAGAAAGACAGCAAACTCCCTTTCCTGGACCTATGCGTGCACATTCAAGACGATGCATCCACCAAGTTAAGGGCTCAGCACACTGTTAGTTTTCCCATTGGCGACCATGCTAAAACGTTTCGTGTGAATATAAGAAAACTTGACCTACAAAGTTTCTTAAACATCTCACCTGCTGTTATTATCATCTCATTGACAGCAGCCACACTTACATCAGTGAAACCAAAAGACCACTCAGCCAGAGCTTAAAGAACATACAAACCTGGACAAACCTACAGGAGTAGGAGACCATTGTCTGGCCATAGGACACTCAGTGTCCATGGATAACACCAAAGAACAGAACTGGCACAAGAGAAAAGGAGGCCATCTACATCAAACAGAACAATGAACCGGTGTCAGTGATACCACCTGCCCAAGACCCGCTGAAAACAGATCGAAATGTTGCAAGTTTCAAATATAGCTCCAATGTAAGTTCAATTCTTGCTATTAAAATGTTATCTTGGAGCCATGAACAATATCTTCCATAACATTGTTTTTATTGCGACCTATTCCCTGGCATAGACACCAGGCAGAAGGAATGTACAGTTTTTTAGTCTCATCTGAAAGTTGGACACTTACAAATTAATTCCTGGCATGTATATTTCAAGGGCCAAGTCATTTGGCAGACCGTACCTGATTTTTATGAAATGAGCCTGCTGCCAAGTGGGATTGAATCAATGGTGTATTGGTCATGACACAAGTGCTGTACCAATATTTAATTATCACTGCTTGAGGTACTTGTGTAGTAATTAAGTTTCAATGTCGCGGTTGACTGGGCACTGGTTCATGTCAGATCAGGAGGAGTTTCACTGCTGAGCAGAGGTGAGGGGGAACGTCTCAGTGGTTAGTTATTTCATTGGCACAGGGGGAGTGGTTGATGGAGGAGGAGGGGAGTAGGGAAAGAGAGAGGAAGGAAATGGAGTGATAGGAGGGAGGGATGGGAAAGCAAATGGACACAGAGATGGAGGATGGAAGGAAGGGGAGGGGAGAGGAAGAGAGATGTGAAGGGAGGGAGGGAGATTGGAGTGAAGAAGGAAGGGAGGCAGGGAGGGAGATTGGAGGGAAGAAGGAAGGAACAGGGGAGGGAAGGAACAGGGGAGGGAGGGAGGGAGGGAGGGAGGGAGGGAGGGAGGGAGAGATTGGGGGGAAGGAAGGGAGGGAGACTGGAGGGAAGAAGGAATGAAGAGACGGAGGGAGATTGGAGGGAAGAAGGAAGGGAGGGAGAGAGATTGGAGGAAAGAAGGAAGGTAGAGAGGGAGATTGGAGGGAAGAAGGAAGGAAGGTAGGGAGGGAGATTGGAGGGAAGAAGGAAGGGATGGAGGGAGATTGAAGGGAAGAAGGCAGGGAGGGGGAGGGAGATTGGAGGGAAGGAAGGGATTATGGAGGGGAGAAAGAAGGGAGGGAGGGAGATTTGAGGGAAGAAGGAAGGGAGGCAGGGAGGGAGATTGGAGGGAAGAAGGAAGGAACAGGGGAGGGAAGGAACAGGGGAGGGAGGGAGGGAGGGAGGGAGGGAGGGAGGGAGGGAGGGAGGGAGGGAGAGATTGGGGGGAAGGAAGGGAGGGAGACTGGAGGGAAGAAGGAATGAAGAGACGGAGGGAGATTGGAGGGAAGAAGGAAGGGAGGGAGAGAGATTGGAGGAAAGAAGGAAGGTAGAGAGGGAGATTGGAGGGAAGAAGGAAGGAAGATAGGGAGGGAGATTGGAGGGAAGAAGGAAGGGATGGAGGGAGATTGAAGGGAAGAAGGCAGGGAGGGGGGAGGGAGATTGGAGGGAAGGAAGGGATTATGGAGGGGAGAAAGAAGGGAGGGAGGGAGATTTGAGGGAAGAAGGAAGGGAGGAAGGGAGATTGGAGGGAACAAGGATGGGAGGGAGGGAGATTGGAGGGAACAAGGAAGGGAGGGAGACTGGAGGGAAGATGGAAGGGAGGGGGAGGGAGATTGGAGGGAAGGAAGGGATTATGGAGGGGAGAAAGAAGGGAGGGAGGGAGATTTGAGGGAAGAAGGAAGGGAGGGAGGGAGATTTGAGGGAAGAAGGAAGGGAGGAAGGGAGATTGGAGGGAAGAAGGAAGGGATGGAGGGAGATTGAAGGGAAGAAGGCAGGGAGGGGGGAGGGAGATTGGAGGGAAGGAAGGGATTATGGAGGGGAGAAAGAAGGGAGGGAGGGAGATTTGAGGGAAGAAGGAAGGGAGGGAGGGAGATTTGAGGGAAGAAGGAAGGGAGGAAGGGAGATTGGAGGGAAGAAGGAAGGGATGGAGGGAGATTGAAGGGAAGAAGGCAGGGAGGGGGGAGGGAGATTGGAGGGAAGGAAGGGATTATGGAGGGGAGAAAGAAGGGAGGGAGGGAGATTTGAGGGAAGAAGGAAGGGAGGGAGGGAGATTTGAGGGAAGAAGGAAGGGAGGAAGGGAGATTGGAGGGAACAAGGATGGGAGGGAGGGAGATTGGAGGGAACAAGGAAGGGAGGGAGACTGGAGGGAAGATGGAAGGGAGGGGGAGGGAGATTGGAGGGAAGGAAGGGATTATGGAGGGGAGAAAGAAGGGAGGGAGGGAGATTTGAGGGAAGAAGGAAGGGAGGGAGGGAGATTTTAGGGAAGAAGGAAGGGAGGAAGGGAGATTGGAGGGAACAAGGATGGGAGGGAGGGAGATTGGAGGGAACAAGGAAGGGAGGGAGACTGGAGGGAAGATGGAAGGGAGGGAGATTGGAGGGAAGAAGAAATGGTGGGGTGGATGGAAATGTGAGGGAAGAAGGAAGGATGGGAGGGAGATTGGAGGGAAGAAGGAAAGGAGGGGTGGAGGGAGATTGGAGGGAAGGGAGGGAGGGAGATTGGAGGGAAGAAGGAAGGGAGGGAGACTGGAGGGAAGAAAGAAGGGAGGGAGATTGGAGGGAAGAAGAAAAGGAGGGGTGGAGGGAGATTTGAGGGAAGAAGGAAGGATGGGAGGGAGATTGGAGGGAAGAAGGAAAGGAGGGGTGGAGGGAGACTGGAGGGAAGAAGGAAGGGAGGGAGGGAGAGGAGGGAGGGACATCGGAGGGAGGGGGAGATGGAGGAAATAATGGGGATGGGAGGAAGAAGGGAGTGAGGTATGAAGGAAGGGAGGAATGAATGGTGATGTGAGAGAATAAAGAAGGGATTATGGGAGGGGCAGGAAGGAAGGGAGATGAGAGAAAGGAGGGAGGGAGGGAGGGAGGGAGGGAGGGAGGGAGGAAACGTGACGGAAGGAAAGAATAGTGATAGGAGAGAGGGAGGAATGAAGGAATGGTGATGGGAGGGAGTGAGGGAGGGAGGAAGGAAGGGAGGAAGTGAGGGAGGAAGGGAGGGAGGAAGGGAGGGAGGAAGGGAGGGAGGGAGGGAGGAATGATGAGGGGAGGGAGGGAGGGAGGGAGGGAGGGAGGGAGGGAGGGAGGGAGGAAGGGAGGAAACTAGATTGCATAAACACACATGCGTGCGATCATGCATACATATATACACATACATGCATCAATGCAAGCAAACACACACACCCCCAAATACACTCAAACGTATGCACAACCCACCGCATGCACGCACACACACACACACACCTGTGGTCTCCTAGCCTCCGCTCAGTCACTGAGCTAGAGCAGTGATAGATGACAAGTGTCTATGTTAGCCTCCAGTAAACCATCCCACACAATAATCCTTTGTGAAGGCTAACAGCCTTATCCCCCAGAACAGACACAAGTAATCCACAGTGACACTGTCTGACAGCCGAAGGCCGTACGATCCTCCTGGTGCCTTCTCTACCAACTCTCGGTGGCAACTTCCTACTACTGCACAGGTTTCACATCCCACTTATGTTGTCAATCTAGGTCGTTGTTTAGCGACCTTGCTACAACCAGGAGTCTTACATAGGAGATGGTCATAGGGATTTAAAGATCATGGAAAAGGAATATTGAGAGGGTGTGGTCTCAACCTCCCATCTCCCACCTGTTTTGCGGTCAACTTCCGACTGGTTTTTAGAATCCACCTAAATCCGTCCCACAATTTTTTAAGTCCAATTGACCCCTTCCCTCGTCCTTTCCCAACCCCTTCCCACGTCCTGTCACAACCCCTTCCCACGTTCTGTCACAACCCCTTCAATACTTGTTGTAGAACAGTCCTAAAGTTCTTTTTCCAAAGTGATTTCCACCTAGATTTATCTTTCACATTACGACACCAACCATTAAACTATAACACTGTGAATTATTATAAATATATAAATATTATTAGAACATTAACTTTATTATTACTTTTCATTCAGGTAATCACTGGTTCTGAGATGGATTCCAGCTATGATATACTTCATGAAACAATAGATTGATACTCATCCTGATTTTTTTCTGAACATTTCACGCAGCAGTTTCAGTTCTGAAACCAATCATCAATCAAAATGCCCACGCAGCACTGATGCCTTGTGGTAGTCTTTGAGTGCACTGACCCGCTTGTCTGCATATAGATTATGCCTTGCAGAAAAACTAATAAACAAATACGTGGCCGCCATGCGTAAATCGGGCGTCTGGCCCGTGTGGGGAGATATCTGCTCATCAAAGATGTATGCCAAAGGAACTTGGAACCTCTGGTTATTAAGAAAATAAAATGGATTTTGGTTGGCCGTGCAGAAACAACCTGGTGCATTCCCATGTCGACACTAACCGACTGTCCGATTGAGTCGACAGTGATTCTGTGTTGAAGAAACCATCAAAGGTCTCATCTGATTGTCTGCTTATCAAATAACTCATGTAGACATGAAATCTGACAGAAATTACTTGCCGTCTGTTTATTTGGTCCGAATCTGTCTTGCCCTTTACGATGCTCGAATTACAGTCAATTTCGAAGGTCGTTCATTAATAGACTGGACATGTTTTACTGCACGATTTCACAATTTTATGTTGCGCGCAACATTTTTTCAGAGGCTTTCCACAGAACGTCATCAATGTCTTGACCTACAAAAACTCAGCATTGTCTTGCCCTTTGAAGATCTCGATTACTGTCAACAGTAAAGGTTACTAGTTTACACCGAGCCATGGAGCAACAGGCCATGAGCAGCGGTCATCACATTTGGATAGGAAACTCATTCCCATAGACCATTTCATATCTGTTGTTGCCAATTTCCTGGTAAAGCGAATATAAAGCCATAGTGGAGCCCTCTTTAGAGTTGTTCATCACCCAATTCACCCACTGTTTCCATAGTTCTCTATTGGGAACATGTAAATAACTCTAATTAATTTCCTTTGTGTCTTTTGACAAACATCGCCAGTTGGTAGGTCAGAAGCCAGTGATCCAAGGAAGTGAATGAACATGGAAAAACGTGGGTGGAACGCGGCACCTGGGAGGATATGCTGTCACGTTGCCCCAAAAGTTTACATATTAATATATACATTTCTTTGATACATTGGACATTTTTATCGCATGATTTCATTACTTAACGTTTTCAGTAAAATATTTTCTGAGGTTTTCCACCAGATGCTATAAATGCCCTGAAGTTGACAAACAAATATCACAGATCTGATGCAAAATTACTCTATGATATGCCTCAAGGTTGCTTTAAATCACAATATCACTATCACGTAAGAAGGCCTATACTAAACAGTAGACAAGAGTCGAGAGTCATACAAAAGAGGACATATCAACGATACAATATGGATACAATATGGATACAATATGGATACATAAATCTGCCATGATAGGGAAATCCAATTTTTCGATATAATAAAAACTATTGTGTTATTATCACTTCAACAAAGAAAATGTTTGTTGTACAATAAGTTGTTGCATAAACATCAAGAAAACACAGGAAAGATGTTCAGAAGACATGCACGATATACTGAGCAATCTAGGCGCATCTGTTGACTCAAAATAGCACTTTTTCTCCTTTGTGTTCCGAGCTATGCAATCACCAGAGGAAATTTATTCCACACAATGATGCTGTAGCCGCGTCTAAATTACAGCGGCTTTAATAGAAACTTTTGTAATTGTGACAAATCACAGGCAGGGCGATTAGGCATAATGGGTGAACAAATCTACCAGCCATGTGTGTCAATTTACCAGGGATGAGAAACACATACCTAGTCGAAGACGTGCCGTGATATTGGTGCCCGTGTATAGCTATGCCAGTTGTAATGGAAGCGAAATAACTGTGAAGAAAACATGAATATGGTAAATAGCTGCTAATGGATGTAGCTGGGGATTTAATGGCTATGAGAGAAAATGCATCTAAAATTGCGGTTTGGGATGAAAAAATTATACATTCATATTTTGTCATATTTCTGTTGGTCACATTTTGGCTATCAGTTAGGTTAACTTATCAAATGTTCATGTGGGTAATATGTACATAAAGAAGTTTATTGAATAAACATTATTATTAACTAGTATGACCGGAGCACTAATGACCAATTTTTTTATAATTGAGGGTTGATTTTTACAGAGAGAAGATCCACCTGTATATTTTTGCATATTACTATAGTATTGGCATTGTGGTTTTCTTTCCCTCTATTGTTCTTGTTGTAAATGGGTACCCTCATTAGCATCAACACTGTGTTGGCCAAAATTCTTAAGCATCATTTCACTTATATAATGATTCCTGCCTCCAACTGATGCAAGAGCAGTGCCAAACGCCCCCCCCCCCATACTCCCCAATTCAGGTTCAAACTGAGTGAGAATGAAGGACCAGATAAAATAATAAATTGGAGTGAGAGAGAATGGCAAAGGAACATGACAGATGGAAACGACTTGTTGAGATTGAGGGGACAAACTAAGTGATGTAACCCCGACACGGTATGGAATCAAGGGAAAAGAACAAAAGGGCAGTCATCAAACTGCACCTATCCTTTAAAGACATCATTTCTAGATATGATGTAATATCTGACATAATTCAAAATTGTATCTATAAGTATTCCTCGACACTTAACAACTTGACATTTAGATCAAAATAGCATTTAATTTCAACTGTAAACTCTCACAATGTTATGCTACAAGTCAAACATACTTCCTGAGGTTTTCCACGAAACGCCATCAAGCCCTTAACCTACAAATCTGGACGACATCTAATGGAAACCACGGCTGGTTTATTCGAACGAGACTTCTGAGGATATTTTATGAGATATGATTTTGTGAACCGCTTTGAAAAAAATGAATCGCTCATTTCAGCATGAAAAAGTATCAAACGAAAATAGCCACACATCATCTGCTTCAAACGAGCAAATGTAACTGTTCTGTGATGGGATGTTTATCGAAAAACTACAATGAAGCGGGGGGCTAATAGTTTTTTTTTGGCAGGGTGCAGAGAATGTCTGAATGTGAATGTCAATATTGCAGCTGCTAGTTCCTGGCGATGATTAATCTGCCACAAAGGCAGCTGCCGTCAAACGGAGCAACGAACACCGGTGGAGGATCAGAGGCAGGTGGTTTGTGTCTATCGCTCGATTTGCAGTAAAAGACTGAATGAGAGTAAATAAGTGCGATAACCACCCAAATGTAGACACAGGCATGCAATGTGTCGCAATGCATGTGCAGAATGCATGAGTACATGTTGGTGTGGTAGGTAAACATCTAGAGTCTGGGTGGTAATATATTTGTAAACACACAGAGATTGGTATAGACATAGACGTGTTATTTACCTGTCAAGAAACTTGTTTGTACTCTGAATACTTTGGACAATTCACTTGGCCATTATTGCCAGACCAACACCAATATTGGAAGATCACATGACACATGTCATGTGACACAAGCTGGAGAACGACTGGCCGATGTCTCTGTCCAGGGCAGCTTTTATTCAATGGATGTTTACTGCATCTTTGAGTTTTCTCCATAAACCTACATTCCTCACGGTCTACAATCCTTACATCTTTCCTGAACACTGATGGCCTGTGTTCTGTTTGTGTTCACTGATGGCCTGTTTTCTGTTTGTGTTCATTGATGCCCTGTGTTATATTTGTGTTCACTAGTGACTTGTGTTCTGTTTGTGTTCACTAATGACCTGTGTTCTGTTTGTGTTCACAGATGGCCTGTGTTCTGTTTGTGTTCACTGATGGTCTGTGTTCTGTTTGTGTTCACTGATGGTCTGTGTTCTGTTTGTGTTCACTGATGGCCTGAGTTCTGTTTGTGTTCACAGATGGCCTGTGTTCTGTTTGTGTTCACTGATGGTCTGTGTTCTGTTTGTGTTCACTGATGGTCTGTGTTCTGTTTGTGTTCACTGATGGCCTGAGTTCTGTTTGTGTTCACTGATGGTCTGTGTTCTATTTGTGTTCACTGATGGCCTGTGTTCTGTTTGTGTTCACTGATGGTCTGTGTTCTGTTTGTGTTCACTGATGGTCTGTGTTCTGTTTGTGTTCACTGATGCCCTGTGTTCTATTTGTGTTCATTAGTGACCTGTGTTCTGTTTGTGTTTACTGACGGCCTGTGTTCTGTTGTTCACTGACAGCCTGTGTTCTGTTGTTCACTGATGGCAGATACGGCTAGCAACAAGATGGTTGTTCACTGATCCTCGTGTTCTTCACACCCTAGGGGTGTTTGGGCACTGCAGTTCGTAGACAACCCCATACTTTGTTGATTACTCCATGGACAAATAGTTGGCCGTAACATTGGGAGAATCCAACCAAATTTCTTGAGAGGCAAATAACATGAATAATGCAAACAGCCAAGACACTGGACAGTCGAGAGTGTATATATGGCAGTGTTTTTGCTCAGAGAGAAGGAAACAGACTAATGGACCTTGTGCTTTTCGATTAACAATGTCAAGCAATATATTTCAGATTTAATAAATGGTACATAGCATCTGTTATTTTTCCCAAATGTATCATTACAACATGAAAATTGCCAAATTCTACCATTAAAAGTACTTTATATTCCAATCCTGCTGCAGACATGTATGCTTGCACAAATGAAACTTTATCTGTGAAGCATTCAGCCATCTTACAGCGTTGCATGAAAGCCAACCATTCAGTTCTGCTGAGCTGTTACATGCACTGGAGTGAAATGGACCAAATTACGAGGTATAAATGAGTGATTCATTTTTTTCAAAGCGGTTCACAAAATCATATCTCATAAAATATCCTCAGAAGTCTTGTTCGAATAAACCAACCGTGGTTTCCATTAGATGTCGTCCAGATTTGTAGGTTAAGGGCTTGATGGCGTTTCGTGGAAAACCTCAGGAAGTATGTTTGACTTGTAGCATAAAATTGTGAGAGTTTACAGTTGAAATTAAATGCTATTTTGATCTAAATGTCAAGTTGTTAAGTGTCGAAGAAAACTTATAGATACAATTTTGAATTATGTCAGATATTACATCATATCTAGAAATGATGTCTTTAAAGGTTAGGTGCAGTTTGATGACTGCCCTTTTGTTCTTTTCCCTTGATTCCATACCGTGTCGGGGTTACATCACTTAGTTTGTCCCCTTATATAGCGCAGCATCCAATCCTCAGGACTGCTCAAAGTGCTTTACATTTTATTCTCTGGCAGAGTCAATTGAACACCATCTCGACTTCTCTGGGAAGCATTCAGCCATGCTGCAATTAAAGCGCAAAGACTATTCCTACACAAATATCAACCACTGTCTATAGCCAGGTACTTATTTATACAGCTGAGTGAACTCAACCAATGTATACTGAACGAACTTGCCCAAGATTTGACACCGCCGTGCAGGATTCGAACCTGGGATCTCTCGGTTGAGAGTTGGAAACTCTAGCCACTGCACTACGGTGCTACTACTACTAAAACTGATTCTGGAAAACACTACTGATATACCAAGCATGTTTACATTTAGCTGTTTAATAAGTATTTGGACAGATACAAATAATTGGTTTTGTCGAGTTTTAGGGTGTCCACAAATTACAGTGTCCGAATATATATACAGTGATTATGGTCTAATTTATTGTGGCGCAATCATTTTTGACAAATTGATTTATTGGACATTAAAAAAATATTAATGTATAATAGCTCAAAAGATATATACTCTCAGATGTTTACAAAAATTGTGTCTAATTGGTGTCAAAGCTAGGGATTACAAATAAAAAACAACACGCACAATGACGGCTGACAGCTGGAGCAACCGTTTGAAGCACCAGCTTTAGACACGAAATACAGGATCTGAGCAAATTTGAACTTTGACAAATGCCAGCCGTAAACATGGCAAATTCCTAATTCAACGAATTTGTTATCATTAAAATGACACAGACAGGAAGAGACAGAGCAGTGTGAATGTGTGAAGCGCCGACCACGCAAGGGAGTTGGAAACCATTTAGCTTTGTTAATTATTCATGCCACACTTGCCGATAAAGGAACTCGAGGATTAGTGCTGGAAATGTGCCACTCTCGGCGCATTGTACGGAGACGTTTCACCGCGGTAACGTTGTTGGCGTGTTTACCACCAGGGACCCCCAAGTCCAGTGGCAATGACACAGTCGCCAAATGGTCATCCATCAAAGTCTGGGACAATACCACTGAGGGTGCTAAGGCCTCATAGATAATTCATGCAAATGGCGGAGAGGTCATCGTTAATCCGGTTTCAATATAATTGACACCAAAATTTGGTTAATGGCCATGTTGATAGGCGTAAATGAATTGTGACGAATCAACTAATGTAATGGGTGGACTATTGAACCTGACAAATGCCGAGTCAGCATTAATTGTCCGTGTAGAAGTGTTAACAACACCATGTTGTCTTGCAGGAAATTATTCCATTAAATGTCACCATTCCAACTACGTGACCTGCTACATGGCGAAATACAGTTACTTTCCAGCCTCGTGTGCTGAAACCAGGTGGTAAAATGTGTGCACACATTCTGATGACATCACTGCTTCTTGTGTACTGTTCCTACTTTCAGCAAGTTTGTTGTGATGTGGATGAACTCATATATATGCAAAGTGGGTGACTACCTGTTAATGAATTATCAACCGTGGCGTCTTACTAAAGTAAAACATTTCTGACTCTTTCTCTTCGAAAATATTGAAGTTTTCACCGATTTAAACCACAAAAAATATGCAAGGCATTGTGTCTGATCCTTCAGCAACCAGTACATGATGTTTTGAATCTAGGCCAGATAATATTGTTTTTGAGCAATGTAACATCTAAATTAACAGTGCTATATAATCCACTGGAATCTGAGTTATTGCCAACTACGAGCTTGCCTTCTTTCATGGTTTTATTCTTTTCTTTTCCTAACACATCTTATTTGTTATATTGCATCCAGCTACTGTACACTCCTGATATTTTGCAAGAGGCATGTCCATGACAAATTTGCATGACATCTATGGTGTGGTTTTTCACTAGCAAATATTCAAAATAAAACAAAAGAAGACGATAAAGGAAGGCAATGGAGACAAAAGTATTTGCAATAATGTCTACCAAACCAATATCTATGCAAAACGATTTTGCATAACTAAACAAGACTAATTATAAGGCACACCTAGTGTTGTATTGTATAACCAGCTTCCACAGACAAACAGCCTCTAATACAGGAAGTAACCAATGTAGTCAATGCTATTTTCATCAGAATCACATCTCTGAATTTCTTTTTGAAGTATCATGAGAATTCACGATTGAGAGTTGAATGTAAGCACAATTGTTATTCAATCCATCAATGATGACATTAATTATTTGATAGCTAGGATGATAAACTGTAATGCAACTAGATTTTGCTTGAGATCTCTGCCAAGTCACGACAAACTGTTCGATTTTTCATCATGAATTAGTTATATATCTGCATGTGTGTCACTGTTGCATGGGGTGATTAATGGTGAATCATTTGATGACTGTCAGGGTCAGAATGACTGGGCCAAGTCAGGGTCAATTAGTCCACTCATACAAATAGCAGGGAGGGAGGGAGGGAGGGAGGGAGGGAGGGAGGGAGGGAGGGAGGGAGGCAGGGAGGCAGGGAGGGAATCAGAACAAAACAATAACTATTCAATTGTATTTATAAAACATCAAATTTAAATTAAATAACAATTCTTAAAAATAAACAACTACAAAGACAAATAGTTCAATATATAATTACTTAAAATTGTCTTTTATCAGATCTTCACAGGTGTAACTATTGCAGTTTCACATGTAGATGACAAGACAATACTGTTCTGGAACAATGAAATCACACTGATGGACACTGACAGACCAGTTTATTTAAACCCCTGTGGACATGGTCACTCAGACCTTGACCACCTGCTATCATGGTCAATTTACCCCCAATTGACAGCGCCCCTAATCACCAATCCCCATATTCCACCTGCCACCCCGACCCTTTTATCCTGGCACATCAAAGCCTCTGAATAAGTCACCTGAGATTAATTCTTGTTGTATTATTCCAACAACAATTTTGAGGATTATTATCTAGCCATCAGTCAATCCCAGTACACTAACCAAGTTGTCTTCTGTCGAGATAATATCTCAGATAATTACTGAGATGCAGGACAAAGGTTTGGTTTCTCTCGGGCAGATGCGGCCACAATTTAGACATCTTTAATCCTATCAGGACGACATTTCCTAGATTACCTGTCTGGCGAATAGGGAAGGTCTCAAAGCTAGCGATATCTTTTAGATATGGTTAATGACAAATGACTTTCACAGTGATTTTTTTAGCAGATGAAGAATGATGACGTTGTTATCTTAGTTGCCATCTTTGTCATCATTTGATCCATTGTCATGGTAATCTGTTAACATCTTGGTAACGGTTTCTGCATATTTTTATTGTGTAATTTGTATTTATTATCACACTGCGTACATCCAGCGACATCTTATGAATGTCCTGCATACAAGGTAGATTTGTAAGATTTGGGGAGTCGCACAAATACATACAAATACTTCTAATGTCTGACAGATTTCTGGTAAAACCTAGGTGATTCTATTAGATGTGGGCATATATATAGTTAGCATAATCTGGCAATACTACATTGGCATAGAAATGCTGTTGGTTGACAAACCATTGACTTTTTGGGGGATTTATACAACTTTATAGTTCTTGAATGTATGCTAATCCGGCTTTATAGTTACATACATTTATTCAAATCATCAAAATCTATTTGTTTGTCCGACGATTTAATCAACAGTAAAATAAACCAACATGTCATGGTCGATAGTTTTTTTTATACTAGATGGATTTAATTATAAAAAAATCTCTGTAAAGTTGTATTTTCACAAATTTATAGCTATGCAATCTTTTATTAAACTGCCAATGTTACTTTAAACTATTCCCTTACCAAACATATTAACATAAATTAACTTGATTTGAGAGGGGTTAAATTAATTTAAAAGGGAGTTTCCAATAACGTTTGACTATGTACACAAATATTACATCACTGACTATCCAGTCGTATTAAAGTGTCACAAATCATAACTAAACTACTCAGAAAACCTATTCAGAAGTGACTTTCTGACCTGGACAATGTAATATATGACCCGTAACCATGGGATACAAAGTGGCCCTGTCTGGGTGACAAATAACTTGACAACTTTGGTGGCATGACAACAAAGGAAACCATCATGGTGACAACTCAATTACATCTATCCTGCAACATTGCAACAAATTAGTGATTTCTGTCGGACACTTACTTACAAGACTGGTCATCAATTTAAACTAAAATGATGATTTTATTGACCAACCCAGCACAGCACTTATAAAGTGGCGGGCTTGCATCAACAAAAGGACAGGACACAACGGGAGACAGACCGTAACGGGAATGGGTGTATTTCTGTGCCGATTGAGTTGGGATGCCTGTTCTATGGAAAACAGCATTGTGCAGTTTTTTAAACTTTTTTTATGTAAGAAAAAATAACATTTGGTAACTTCTTAAAATAGCGCAGTATCCAGTCCTCAGGATTGCTCAAAGTGCTTTACACTTTACTCCCTGGTAGACCTGTTCAATCGAACACTGTCTCGACTTCTCTGGGAAGCTTTCAGCAATGCCGCAGTTACTGCATGAAGACTATCTGTACACAAATATCAACCACTGTCTACAGCCAGGTACTCATTCATACAGCTGATTGAACTGGAGCAATGTAGAGGAAATGAAATTGCCCAAGGTTCGACACCGCAGCACAGGATTCAAGCCCGGGTTCTCTCGGTCCAGAGTCCAAAGCTCTAGCCATTGAAGTGGATTCTGTGGAATTTTTATAATAAATACAAAACATCATTTTGGTAGGGCCAACATCCCCATATGTGACATGGTTACACTTGGCACAGATAGAGAAGTCACTATTTTGAATGTCAGTGTTGTATACGAGACATAACTCCACATGGTTCATTGCATTTACATTTGACATTGTATACATCTTGTGGCAAAAAACGTGAAACAATTATATGTTTTACATTATGATTTTGTTGAGATCTGTGTTTTATCTTAAGCTGCAGAATTACAGAATGTTCATTTGTTTCGACAATTTCTTCCAAAGGATATGCTATAAATGTTAATCCTGCCACGGGAGAATGCTAAACTGATATGACCCCATTGGTGATTAAAAAATCCCCCATGAGATAACAACAACAAATGTTGGACTCCTCCATGAATTTTAACCTTAATTAATGTGAACGTTCCCTTGGCAACCAAACGATCCATCGGGCAAGGTTTCAATGCTAGGACCCAGATAAGTAAGTCAAGTGTTTTTAGCTCTTTTGCACATAATCTCACTGCATCGGATCTATCAAATCCAACTATAGAATTCCTCGATCAATGTCAACCGTTAAAAAGTTACCGACAGAACCCAAGCTGTATCACTCGAACACTGACAGTAATAATAATAATAATAATAAGATAACTTCTATTGCGCCTAAATCCTTGGAAACCAAGCTCAGAGGCGCATCAAAACAAAAGGGTTGGTCAATCTCAAAGTCCATAAGTAGTTTTCCAGTTGTCAACAGATGGGTCAAGGCGCTAGGGAGCTAAGGTGGATAAGCAAGTTTGTAAAGATACGTTTTTAAATGACGACGGAATTTTGTAATATTTTCAACTGATCTAACACTAAGAGGAAGCATATTCCAAAGAGTTGGTGCAGCAACAGAAAAAGCCCTAGTTCCAATGTTAGTGTTGGCTCTAGGAACAAAAAGTAGGTCAGAACTAGATGATCGAAGCTGGATAGATTTTCTTACAGGAGTAAGCAATAAATGCAAATAAGATGGTTGCTTATTGGACAGTGCCTGATATGTAATGGTACAGATCTTAAAAATTATACGATATCGTACAGGAAGCCAATGTAAAGACTTCAAAAGTGGCACAGAGCGAGAAAAACGAGGAGATCTTGTAACTACTCTTGCTAGACAATTTTGGACACGCTGAAGTTTTGTGATATCCTTGCTAGCGATATTATAAAGGAGGGAATTGCAATAGTCAATTCTGCTGCTAACAAGCGCTGTTGCAATAGTCTTAGCAACAGAAAATGACATATACCGGCGAATACGGCGAAGATCACGAATATGATAAAAACAGCAGCGACATGTTTGAGATATATGTTGTCGGAAATTGAAGTTTCGATCAAAATTACTCCTAGATTACGCACCGAGGTTGCTGGCGTGATGTACTGATTCAAAATACGCATAGGGAAAAAACCATCTAGTTTACAACGCTGCATTCGAGTACCAATAATGATCAATTCAGTTTTATTTGCATTTAATTTCAACTTGCTGTCAGTCATCCAATGGAAGATATCTTGAAGGCAATCACTAAGTTGGTTAAGGGAGCGATTTGTATCACCGTCGATGCCTTCAACTGTTTTCCCATGCCACAACGTTATTAAATAAACAGTTGCTTAACATTTCCCCCAATCCTTGCCGTTCACAAGCAGGCAAATCCACAATGGCGGAATAAAAAAGCAGAATAATTCCCAGAATGCTTGGCTGCAGCATGCGGCGCAAATCACACAGTCGCCGCTGTGAATAATTCACGATTGTAAATGTTTTTCTCGATGTGTGGGGAATATGACAGCGCCTGGATCACGACAATGCCCAGATGATCACGAAAATGAGGCTGCCACCTCTGGGTTGATGGATGTGTGACCTAGAAAGGTCAAAGGTCAAGAAGGTGCTTTTAAAGGTGTGCTTCTGCGGTCGTGGTCACAAGATTTTGTGTTTTTTACTTAGTACGGAGGGGAGGTATGTAGAAATATAGTATTAATCTCGTAGGCAGCAGACAAACAGGAGGACAATGACGCAGATGTACAGCAGTCCGATGGATGTGTACATATTTACCAGTGGTGGGAAAATTTGATAATTTAATAGAATATGTTGTTTTCACCCAAATCTGAAGAACAGTTGGCATAAAATATAAATATTCTATGACATATTCTATATCAGCAACAGTTGTTTAACTGACTAATTGCAAACAAATTGTGAAATATTTATGATTATAAAAAAGAAAACACATTTTGTGAAAATGCACCAGTACATGAAATCTCTGTCATATCTGTTAAATTTCAATGTACAACAATATTAAATTAATTCAATTGTAAACATCAAAGAGCCATTTCCTGTTGCACATACTTTTCGTCTGGTAAAGTTTAAATGCAATGTATGTTTACACCAACAGTCCCTGCCATGTTGCACCAGTCATGTGACTGGAGTTTATTACCAAAATATGTCCCGCAAACCTGTTTATGCCTGTTTTCTAAAAAATAAACTTTGTTGGATGTTTATACTCCTGTGGACTGACATGTTTCACTAGTACTGTTTCTAATCCGAGATTTCCAAAAGTACAGATTTTTAGTGCTAATGACTACCTCGGGTAAACACCTACGAAGCCTTGACAGATGCATGCATGCATGCATGTACCATGGTGTGTAACCAAGTTAGTGGGTGTGCATGCATATAGATGTGCGTGCATGTTCGCCAGCACGTTTTATAGATGTGTGCATGTGTGTGAGCATGCATGCATTTATGAGTGCGCGCATGCAAATGTCACACCATTACACACGCACGCACACATGCATGCACGTACAAACACTAACAATACATGGACAAATTGTGTCTAGAGGCGGTGAACTAAATGGATCACAGACACCTGCAGATCACATGTAATTATGGATGGATGGACAGATGGACGGACGGACGGACGGACGGACGGACAAATGGATGAGTTGACAGACAGGTTCACTGACAGATGGATTGACGGATGGACTAACAGGCAGACAGACGGACAGACATATTAGACATACAACCCAATCCACACACTGCAGTCATCATAATATTTTCACTAAAATATAACACTATACTGATCAAAATGTTGATTATTACAATGGTCATCAATGCAAGTGAATAGCATCTAACATTAGAATGCACAAAGGCTCACAAAAGGTGTCATAATTGAACATATAAGTCTACCCACTTGTCTTATTTGGACTGCCATAGCTGATCTTCATAACAATTGTTTGCACAGGTGCAACATTTCCATGTGACACATTATTGGCAGGTGCCTCGCATGCTCAAGAAAGATATCTTGTTTCAACTGCGGGTGTCAGTTGCACCTTAGGCAAAATTACACATTTCGCCTACTTTGATCACAGCAATCACTTATAAATTACGCCAAAAGAAAGTGTCATTACAGACAAGACTCATGAGCTTGGTGGTGATATAAGGGGCCCTAGAGGCTAGGTATGATTATATATTACACTTCCACACCCAAAGCCTTATTTGCCAGGGAAGATTTTTTTATTCTCGCAACAATTCCAAGCTTTCAAAATCTCAGCTACCCTGTCAAATATATTTTGCACATATTTCATTATTTTATGAAAAGAACAGCATGATGTTTGGAGTAATTCTGGTGAAAATGAGAGTTGCATTTGAATAGACTGCTTTATCTACATGCATGACGTGACACTGTCATAATTTACAAGTAACCCACAGTTTGATCAAAATTTATAATTCATAGTCTCATTAAAATAAAACTGTTGCCAATATAACAAATAATTTCACACCCAGGCACGATAAAACCCTTGCCAGTGTTTACCCATTTCTAATTTATATCTATTAAATGTCATTCTAACAAATTATTACATAACTAACTATCCAGTATTGTCCAGACGGAGTTTTACTCTAGCTTCAACTGAAGATCTATAATGTGTTTGACAAAGTTGTGCAATTGTTGTTTCCAGTGAGTACTACTAATTAGGCAACAGCTGGGTGTCTATTTATAACACCTCTACAGGTAAAGGTCCCCAGCATGGTGAATCAGGGAAGCATGACCAATCCTCCACAGTCATGCATATCAAGGGCACTGTCCAATGAGGGAACCTTATCATACTACTACATGCAATACTTCATGTCACACATACTGTTGTCTATAAATAAATTGCCAAACTTTATAAATAAACTATCAAGGCATGCAAAAGATAACAAAAGATCTGAAAATAATTACAATTATACCAGGCAACATGGTTGGCACCAGGTTTCTGATGCCCTTGGGGTTTCTTAGTCTCCAAAGCTTTAATTTTATTAATCATTTACATGATTAAAAATAACCCAAAGTTGTATTTTTAGTTTGTTTGCAATCATTGGTAATGTATCACAACACTGGAAACAAATATTAAGTATTTAGAAAACAAACTGGTTTCTCGAGGTATCCTTCTGATGATTAGGATCAGGGATAACTCACAGTCTCCTATCCAATAAATCAAACTGGACTTTTTGCATAATTATTGTAGAACTCCCATAATTAAGCTGTGTATCATAAGCTGCTTTGATTGTCAGATGTATTTTTCATCCTTTATAAGGCTTTTGTCATGAAACAAACTCGTGGATCGAACAGAGATTCCGAGGGGCAGAGATCGTTGACATAAACAGTTGCACCAGAGTCCCCCATTGTTGAGCTACGTTTTTCTGAAGCACAATTTTATTAAACATGTCAATCCAGTTTCTCGTGAGATTGCTTACTCCACCTAAGCAGCTATTCAACACAAATGGAGATAGGCTTTACGATATCATCATCCTGCCATGCCATTGAATGCACAACCACAAAAAACGCGATACTGGATTCATCCTTTAAAATACTAGCAAAGCACTGAGGTACAATTTCACATTATTCCAAGAATTACACACGTTTTATTGCGAACATGTCAATTCCCTGTGGCCAGTCCACTGGGTATGATTTACTGTGTTGCCAAGTCACGATCAAGGGTATTACCACCATGTGTCATTTAATATTTAACCACCAAAACACAACACTGCATTTATCCTTTCAAATGTGTACAAGAACTGGGGTAACATTTCTTTTTTGAAAAAAATTATGTACGTTTTACAGCGACATTTAAGTTGATTCCTTGCTAGATATATTATCTATGCTATTTTTAAAACATCGCATTTTGTGGCCACTAAAAGCAAACCAAGACAGGATTTAAATCATCACTGCTGTGCCATTTAATACTTAACAACAAACACTCAAAACTGAATTTATCGTTTAAAATGCTGGCAAAGCAAACCAAGACAGGATTTAAATCATCACTGCTGTGCCATTTAATACTTAACAACAAACACTCAAAACTGAATTTATCGTTTAAAATGCTGGCAATGCATGCAAATACAATTCCACATTGTTCCAAGATTGCACAACATTTATGTCGATTCCTGTGATCACTCTACACACTGACTCACTACGTGAAATCGGGACCATATCTGTGATCGGGACACACCATCTATACTGTTAAAAAATTATCTGCACAATTCTAGACAAGACACTTTCTATGCTGCTGCAACAAATTCAATTTAGCGCCTTGTACTGTTGGTCCAAACAGATGCAGCGATATAATCACATGGTGTTATCTAGTGTGGATAGGACAGCACCATTGCTGGTATCACATCTACAGGTCTGCCCCTGGGTATTTCATGCTTCTGTTGGAAGATGCATGTAAGACAGAATATCTCTACGTCACAGCACGCAGTTAAATCTCTACCCTTCTCTCTCTATTTGCCTTATGATTACAAACATACAGATGCACTGGGGAGACTTGATATATATATCTTGTATATATGACTGCATTAAGTATTCTTTGACAAATAAAATTAAACTATTGCTGATAAAACATTTACTTTAGGTTTTTTCCAAAGGCATATTTTCATCTCACCTAGTCACATAAATTACATGATAATAACTAATAGTAACTAAGTATATCATTATGTACAAATAATAACACATTAAAAAGATCACCTGTTGTTCCCTAAAATACCTGGTATGTATTATGCAACCCCCCAATACAATTACAATTACAGCGTGACAAATGCCGACTTACCTTCTGGTTGGTGCCGGGAGACACGCTGACAACAATAGGCTGGAGATCAGTGAGAGCCCACGTCCCGCAGCTGGACCTAGTCCCCTCACCTGTCACTAGGCGTTTGCTGAAATGAAGCAGAGACAAATGAACCGATAACCTTTACAACAAGAACAATGATGCTCAGGGCACAGAGGAAGAACTACGGTATTGAGACAGATACCGTAAACCACCTATTAGAGTACAGCAGCTATGTGGAGTAACCATGAGGTATTGTAATTGTCCTGTTTGGAGGGACAGTAGAACCTGTCTTGAGCGACCACCCCTTCAGCTCAGCAAAGCTGGTCGCTCAAGACAGGTGGTCATCCAAGGCAGGTCAATTAACATTGAAAAGATGGCCAAGAGGAACAAAAAAAGTGGTCATCCAAGAAAGGTGTTCATACAAAACAGATGTTGCCCAAGACAGATTTTATATAGTAGAGGGAATTAATATTATGTGCAAGTGTTACACCTGGTAGCAGTGTATATTACATTTATTTTATTTATCAAAACTACAAATTAGTCTGGAACAATGTTATGGAAGATATTGTTCTTGGCTCCAAGATTAAGTATTAATAGCCAGAATAAAACTTACATTGTAGCTAATATAATGTTCGATCCGTCTACAGCGGATCTTGATCACACACTGCCCGCCATCTACAACCAGATCATTCTGCCAAAATCCGAGCCGTGTCACATGACATCAGTGTGTGATCTGGATCCGCTGTAGACGGATCGAAACATTGCAAGTTTCAAATGCAGCTTCAGTGTAAGTTTAATTCTTGCTATTAACATTAGAACAAATCCGAGCCGTGTCACATGACATCAGTGTGTGATCTGGATCCGCTGTAGACGGATCGAAACATTGCAAGTTTCAAATGCACCTTCAGTGTAAGTTTAATTCTTGCTATTAACATTAGAACAATGTTGTTTACTGAACACCCAAAGGTAATGTTGAAATTACGTATTGGTAATTTGGTATTATACTGATTAATATATGATGTTATCAATTACATTTTAGTGCTACATTAGACACGATTCATGAAAATATTTGTCACATGGTACCATTGGTTTTGTCATGTTGTACATGCATCTACAGGTCATTAACGAACATATCAGATTGCATGTATTTGTGTTTAATAATTTACATAAATGTTATTAAAATCCATAAATGAAACAGGAAGCATCCATGTGATTACAGAATTCCCAAGACCCATCCGTTGGATGCAGGAAATGCATACAATGTCGCAATTCTGAAAAACTGTAATTGGCAGCTATTATTGATGCAAAATCATTAAAATGACACAGCACGCAACATGATCAATGATAATCTTATAACGTGCACGCTCTTAGTAAAAACTGCTTGATAGAGAAACACTTCAGCTGCACCAATATCTCTCCCACATTGATGCAGCTTGAAGCAACGTGTTGCACTGTACTACAGGTATGGAAGGACTATACTTATGTATATCTGCATGTAAGTTCATGTTGATGCCGGGTGTTGTTACATTAATTTTGGAAATATGGTAAAAATACTGTTCAGATCCCAATTCTTGCTTCAGTACCTTCACTCAGTGACCATGAGGGTTCTGAACACTGTGTTATGCATTTAGAATCAAGAAACCAAGACATACCTGTACCAATTAAAAATATATATTTAGTACGTTTTATTCCCAACAGAGGAGACACTATGGTTCGACTATTCTTCCTCCACATAACTGCTTTACTAAATATGAATTGGTATAAATGTTGTATAATTGTTATGGCTTTCACTGGATACATCCCGTAGGATGTATTTGTTTTTACATAGTATTTATTTGTTATCATGTAACTTGATTTTATATGATTTCTGCACAATAACCTAGGCCATTTTTAGACCAGCCTATGTTGGTCATACCTATTAATTCTCTATTTGAAACCGAGCTAATGAGTGGTACAATATCACTCATTCAAAATGCAGCAAAAATCACAGATGCCACAGTGAAAACACGTAAATCATAGATGCCACAGTGAAAACACGTAAATCAGAACCTTGCTTCAATTGATGTTACAGCTCTGTTTTATAAAAACAGATCGTGCTGAGATAAGAGCGTTAATTGTATCGCAGTGTATGCAATAACTGGGAATGCAAACAAGGGCAAAGTACTTGAGTAATCTATAGGAAAAACTCGACATAATAGGCTCCGATGTGAAACTATGAACACAAGGGAATGGTCTGTCATTTGTCACAAGGGATTACTGTGAAAGGTTGTGAACATTACATAAATTACGATTTTTTCATGTCTGGAAACATGGTTCATATCATAAAAAACATCCAACTAAATTAAACAGAAGCATATTCCAGATGACAGTTTTATATACGATTTTGAAACAAGCCAGATGATGGTACACATCTGGCTGAGACAAACAATGTAAAATGATTTGTGCACACATTTGATTTAACCGAATATGTATTAATAACGACATAGCTTTCTCAAAGTTTACAAACACACATAGTATGTCACTTATGGCTTCATTATAATTGCATTGTATTTATTACCCCATGATCTCTGACATTACTAATACATGTTTTATTTTAAAATAATGTGAATATTAGACCACTTGCAACGATTGGTAAAATTTGAAGATTGTAAGATCCCTAACAATTTCTTATCTTTAAGTCAAGCCTAAAATTAAACTGTTGATATTTTCAGACACCGCATAATTGCATTCACTCAACACACATCCACGGAAGCGAAACAATCAGCAGTGGCGACTGATTCAACACACATACTGGACACGTAATTCCTGTCATTAGAGGCCAGAGTGAATCAATACTGAGCACGCGTACATGCACGCACGCACGCACAGCGGGTGGGCTGTGCACATCACTCGTGCATTGTCTTCCTCTGCGACTGTGATTTACGTTTAGAGCTCCCTCTTTGATTGATTTAGCACATCACGAATAGGGTTTGTTGACATTCGAATCAGGAGTATGTGAGTAGTTTAACTTATATTCACTGTTCGGTGTAAAAACAGTAACATTTTATCAAAACATCGAAAGTATAAATTAAGAATGTTAAATTGGGTAACTTGTGAAAGTGTGCACAGCTTTATGCAAATAAACATAGAACGTCAGACTACTTTCCCTTTTTTTGCTGAATTACGACAGGACCCAGCAAAGAAACTTTTATAGTTTGCATGATGATTTCACCAAACTTAAACAAGAAATCTCTATATTATTACATTAACTTTGGATCGTTGTACATGCATCTCCATCTAGGCACCGAGGTCAACTCACATCTTTCTCTGTTCGTTCACTTCCGTGGACCATTGACCCATGTGATGGACCATTAGCCTACGTGATGGACCATTGACCTATGTGATGGACCACTGACCTATGTGATGGACCATTGACCCATGTGTTGGACCATTGACCTATGTGATAGACCACTGAACTATGTGATGGACCACTGATCTATGTGATGGACCATTGACCTATGTGATGGACCACTGACCTATGTGATGGACCATTGACCTATGTGATGGACCACTGACCCATGTGATGGACCATTGACCTATGTGATGGACCACTGACCCATGTGATGGACCATTGACCCATGTGATGGACCACTGACCTATGTGATGGACCATTGACCTATGTGATGGACCATTGACTTATGTGATGGACCATTGACCTATGTGATGGACCATTGATATAACAGATGGACCATTGACCTATGTGATGGACCATTGACCTATGTGATGGACCATTGACCTATGATGTACCAACTAGTGATTCTTATAAAAAGACACAACAATGCTTATTAAGAGTTGTCTGCCTATGTGTTTGCGATATGCTGTGCTTTTCTAGAGAGCTTTCCTACTACCTGATTGAGGTGGGTCTAAGCTGGTTGAGCTATCATGCTATAGTTGATACCTGAGGACTTCCCTGAAATTAAGTTTTTTTGCAAAATGAGTCTGAAATGAGCCGTGCAGAAAAAACTAACAGCGGATGGAGTTTAAACAGTCATTGCAGCTGCTGTACTTGTGAAAAACCTGCCCTAAATTGACCTAATCGAATGACATCAGTTAATGGATTTATTGAAAAAGATCCTAGTCTGAAAGCCAGACAACCACTGGAGACGTTTGTTTTTTAATTCACAAATGGCACACACTGTATGTTTGTAATATTTTGTGTGAGAGTGCATAATTCCAAATCGATTAGTGACCTAGTTTACAAATGGTAGGATGGTGTGTGCATTTCATTCTTTGTTTCATTCACCTTGGCCATTGCATTTCAATCGTACAATCCACTTACTGGTGTCTAACTGAAAGGAACTCATCTAGTTTTGCCTAAGGCCTTGTATTTAAATATTAATGTAATGCGAAATACACAGATCATAATCTCAACACATCCTGGAACTGATTTCGAATTTTTCAGCAATTAAAAATATCCCCACAATGATTAATGTTGAAGATTTGTCAGGACAAAACCGTATCTCAAGGGCTTCAGACCCCAACTAATTTTGAGCCCAAAATAAATCCATTCTCTCTCTTACGTGTTTTTTTGTCTGTGTGATTGGTCAAATATATCTTTTAACTGTTTTGGTTTTAAATGGTCTGAACTATTCTGCTCCTGGTGACAAAGGTATGATTTTAAACGGGACAAGGTGAAATAAGTGCAATACAATTTATATTTTGTTTTTTCCTGCGACTTTTTTTGGCTCCCAGTTTTGGTAGTCGGCCCCACAATATGTTACGCTAAATTCTATCCCTTCTACAGGTAATCTATCCACCCACACAATAAGTAGCAGAAAATACTGCAGCTTTTTACAGCTCTTCTAGCGTTGAAAAGGGCACTGTATTTTTACAGAAACTGCAAAAATCCAAAGGCAGCATGAATGACAGTTTTTAACGTGCTGCATTGATCACAAACACACAAATGTAACAAAAACTTTAATGAATATATTATTTGACATTACCAGTCAGATTAAATATTTAGTGTATCCAAAGGTGATGCTGACATACTTTTTGTTTTATGGACGCGATCACGATCGGCCATTGTGCTTCTAATATCAATGTCTGGAGAAGATTACTCTAGTTACACTTTTGCGTGTCTCAATCATCACACTGATCAAAAAGAGGGAGTTGACGCAGCTTCCTTTTTTATTCGTGTGTAGCTGTTAATGTTCCACGAACACGGCCTTAGTTACAATCCATCTTGGCAGAAAAAATCCAGTCGGCTACAGCGAGAAACACATAATTTAGAAATGCATGCTATGTTTTTAAGAGATCAAAGAGAATGCTAAATGTTGCAATTTACAAGACCAATAATGTTAAGTTCAATGATCAATGTAAGGGTTAAGTGGAAATGACATGTCATCACGTAATAAAGAAATCATGGAACAAAGTCAGTTTTCATTGGCAAATAAAACCACAGGGAACAAACTCATGCTACAATAGAAAATCATGGAAACTAAAGTTACAAAAAATAAATGTCTGTTACACTCAAAGATCAACAATTCTAAGTATTGTTTATTTTACAAGTATGGCTTTAGTATCATGAAAAAACCCATAGCCGTCCACACTACCACTTTCAGGTGAGAAATAGACCTACTACTTTTTTTATTTGATCTCGTTTTTACACGTATCTGATTAAATATCCCACTTTTTAAAAGAATTTTTTTCTCAGTTTGTATGGTAAAATATTTGTTGAACACAAAGACATTCTAGGCACATTTGAATTCTTTTATCTTACAATAACAATTAATTGGTCTGATAGCAACAGAAACCAAGCAAGACTTCAGATTTTGAGAATACCAACTTGAATATGTTTTACTGATTTTTATTGAAATACATAAAGTTTAAGTAATGTATTAGTGGTAATTATCCAGTAAGGTGACACAAATTTGATTATTTAGATTACGGACCCGCCGACATTGTTTTTGACAAAACGGAAATAAAAATAAAATTGAAATTTTTAACTTTTCTTTCTGATTGAAATGCCGAACGAATGATTTTGTATTGATGCATCGAGCATATATGCATCATACCGAACAGTGTATGTTAAACACTGTTTCATTGGTTGTCCCACATCTTCAAGATTTAACAAGATTTAACAAGATTGCCATCCAGAGAATTAACTCTAGATGCCAGGTGGACAAGGAAGCCCTTTGGCTTATCGAGAGTCCAACCCTTTTATCTACATATATCCAGCCCTTCTGAGGTATGTGTCGATTTTATTTTTAAACATATTCACACTACTAGCACCCACACAATCATCAGATAATCTGTTCCATTCATTCACAGTCCTTTGTGAAAATGAGAACTTTCTTACGTCTAATCTACACTGCTCCTTTATTAATGTAACTTCATGTCCTCTAGTCTTTCTATCTTTCTTAACTGAAAAAAACATATTTTTATCAATATTTTCATAACCATTCAATATTTTAAACACTTCTATCTGATCTCCTCTCAATCTGCTGGTCTCTAGTGTTGTTAAACTACATTCTTTTAGGCGTTTTTCATAACTATGATCCCTCAGTTTTGGTATCATTTTAGTCGCTCTCCTCTGTACTCTTTCTAGCATATCTATGTCCTTCTTGCGATATGGCCTCCACGCTTGTATACAATATTCTAAATGAGGCCTAACTATTGTTTTGTACAAAAGTATTATTACCAGGGGGTAGTTCTTTTTCTTTATATGCTATATTTCGCCTAATCAATCCAAGTATTTGATTTCCTTTTGAAGCTGCAATTCCACACTGCTCTGAAACCTTCATGTCAGCCCTAAGTCTTTTTCTTTTACAGTAGTACTTAGTACAGTTCCCTCCATTGTATATTCAACGTATTCGTTCCCATGTCCTGTATGAAGGCATTTACATTTCCCAAAATTGAACAACATCATCTGCAAATTTCAACACCTTGCTAGCTATATCATCGTCCAAATCGTTTATATATATTAAGAATAATATAGGTCCCAGTACTGATCCCTGTGGAACCCCACTCAAAACTGATTTCCAGTTTGAAGCCTCCCCATCAACAACTATCCATTGTCTTCTGTCAATCAGCCATTTTTCTATCCAGTTAATTATACCATTTCCTATGCCATGGGCCTTTAGTTTAAGCAGTAATCTTTGATGTGGCACTTTGTCGAAAGCTTTTTGAAAATCTAAGTAGATGATATCTACTGGTGATCCATCATCTACCCACTTAGTGATATCTTCCAAAAAACATAACATATTTGTTAAGCATGACCTCGCTTTTAGAAACCCATGTTGAGATGGGTTTATCAAGTTATGTTTAACAAGAAAATCCACCATGTGATCTTTAATTAGTCTTTCTAATAATTTACAAATCACCAATGTTAAACTAACTGGTCTATAATTATTTGACTTGTTTCTCGAACCTTTTTTAAATAACGGTATAATGTTTGCTTCTTTCCATTCTAAAGGAACCACTCCCTCTTCTAATGACAAGTTGAAAACTGTTGCAAGCGGTATGCTAATTTGTTGTACAATTTCCAATAGTAATTTGGGTGGAATACCATCCACTCCAGGTGATTTATTATCCTTCATAGCCCTAATTTTCTTAGCTACCATTTCTGGGGTTACAATTAACTGTCTTAAATAGTCTGATTCTGCCCCCTTGAACTTAGCTTCTGGTACTGGCAGTGAACTAGTGTCTTCTCTGGTAAACACTGAACTAAAATACTCATTCAGGTCTTCTGCCATTAAGAATCCTTCTGATATTATATTTCCAGCTCTATCTTCTAGAGGACCGACCTTATCCTGAACTTTCTGTTTGCTTCGAACATACGCATAAAAACCCTTGCTGTCATGTTTTATATTACAAGCTAATTTATGTTCATAGCTTCTCTTTGAATTTCTAATTTCAGCTGTGACTTGGTTTAGTGCTTCTTTATAAATGTTGTAGTCTTCGACATTTCCAGTACGTCTATATGACTTCCACATCATTTGTTTATACTTAATTTTTCTAATGGCTTCTTTCGATAAGCATTTCTTTCTGGTCCGTTTCCCTTGTTTTTTGAAGGGAACAAATTTATCTACGATGCACTCTATTTCATTCTTTAAGATATTCCAGCATTCTGTTGCTGTCTCATTCTTCAGTGTGTTATTCCAGTCTATCTTTGCTAAATATTTCCTCATTTCCTTATATCTTCCTTTGTGGAAATTTCTCCTGAACTGCTTTTTATTATTTCTTTCTGATTTTACTTTGATGGTAAAATGTATCTGGTTGTGATCACTACTTCCCAGAGGCTCACATAATTTAACATTGTCAACTAATTCACTCTGTGAGGACAAAACTAAGTCTAACACATTCTCTCCCCTGGTTGGTTCTAGCACATGTTGAGAAAGGAAACTATCTTGTACTAAAACAAAAAACTTGTGGTCCTCACTACCCATACTCTTTAGAGATTTCCATTTTATATGCCCATGGTTAAAATCCCCCATAATAACACAGTCCCGTTTGCTCACTTCCCTTAGCGTTTTGTATTTTGTCATTCTCTTCTATGCTTATGTTTGGACTTCGATAAACTAATCCAACCGTTAACGTTGAGTTTCCTGTAACTATGTTACACCAAACAGCTTCTTCGCAATCTGCTTCTCTGGCTAATTTTATTTCATAAGCCTGGATAGATTCTTTAATATATAAAAAACTCCACCTCCCCTTCTTCCTATTCTATCTTTCCTAAACATTACATATCCTGTCAGTCCCAATTCGGCATCTGATATATCGGTGGTTGCCCATGATTCGGTTATACCTATTATGTGAGGGTCAATATCTTCTACCATAATGTTTAGTTCATTTCTTTTGTTTACTATACTCCTTGCATTTAAACAAACACATTTATACCCACCTTCAGAATAGTTTTCCAGACTGTTCTTTGCTGAATTATTTTTGCTGTCTTTATCTATGCCTCCAGTTTCAGGCTTCTCTGCGAGTCCCCCTGCGAATTTAGTTTAAATAGATGCAACCTGTCCCACTGTCAACAGATCGCAGCAGATTCTCTGAGAATACTGCTGACCCCTTTCCACGTAGACGGAGGCCATCTCTCATGTACATATCTTCTCTCCCAACAAAGTACCCCCATAAATCTATGAATCCCACGCCCTCTTCCTCACACATCTGCTCAACTAGTGCATTGATCGCCATCCTCTTACAGTTTCTGTATCTTGCCCCCCTTCCTCCCCCCGGTATAGTCTTGTCTGTTTTTCTCAGATCTAACGAATCCGCGAAGAAAGTCTAACTTGTCATTACTTGATCTAAACCATGGCTGAACCAGACGCTGCGGTGTGATTTTGTATCAAGAAATTGAAGTTTGCCGTTGCTTCCCAAAAGGATGTAACAAGATTTAAATTGTCTGACATGATCAACAATGTAATTTCCCGTGTTTGAAGCGACGCCACTCTTATATCGAAAGTATGTGTTGGCGTCGAATGTGCGGAGTGAGTGTTGTTGAAATGACAGCGAGCGTCCTTGAGGATCCTACGTGAGCAATTCAACGTTTAACACATTTATTTTCTTGAACGACGACAACATAAGTGCCACCGAAATTAAGCGAAAAGGCAACCGGAAGGCTGACATTTTAGACACGATGCAAAATAGCAATAAAGAAAATAAACTGCCAACTCGCAACAAAGGCGAAACCAGTAACGTGCGCATATTTAAGTTTAACGCGCTATTCATTCTGTCTACATGCAAAAATCAGAACATCGGATCTTGCCCAATAAAGTTAACACGCTGGGAAAACAAATCAAATTATTGTAGCCAGTCAAATTAATACTATCAAAGTACGATATATCCTGCCTCTAATCTACACGTTTATGGCTGTATTGTTAACACACCATAATGGTATCTGTCAAGTTTTGTTATCAGTACTTATTATTTTAAATTCTAATAGTCTCATACTTTTATTAAACTTTCATAAAGTAAGTGTCCAGTTAGTTTTGATACAAGGCTAAATAATTGTTTAGTAATGTACTGTATGGCTTTTATGACAATTAATGTAATCCTAACAATCAAATTGGTGTGGCCAAACGAAAAACCGCAGAACTGTAGTGCCTATGTAATGACAAGTAGTGTTTGGTAATTATTTGAAAGGACGACATATTATTATTACGATTGTAATACAGTGTAGAGCATAACATTATTTCCTGCTATGTAATTATTGTTATTGTGAACATGTTTAATTTGACGGGGCAACACGTAATATTAAGTGTAATCCGGGATTTCACTCAATACGCTAGCAACGTGACAATTCCGTGACATGCCCGCGAGCCATGTGGAGCCTGCCTTTTTACTTTGGCCGAATCTACAAAAGCAGTGATGATACTATCTTCCTAAACGTTTGTAAAACATTATCAGGTTAACTACTAATGTTGGCTGGTCATAAGTCGTTCACAAGCATTAAATAAACATAATTTAGTACCTTTTGTTTTAGGAGAGACATCGACCAAACGTCTTGTGGTTCTGCTCTGTGTCTGCGAGTAAAGATCCCAACCGCGTAATTGACAACTGGTTAAAAATAGATCTGACAGCATCACAGCGTTCGGGCAATTAAGTTTTCGTAACAATGTAATACACTGGAAATGTTTGATCGCTAGTCAAGGTAGCATGTTTGTGTAAGATTTGGATTTATTCACTAGCGAAGACGTCACCCACTGTTCGTTACAAAAGCAATTCGCCGTTATTATTGTGTCATAAATCGCGCAGGTGCCAGGTGCATATACGAGCATGCGTGCGCGCATGTGTTTGTGCTTCCACGCATGCACAAGTGCACACACATTCGCGATTATTTGTATACGCGCGCGCACTGGCACGCGCCCGCACATAATATTTATATTATACACACACGTACGTTATGCATGTATACGAAGTAGTAAGCCCGTGGTGGATATGCACGCATTCACTCGCTCGCTCGCTCGCACGCACTCACGCAGGCACGCACGCACGCACGCACGCACTAAACCAGTTAAACGTACGCTCGCACTCACGCATGCAAACAATCACAGACACACGTCCGTAGCGTGGTTGATTTCGTTTTGGTTGTGCGTTTTTCGACCTGCGATTGCAGGCTCCCAAAAAAAAATCCACCTACACCCCTGAGGCGAATTTCCCAAAACAACCAACTACATCCACTTGAGACCTCCACATCCACCCGTTGAGGCCACACAAACTCCAACTGGACCCTCCCCATCCGAGGTTCCCAAACCTTCAAAATACACCCCGTTGAGACACCGAGAGCGGAACTTTTTTCATCGACGGCACTATTTTGCTTCGACGGGGGGAGGGGTGCGTACGCACAAATCACATCCCCAGCCTGCAGGCCTGCAGACCTGACACACACACACACACACACGCACGCACGCACGCACGCACGCACGCACGCACGCACGCACGCACGCACGCACGCACGCACGCACGCACTCACGCACACCACACACACACACGCACGCACATATGCACACACACGCATGCACGCACACGCGCGCGTACATACACACGCACACACGCACGCACACGCGCGCGCGCACACACACACACACACCTCATCCCCGTCGTCCTCTTGAGCATCACGCGGCGTCACGCGCAGTAAAGTCATAGCGCGTGGACTGGCGTATCACGTTTGCTAGTGAGTTGCATCATCAGTTCACATTTATTTTCATTTACATTTAATACTCGCCGTGTTTGCTCGCCGGTGCCTGGGAGTCGACGCTAGCGCCCGCAGCACTGGCACATCGTCGGCTCGCGACGACGTCTGCAATTTCCGCAGAAGAGGTAGCTCAATAATCTTTTCTTGTACCAATGTTATCTTGTGACAAAACGCGAATAGAAATAATCAGAAGTAGCGAAGTGCCGACAGGTTAATTGGACAGCCATGTCACAAGCGCCGCAGACAACGACTCAAAAACGCCACGAGTGCATTGGGGCTTAATCAACAGACGCAGATGCTTTTCAATCTCTTTCTTGTTGCCGTTATTCGTGACTGCTGACAAGGTTTCTTGTAAATACTGAGGTATGCTGAGGCCTACGTTAATCTCCCTTTGTCCGCCTCCAGCACAGCACAAATAGTGTCCATTAGCATTGTTATATGCTTACATAAACGTCTGAACGTCGTGAATATGGGAGAGGGGCAGATATTCAAAAAAATCCTCTCAACTGTACCCCTAGAGTTTCACACACAAAATTAAACTGCACCCCTTGCCAAAAGATCCTGGGCTGCTAAACATATCTTCAGTCCCTTCACTCAAAATATTTGGGCATAGCCCCCCCCCCCCCCCACCGATTCTGACGCCTATTTTGTTATATCAACCACAAACGTCGCAGGATTATAAGGCAATATAAATCTAAACCCGTTGGTGTGGTTGTAAATGTAATATACACGATGCTGTTTTAAATATTGTAAATGTTGTTGTAAGTATAATTAACACATTGCTATTGTAAATGTTGTAAATGCTGTTGTAACTGTAATGTGCACATTGCTGTTGGGTTGGTATGAAAACTTAGTTGTAATATATTCTGGCTGTCGTGAACGCTCCCGAGACTAGAGCGATTGTGACCCGCGTATATCACCTGATTCCCCGAAGGAAACGGATGCATTGATGGCGAAAACAAGGATTTTCATGATCTTGCGATAACGAGCCTCACAACCAAGGATGATTGTCAAACTATAGCGTTCGAGAGAGGCAAGCCCGGCACACCAACATAGAAGTAACAGAGGGATGGGAGGTTTTTTGGAGAGCCTTATGTTCTCAAGGCGGGTGCATTTGGAGTGTTTTGGGAACCTCAAGGGACACAGTTGGAGATATCAAGGGTAGGGTGGGGGTGCCGCTGGAGGTTTTCTGGAGCCTCCAATATCAGGTCGATAAACGCACCCCCAAAAAAATCAACCAAGCTACAGACCTTACGTTGATAACCAGACCGGCGTTTTCAGACGCTGATGTGCATTCTACTAAAAGTCAACTATTGAAGGACATCGCTTGTCCCCGTCGGACGTAGTATGTTGGGACCGACCTTCTGGCATGAACGTATTGGAAAATAATACACAAGAATATTCGCTATGGAATTAACAACAAGTGATTTGTATATAGAGTCACGAAGCAAGACCAACAGTTTGCCTTTTCTCTTGAATCTGCAAAATAGAACAGTCTATTATAGAAGCACTTGCATTACGTTTCTTCAGCATGGTTCGACTATTCTTTCATAATTGCCATTTGTTTTCCAATAGGTCTAACATATATGTATGCATACAATCCCTCTCTCTCTCTCTCTCTCTCTCTCTCTCTCTCTCTCTCTCTCTCTCTCTCTCTCTCTCTCTCTCTCTCTCTCTCTCTCTCTCTCTCTCTCTCTCTCTCTCTCTCTCTCTCTCTCTCTCTCTCTCTCTCTCTCTCTCTCTCTCTCTCTCTCTCTCTCTCTCTCTCTCTCTCTCTCTCTCTCTCTCTCTCTCTCTCTCTCTCTCTCTCTCTCTCTCTCTCTCTCTCTCTCTCTCTCTCTCTCTCTCTCTCTCTCTCTCTCTCTCTCTCTCTCTCTCTCTCTCTCTCTCTCTCTCTCTCTCTCTCTCTCTCTCTCTCTCTCTCTCTCTCTCTCTCTCTCTCTTCTCTCTCTCTCTCTCTCTCTCTATATATATATATATTATACGTTTTGTGTGTCACTTTACCTTTACATTTCTGTTTATGCAATTAGAAGTAAAACATCGACACATATTTTAAACGAGCAAAATGAGAGATAGACGAATCTGGACACAGACGGTTGGAGCCAACCGACGTGACTGGCCCTAATAGAGGACACTACTTCCCATTGCTCTCGGTTGATTATACCAAACAGTTTTTATTAAAATTAAACCGAAGTTTCCACTGAACACACAAACAGCGTTTTATGAAGAAACCCCAAACGCGCCAAAGCCAAAGGAAAAACAATCCGCCTTGCCTGCCATGCGCCTGCTCAAACAACCGTATAAAAACGGTAAACTATAAACGTGCCCGCATGTGGCGATTTGTACGGGCTAATCTACCCTGGACCCGTACATGTGAAGTAATAGGTACATTTCTGCTAATTATAATAATCGTAAAAGTATCATGATTATCCCTCGCAGTGTTATTGCAGTGATTTCACCATCCTTGCCGGCAACGCCTGCGCTATGCAGTGACACTGGCGTTCGCCGCTCCGCGTCGCTATTTTCAATACTCGTTTGTTCAGTCATCCTTGATACGGTACGCCCATATTCACAAGGTGGCGCGCCTGTTTCTTGTTGTTACTTCGCGCTCTCAGACGCACGCGTGAAATAACAATACAACATTCACACTTAATTTCATAAATTCAACTACCATTAATTTACCAACAACTTTAGATAGCGCACCTCTAAAGTACGCGAAAAATAAGCAAGATGAGAAAAAACTGTCATGCCACCTAGTGAATATGCACTAATAAGTACTGCTGCGAAACGCGGACGCTGCAAACAACTCAACTCTCAAGTCTATGCGAACATTCCATATAATAGGTTATTCCTCGGCATACTGCAAAAGTATCGCGCGGTGCACTAATGGGTTTGTTCCAGTAGATGTGACAAGACCCGTCAAACAGCATTTCGTTTTTACTTGCCATTACATAATTGCAATATCGTTGACCTTGCACGCGACGCAGTGTTTATATTAAAGATAATCAGAGGTCTAGTACATAACGGAAAGTCGCTGTGTTCATCCAGGGACAAGGCACGCAGAACACGCACAGCAAAAACATCGAACGGACACAAATGGGATTATTTAGGCTATGTCTAGGCAATCCCTCGTGTATGAAGACATAGGAATTTGTATCCTAGCTGTTGACGGCTGTTTCCTTACAGTTGCACCGATCTGTTTTGGCAGACACATTTACTACGTAACAACCCTTTTCAAACACCTACTTCCAATCTAATGGCAGGCTAAAAAAAGCATAACAATTAACACATTTTGTTGGAATATAAGTTTTACATGGCGTTCGTTGTAAATGGTAATGGTAAATACCCGGCAACACATATCATTTTTATATCATTATTTTACAGAATGGTCACATTAAGGTCTTGGCAAAAAGTCAACAGAATTTTCTACATACAAATAAGATATTACGTAAAAAAAGATAATTATGTAGGCCCAAATCTGCAGCGATGATTATAAAACAAAATGATACGTTAAACGCATTGTTGTAAACTATCTCAGCAAACGTAATTATGTCTTTACGAAATCATGCACATGTTTTCTAAACTATCTCAGCAAACGCAATGATGTCTTCGCGAACTCATGCACATATTTCCTAAATGCAATTGGTGTATCTTTACATTCACACCATATATGCGCCTTTACAATCAGTCCAGTTTTTGAGTGATCAGATCAGCTACATTTACGTGGCGCCATCTGATGACCAGAAATGGAGCAGGAGCCGCTTGCTGCCTAGCTGCTGGCTTCGGGTGGCAATTTTATAACAACAAAAATGGCGATTGCACACGTGTTGGAAGTCCGAGTTGTTTTGCGGCGTCCGTCTCTCCGTGCTAGTCATTCTAAACAGAACTGTGTTTATGCCAGTGTAGAATAACATAATTCTCTGAAGTTTAATTTCTTGGTGGGTTCACAATTTGTCTGTATCCCACCGGAACACGGTGTAACGAATTACCCGGTGTAACGGTCAGAGTGTACCAGTGCGGCGTGCCGTGGTACATCATACAACTTGATACACTCATACAGGGCTCGGCACACTGTTAGTTTACCAATTTACGACCATGTTAACGTTTCGTGTGATTATAGGGAAACGTGACCTACAAAGTTTCTTCTCACCTGCTGTTATTATCATCTCATTGACATGCTGGTCGAGTTTAGTCCAAAAATCTAATATTTCTAGCTCTCGTAAAATGCCTGTATCTAGTTCTAGTTCTAGTTGTTTCCAGCACTCGGCAACGTTCTATTAACTGACTAGTCTGTATATATTGTGGTTACAGTGATCTTATGAGGTCTCATTCAACTAGTCAGCCTTTTTCAGAACATTATCGCCAAGCCGACCTTTCTATGCTGGCACTGAGGGTGCTTGTCGTCCTCAGTGGTTCTTTTACGTCCCAAATTGAGACGAGACCGACATTAACGTGATCTCCGAGTCACGAGGGATACACAGTCCCCAATGTTGAGAGCCAGGTTTTTACACCAAATATACCATACCTGCCCGGTCCGGGTTTCGAACTCGGGGCGCCGGCATGTCAGGCGGATGTGCTAACCACTACACTATCGCGCGCGTCAATATTACGAATGGATGCAGGCAGTAATCCGACTAAAGGGTCAACTAGCCAAACAAATTGCTGCCAAATACCCTTCCGATTAGTAAAATCAGCTACCAATGCACCATTTTACTGTCAACAGCTTCTACAATCACACCAGGAAATCTGACTACTCAAATGCACTTATGTCAGAGCAGGTGAATTTAGTAAAAAATCATTTCTCAAAAATAAATTGCAATTTTTTGTTTGTAACCAAGCAGGAAGTCCAACACAGTGTCCTGACCCCTACAGACGTGTTAACACTTGATGTTGAGTTGAGTCTTGACAATTTGACACTAGACACTAAGACTGTTGTTATTTTAGACGTATACTTAACTATTTTTATTTTATTTTTATTATGGACAATGACTGTGCCAGAAATAGACAACTACTATTTAAAATTAAGGTAATTTGCATTAATAACACTAAGACTAAGTACTTAAGTCTTATAATTAAGACAACAAATTTGACATTTTAATTGTTATAATATGTCATACACATAGTATCAACTAATTTATGGAATAACTAAAACTTGGCTACCGTACTATCCGTGGTGATAAGATCAAAGGGTCGGTCATGTTGATCACTGCATTTCCATCCTCCCGTGCAACATGCAAACACCTACTGGTGGCATGAGATAGTTTCATCCCGCGACGATTTACACCATTGTAGTCGTTAATCTGGCTACACCGTGTCTGTGTTATTCTGTCACTGCAGAGACTCAAAGACTCACAAACACACTGGCAGGTTCACTGGTCTGTGACAACGTTACACTATATCTGCAGTACTGTTACTACGTAGCCACTGCATTCCATCAGTATTAATAGACTTAGATTCAGAAGCTTGCAATAATTTGAACATGCTAATTGTTAGGTGGCGTAATCACATAGTCTTGAAATCAAAATGATAATTCCATGAATGATACTGAAATTAATTATTGATGATGCCTCTTTGTTTGATAAATATGTAAACTTACTACTAACTAAACAAGTTATGACTAGCATTAACCATGACACAAGAAGCCATGCTGATTTGTTTTGCTAGTTGTCAATAGTGTACTACTGGTGATAATTTTTGACACGTCCGTGTACTGTTGATGATAACTTTTGATAGTTGGGTCTAAATTGACTAGGGATCACATTGCAGTGGTCACACATTGTCACGACGCATTGATATTTGTACACCCCTGCTGTCACACACATTATTCACCTTTACACACGCTATTCAACCCAAGAGAAATGACATAGTATTGTGTTATACAAGTTTGTCTAACAATCATGCATTGTACTGATCCTGATGTAATTGAAATTATATTCTTTACAGATTTCAGTTGGTCATCAAACAATGTCGGAAGAGAAGGATCAAGTTTGGTGTTGTCTTGGGTCGCCGAGATATGTCGCAGCTCCGATGGTTGATCAGAGCGAACTCGCCTTCCGTTTACTCTGCCGAAAGTATGGCGCCCAACTCTGCTACACGCCAATGCTGCATGCTGGGAAGTATGTCAAAGACGCCATCTACAGGGAGAATGCATTTTGCACGTGCAAAGAAGACCGGCCACTGATTGTGCAGGTATGCTAGTCTCAGATTTGTTGGTTCACGAGAGAACGGCACAACTATCTACTTAGAGGAGAAAGCTTTTGAATCACTGCTGTTGCTATTGGGGGGGGGGGGGGGGGGGGGGGATACCGGAGGTTTAGCACCACTGAAACATTTTCACCACATATCTTCACATCTTCCTTCACCTTGTAGCTGTCTTAGTTGGCTCGACTGTAACATTGGAAAAAGGGGGGGTGCTGTTGGACATTTGTCACCACTGTGCTGCTGTTACTTCAGCTGCTCGACTGTAAACTTATGACATCTGAACACGGGGGGAGGGGGGGAGTCCTGTTGAAAATTCAGTTGTTTACGTCGCGCCGCTGAGCACTGTCAAGCTTCTCTGTTGCTTCGGCTGAAATGATGACATCTGTAGACGCACACCAAGACTGCTTTGGACATTTTTTGCCGCCATGTTGCCTATTACTGGGAGGGGGGCAGAACACCATATGTCTGCCCTCCAAGTGCACAAACCTTTCACAGTCGACAAAAATACACATTAATTGTCCCATAAAATTTACACTTCCACCCGCCATTGACGCTCGCCACAAAAACAAACATTCACGCTCACATTTAATGTGGGAGGGGCAGAACCATATGTCTGCCCCCCTGTTCCCGCACCCATGATGTGTACACTGTGTATGGGTGGACATACCATGAACCAATCTCTTAACCATACCTAAACTGGTTTGGTTCTGGTGATGAGCTAAACCATTTCATGCTTGTACATGTAAATGTAATGGTGATGATATTTCCCTACACAAATATAAAGAGAATAGTTAGCACTTTTGTATTCACTTTATAAGGTTCTTGTTTGATCTATAATTTCTTTGTTGCTTATTTTTATACAGCTAATCCTTGTGCACATATACAACAAGTTTTTTATTTTCCATGCTCTGGCAAATTAATTATTACCAAGAGTTTCACATAATATAATGATCATGAATATTTATGTGTATGTGATAATTTCAGTTGCAGATGTATTGTGAAATGTACTGCCACAGTCTGCCTGATATATAGTTAAATATTGCCGTTTTCATTAGGGGCATAATTGTGGTGTTTTGTATTCAAGATGCCAGTAGAGATATCTTGAACTTCTGACAAAATTATATGATTTTTCAAGCATCTAATGTTGTCAAGAATGGTTGGAATTGCCTGGAAATTAATCCTGAAATATCGTATAAAACGGTAGTAGTTCCCTAAACATCAGTAACCTGATGGCAGTCATACTTGCACTGTAGGTACATGACTGGTTCAAATCATAAACAGTTCCTTGCACTGCCATATGGCAGTTAATTGCGCACGCTGATCCTGCAATGTCGTCACTTTGTGAGTAGTTACCGTTACACCACAGGGAATACATGGATAGCGTCTGAAGCGATTTGGGTCTTCTGCTTGTATGCTGCAGTTACGTGAAAATGAATTGTGCCATTAAGCATCACCAACATGATGAAATTTGATTGCAGGCAGGCATGCAAAGAGGCTGTTATGCAATCCAGGTGGATGCTCCTGCAAATTGAATGGTCTTAATTAGATAGTAACTTAGCAAGATCAACTTGATTAGCGGCATGTAATTTGATTGGAACGTTCACTTATAGCATGTGCCTACTGCGCTGCCTGGTGGAAATGCATATTACAGCAAGAAAATGTCAGAGAACGGGAAACAACAGAAAACTGTTGTCAAGTGATTTACATACATGATAGCCTGTTGTGTTTAAAGTATAAATGGTTTAATTAAATTTGTCATATACATATAGAATTTATACGGCTTGCAGATGTTTGGTAACTGTCAATTAGAAGCTGGCGCATGTGTGTCCTTGTATGTGGCGCTATGTGCGTATTTCACAAATAAACTTACAACTGGTGGTTAAACACATATTTTTACCGGATTGGTCAGGTTAGTAATGATTTATATATAAACATCAATTAAAAACAGTTTTTAATTTAAGATAACAAATTGTGTGACTTGAGTATTCCTTATCTTCATTGAGAGTGGATTAATAATCTAGTCATCTTCTGATTATCTTTAATGTGTTTGAGAGTGGATTGATACTCCTGTCAACTTCTCAACAATTCTTTGTCTGTTGAGTTTATTAGACCAGTTGTGATAAATAGCCATGTGATTATTTTTAAGTTTATCATAAAATATGCCCTTCTATTTAATTAACATTGAGATTATGAACTCACGTTGCCGTATTAGGCATAATAGGCATTTGTGAAATATATCTTGCTGAGTTGTGCAAGTTATTGGTTTTATTCTAAAGGAGAGTAAGTTTTGTTGCACTCGATGTTAGATTAGAAAACCACATGTTACTTTAATATAGGAGCAAAATATTTAGCGTAAAACCACAAGCTGTGTGCTACTTTGACAGAATTAAAGACACTCGGCCTTACTATTTCTTGTAAAAATGTCTGTCGTGTAATTCTATTGACAGTGTAATTTAGCTGACAGTATTGCACGATTTGTCTTGGTGTGCGTCTTTGGTGAAGATTATCTCTTCCTTCCATCTGTGGTCAGTCCCATTTCACTTCCCATAAATCATTCCCATAGTGGGCCCATTTCTGGGTTAACCATGTCGCTTCTGTTAACAGCATCAAAATGTTCTGGAAGTCTTCGATTTACCATAATCAAGAGTACGATTTGGCAGCAAGTGGATGAAGATTAGATAATCGGATCGTCTGCCACTGTGGACAGTTGTTTCTTGTTCTTGTTGACAAATATACTTGGACAGACTAACCTATGTTTTTGTTTTTTTCTATTTTGCGAGACGCGTTTGTTGAGCTTCCTTTCATTGCCATGGTCGCATTTTGGAACCATAATGTATTTAATAAAAATGTACTAAATTACCAAGGAAACGCCGACATATAGTGCATTTTGGTACTCCAAAAAATTGCTATGAATGCGCTATTCTGGTGATTGCGGACAAAGTGGTAATCTCGCTGTGCTGCAGACAATCTCCCAGTGCAGGGTTGACTGCCTTTGCTTGTGTAATCGGGCATGTGGCTGTGTGTTTCATATGGGTGCCGCGTGGCATACAAATCTTGCAAATTGACACTTTGTCTAATGTGGCGTCCTCCTACATCGCTGCCAGCGCTGGCTCCGAGTGGCGACAGTTCCAATAAGACCCACCGATGTGATGTGACTTGCAAACATTATCACCTGGCATCAAATACTCGGGTGCATGGAATGTTAATCTGCAGCCTCTACAAAAGTGGTTGTGTTAATCTGCAGCCATTGCAAAATTAATAGAACAGTCACAGGGTAGACTTGTTTACAAATTACAGCAGTCATGGAATATGGTGTGTCTATCTGACCAGCTGCCAAGTTGGGAACATTGGATTAATTTTGTTTGGTAATTTGTTCAGGGTAATTATGTTAAAGATTTAGTAATGAAAACACATAATTGGTGAAGAATATTTCAGGTTTGCGTGTATATGTATGAGTGTCCCCCACACACTCCCCCACACACTCCCCCCACACACTCCCCCACACATTCCCCCCACACACTTCCCCACACACTCCCCAACACACTCTTCCACACACTTCCCCCACACACTCTCCCACACACTTCCCCACACACTCCCCCCACACACTCCCCCCACACACTCCCCCCACACACTCTCCCACACACTCCCCCCACACACTCCCACACACTCCCCCCACACACTCCCCCCACACACTCCCACACACTCTCCCACACCCCCATGCACTCCCCCCACACACTCCCCCCCACACACTCCCACATACTCCCCCCACACACTCTTCCACACACTTCCCCCACATTCCACACACTCCCCCACACACTCCCCCACACACTCCCCCACACACCCCTTCACACCCCCACCCACTCCTCCACACACACTCCCCCACACACTCTCCCACTCACTCCCCCCCCACACTTCCACACACTTCCCCCACACACTCCCCCACATTTCACACACTCCCCCACACACTCCCACACACTCCCCCCACACACTCTCCCACGCACTCTCCCACATTCCACACACTCCCACACACTCCCCCCACACACTCCCACACACACTCTCCCACACACTCCCCCCACACACTCCCCCACATTCCACACACTCCCCCCACACACTCTCCCACACACTCCCCCCACACACTCTCCCACACACTCCCCCACACACTCTCCCACACACTTCCCCCACATTCCACACACTCCCCCACACACTCCCCCCACACACTCTCCCACACACTTCCCCCACACACTCTCCCACACACTCCCCCCACACACTCTTCCACACACTTACCTCACACACTCCCCCACATTCCACACACTCCCCCACACACTCTTCCACACACTTCCCTCACACACTCCCCCACATTCCACACACTCCCCCACACACTTCCCCCACACACTCTCCCACACACTCCCCCCACACACTCTTCCACACACTTCCCTCACACACTCCCCCACATTCCACACACTCCCCCCACACACTTCCCCCACACACTCTTCCACACACTTCCCTCACACACTCCCCCACATTCCACACACTCCCCCACACACTTCCCCCACACACTCTTCCACACACTTCCCTCACACACTCCCCCACATTCCACACACTCCCCCACACACTCCCCCCACACACTCTTCCACACACTCCCCCCACACACTCTTCCACACACTTCCCTCACACACTCCCCCACATTCCACACACTCCCCCCACACACTCTCCCACACACTCTTCCACACACTTCCCTCACACACTCCCCCACATTCCACACACTCCCCCACACACTTCCCCCACACACTCTCCCACACACTCCCCCCACACACTCTTCCACACACTTCCCTCACACACTCCCCCACATTCCACACACTCCCCCCACACACTCCCACACACTCCCCCCACACACTCTTCCACACACTTCCCTCACACACTCCCCCACATTCCACACACTCCCCCACACACTTCCCCCACACACTCTCCCACACACTCCCCCCACACACTCTCCCACACACTCCCCCCACACACTCCCCCACATTCCACACACTCCCCCCACACACTCTCCCACACACTTCCCCCACACACTCCCCCACACACTCTCCACACACTTTCCCACACACTCCCCCCAAACACACTCCCCCCAAACACACTCCCCCCAAACACGCTCCCCCCAAACACACTCCCCCCAAACACGCTCCCCCCAAACACGCTCCCCCCAAACACACTCCCCCCACACCCCCCAGTAAATTGCATATACTGAATAACCCTGCTATATTTTGCAGTCCTTTTTGTCCAACCAGTCTAAAAAATACCATTTATAACAACTAACAATATAATCTAAGACAGATGACAAACAGCTGGACATTGTCCAGACTTGGAACTGAGTGATTGTCCAGTATAATACCCCATCAGTATGCCATTGACCACTGGGCCCCACTCAATGCCAACTTTGTATTCATAAGACGTGTGAAACGTCTGATAGGCTCCTCCCATTGTTAGTTAATCCCGGCCAGACATGTTGATTGGGAGATTTAGAGTTTGTGGTCACTGATTGCTGCTATCTGCTCTGAGGGAATGACACATACAGCTTCTGCATCTTCCCCTGGGAAACTCTGTCCAGTCATGTACCAGACCACACAGACTTATGGTTTATTTGCCAAAAGTTTAAGAAATACAATGGAATGTCCTTAATCTGGAGACTGATAATAATACTAAATGTTCTTTATTCATGATAACTTCATAATATATGCATTTTACCTTCCTCAGATTTGTGAGTTTAATCCAGAAACCCTGGCATCCAAATATCAGTTCACGGAAGATAATACACCAATATGATTTGTTTATTCTGGAAACTTGTTACCCCGAAACAACATGGCTGGATTAACTAGATTCGATTCCACTATACGGTACACAAAAGTTGCATGTTGCAGGGGCTTAAATAAATTAAAATTATTTCTTTGTTGAGTGGTCATCTTTTTGATAATTACAACTTACAACATTATCTTGAATACACAAATGCCAAAATACTGTTTAACAGTAACACCGAAATACCGTGTTCCTTAGTGACCTTTCATTGTGGACATTTTGTACAGTTATAACTTATAAGCCCTGATGTTATATCTTGATGCTATACCTTGGTATTGTGTCGCACACTGTCTAATGACAATGAACCTTTCTGTGTTTAGTTCTGTGCCAATGATCCCGAGACATTTGCCAAAGCAGCCCAGTTGGTGGAACAACTGTGCGATGGAGTCGATCTGAACCTCGGTTGCCCGCAGATCATTGCGAAGACAGGTGATGAATCATTTTCAGAATAATAACCACTTATGATTTATAATAATACCGATTTTTTCATATTTTCTCCTGCACATTTCAGACTCATTTTGTGAACAATTGAATCTGTCTAATATCCTTTATGACATGCTGGCATATTTGAATTGTTCAAATAGGTTATTTAGTTTTAGTTAAATCATCACACAAACTATTAAATTATTATTTACCTTATTATTTTTCAGATCCAGTCAAAATTAAGCAAACATTTGGCAAAATACTTCAGTTTTCGAACAGTAGTTTGTAAGTTTTTCCACTAGAAGTTATTATGTTACGTGCACCCATTAATAGGAATTATTTTGTCATTGTTTTATTTTACTTAAAGCGCGTACTTTCGTCAGGTCACTACGGAGCCTATCTGCAGAATGACTGGGCACTGGTCACACATATGATCCAGGCTGCTTGTCAGACGGTCAAGGTTCCACTGACCAGTAAGATACGAGTCCTGGCTGACCGTGAACGCTCGGTCCAATATGCGCAGATGTTAGAGCGGGCAGGATGCAAGGTAAGCACTTTTTAGTGAAAACTTCTTCCTCAATTGATTTAGTGCCTCACGAATAACGTTTGTTACTGCTCAGATCTGTAGTGTGTTAATATTTTCTGTAATGTGTACATTTGGTTTTATAAAAGAGTACATTTGTTTGTTAAAATCATCAAAAAGTCTGTACAGACAGGCTAGCATACTAGAGAGGTTCGACGTTTTGAGAAATGAGACTGAAAAAACGCAGCATAAAAGTGGAATTAACGAGGGACTTTTCATGACAGGTTGTCATGTTACAGCATTGTGGTTTGATACTGGGGCTGGGTTCGATTAGAGTCTTGATTACGATTGAAGAGCTCCGAACACTGAGGTTATTTGCATGTCTGAAGGAACGTATGACTGATAGACCCAAAGGTGATCACAACCCTTTGGGATCAAAGCCTGTTTTGTTGTTTTGCAACCACCAACAGTTTAGGCTGAGAATGATGGATTCATAGGGTTGGTTCCTGTTGGCCTAACATTGGAGTTTCGATTTGTTTAGAAGTAAAACATTGGTGTTGACGAAAACTATTTTTAACACAAAATCACTACCAAAAAGGCATCCCATTTCTGAATAATGACCTGACAGTGAAAAGTAGTTGACAAAAATGCTATTGACAAAAGCACAGTGTCACCACAGTTGGGGGTGCAACTTTGACGTTGACATGAATTGACACCGGCATTGATGCCAAAAGGACAAAGACATACATAAGAATGAGGGTACTGAGAGGAACAATTGCAGAAGAACTAGGTTGGAGAACATAATAGGTGAAAAGAGAAGACAGAAGGAAGATGGGGAACTAAGAGAAGACACTGAAATGAGAAAAAAAAAAACAAAGACCGGTAGTTGAAGCAGGCAGAGGTGGACAGAGACTGAGACAGGGAGCATGGGAAACAAGAGTGTTGTAGAAGGAGAATGGGAGGACCAGCATTAAGATGAAGAGACTGCGTCAAGAGAGATCTTGAAAGGGAGGGGGAGAAGAGTCTCGAGTGGGAGAGAGAGCGGAGGAGGATTACGATAGATGGAGATGACTGGATAAGACGGTGGAACAAACCATGCCCCCTCCTCCCCCCACCCATCAAGGGGTAAAATAAAAAAGCACCAGACATTGAGAGTCCAGTCTATAGCGGTCAACATATGCTTTCCTGACCGCGGCTAACGTGTGTGTCTTGAGGTATATCTTGTTGGTAATTGTGAATCAGTAAACAAGAGCGGTATGACCAGAGGGGATTTTCTGGCTGATTTGGTAGTCACATGAATAAATATGTGTAGGACAAACAGCCGGACTCATGGATGATATTTCCCAGGGGGCTACTGGATGGTGGCTACATCAAAGTGCACCGATGTAAAAGTAATTGTAATGTCACAAGGAATGATTGTAGTTGTTAGTTTTGTAAACTGTCGGCTGCAAATGGATCTTTGCAAATACCAGGCTGAAAAAGTATCAGAGAATCTCACTGAAATCGACTAGCTTTTGTCAGGGCTGGAGTCAATTCCATTTGATCAGTTCTGTTAAAAATTCCTTTCAATTGAATAGATCTCTTCCAGTTCAGTTCATTTGTTTTAATAATTTTTTTCAATTCCAATTCCAGCTCAAATCTTTCAATTCAAATTCAGAATTAATTCGATGGAAATTTTTCCAATGCAAATATATGTGAAATGTTAGCAGTAGCAGTAACAACAAGGGTCTGCACAGCTATTCTGTAGCTAATTGCTAAGTAAAGTAGTGCTAGTCAGCAGATGGGAATGTGGCCTTTCTGTGAAATTATTATTTATTATGAATCATAATATATGTCTACAGATATTTATTTATTTGTATTATTGCTGTGCCATTATTCTGCTACATTTTATTTATTTTTTCTTATTACTAACTGGTAATATATTTATTTAGTAATTTTGCACAATTTTATTTCTGTATTTATTTTTAATCTTATTAATATTAGTATTTTAGATACATGTATTTGTTGATTTTACAATAATACACTATTTTATATATATATTTAAATATGTCGTACCACCACCACAACATTGTTTGGATCTAGTGCTATACTAAATAAAATATTTATTTATTATTTAGTGTCCTTTGTAGTTACACAACATGAAAGTTTAGCGAGATATTATGAGAACACCCTAAGCCTGTAAAGCCACCCAATGAGGCTATTTGTTGTTGTGGCTCTGCAGTAAACCGGAGTGTCACGTCAGACATGCTCTGTTCCTGGAACGTTCCACCTGCAATGATTGACTTTGACATCTCCTGGTCTCGTTGATGGAATGTTTGCTTTATGTCGGAGAATGTTGTACACCAGGGAGGGAAACAGGCAATGTCATGACAGCCAATCGGTCTTCATTATATGCACATGTGACCGATGTTGATTGGTCCCCATGGACTGGCATATGTCAAACAGAATAATGTTCCTATGATCGATGTCTCTGGTCAGTTTCTGTGTGCGTGTGTGCACGTATGTTTTTCGACGTTGCCGTCGGTTCGTTAGTGGGGTTAATATAGTGGTCTACGTCTGTTTCCGTCATGGTTTGACATTGACGAGGGGGGTCTGGTTGACCTTTGAATTATATCTGGGATGTCAGGCGCTCTTGGGTGTGTACACAGTACCTCGGTGGAAGTCATTTTGTTTCAGCATGTTGACATTACTACTGTTGCCATCTAGTGGTGTATTCTGGCAGCTAATCACGAAGATATCTGTGGTGATCATTATTGCCTATTTGACCTTGACTTCTAGCAAGGTCAGCTTTTTGTGTGACCAAAACATCTGCTTAACAAAACTAAAATTGGAGCAGGAAAGTTTGTTTCCAAGAGATTGTGGTTATAAATTTGTTGACTAACTACAGAGAAGGCAAAACCATCAGGTAATAATTAAAAGCAAAGGTAAATACACGTAAGACAAATATCACATATATGCAAACTAATCACATATTCTAATTAGTCAGGGGTTTGTACTTGCAGACAGGATAGATTATTATGTTTTCTTTACAACTGTTTTCTTTGGTACTCCATGGACATATTTTGGTAGAGATGGGACTAAAACATATATTAATGTAAATATAATCAATCTAGTGTCAGTTTCTTTGGTTATAATCCACAATGTAGCAGCATTCAAATGTTAAAATACATCATTATTACTTACTTACTTAATCCTCTTCGTGTGGATTCACACATTCGGCCGACACCAAAGAACGCCAATATTATCTGTCCGCTGCCAGCTTCGTTACTTGGCCCCAGCTCCACCCGAGTGCCTTCATCTCCCACTCCACTGATCTCCTCTGGTCTCCCCCTCGCTCTCTTGCCATCAGGGGTCCAGCGCATGGCCACTCTTGGAATGGAGGTCAGCGACATTCTGCAGACGTGTCCGATCCATCTCCATCTGCAGCGTTTAACTTCAAGAGAGATGGACGTCATGCCTGTCCTTTCATGGAGTTCCGTGTTAGAGATTTTATTTGGCCAGTAGATCGGCAGAATACTCCTGAGACACTTGTTTTGAAAAACTTCCAGCATCTGGCATATGCCTTTGGTGACCTTCCATGATTCCGCCACATATAACAGCACACCCAGGACGTTGCTCTTGAACAGGTGCACTTTGGTTCTGTTGCTGATCTTACTGGTCTTCCAGAAGTTCTTAAGTGCTGCAAATGCCTCTCTTGCCTTGCTGATCCTTGCCTTGACCTCAGAATCTTAGTTTCCATCCAATGTCCCCTTGGCCCCAAGGTAGGTGAACTCAGTCACTTCTTCAATATTTCTTGTCCAATTGTGATTGGGTCTGCTGTGTCCCAGCATTTCTGGCAAGTTCCTCACTTTTCTTTGGATGTCTCCGTAGTGGTGCGACAAGAGAAATACTAAGTCTAGATCACCTAGTGAGGCTAGAGTATCTGTATTTCTTTCATGACCCAGTCGATCCCAAGGCAAAAGAGGAAGGGGGATAATATAATAATCTAATGTCAGTTTCTTTGGTCAAAATCCACAATGTAGCAGCATTCAAATGTTAAAATGCATCATTATACACACAAATAATTAATAGATTTATGGTTCTCTATGGTGTGTATCTAATGAGAAATTTATAGCAACAACTAATAACAAAGAATTTGAACTGAACGTAGAATAAAACTATGGCATTGATTCTAAGTTTCAACTTAGTGACCCAGGCTACTTTTTGTTTCACAGATTGTTATTTTAGATGTTATTGGGCTAAAACATATGACAGTTACTTCAAGTACGATCATGGAACCATGCAGTTACCAGTGCCATGCGATTTATGCCGGTCACAAGATTGCACCTATCGTGTTCCCATCTCATCTGCCATTGGATTATACATTCCACCGTTTGATGGTATTATCTTTAGGGTTCTGTGACCCAAGATATCAGGTTTTAATGTTAAATAATATTTCTTTTATTTGGTATGTTCACACTCCTCTGCACTGTTCATAGGCAGGTGCGACATGGTGGCGACGTTGACAAAGATACTCGCAGAGATTCTTTTATTGTACATTCTAATTTATGTACGTTGAAGAAGTCAGCTGTGCATGTATAAGCCAGTGAAAGTGGTAACGTTGCATAATAGGCTTGGCATGAGTTCACACCTTTGTGTTTGTAGCCACATCGAGGCAACGATTATGCATTGAATGTCAACGTGGTTAATGTGGCCTATTGAAGGCAAGCTGTCTTGTAAGACTAATCAATGCCCTAGAATTAATAAACTGATGCTCGGATCTGTGGCGTGGGCCCGAGAAGTGGCCACTTGAAGGTGCAAAGTTAGGGGGGGGGTTGAATGGCAATGTTGCATTGGCGTCATGAAGTTGAGTCTGGGTTTAGTCTTATGAGTTTTTGAATATGTTTTGTGGCAACTGGTCCGTGAATCAATAATGATAATATGAAAACTTTGATAGTGCCGAAAGAAATCACCAAAAACCAAACTTTGAGGTGCATCAAATCGAAAGGGTGAGGCAATATTGAAATCTGTTAAATCTGTTAAATCTGATGGATGAGTATGTTGGGTTAAAGAGGGAAGCAAGGTTAAAAAGATGTTTTCAAATAAGGAAAAATATTATATTTTCTGCCGACGGATGTGAGTTTTAAAGAGATAATGCAGCAAATGAGAAGATCCTAAAATTCCAATGTTTATTTAGACACGGGGAAAACAAAGTAGATGAGAGTTAGATTATAATTAAATAATTAGAGTTAATTCTAAGTGTTTCTTATGACTGCTTTTGTAACCAACAGTGTGTGGTCTTCTCTTCAGTGGCTGACCGTTCACGGGAGAACGCGAGATCAGAAGGGAAACAACACGGGTTTAGCGGACTGGGACACGGTTAAGGCAATCAAGTAAGTCTCATGGACACGGACTCTCTGAATACTCAGTTGCTTCTGATAACGGAAATGTTGTGTTTTCTTGTTACTATTGTTGCGGGATGTGTTGGTGTTCATATCTGTTTGTTGTGATGTGTGGGTTGTGGTGTGTAGTAGTTGTGATGTGTACTAGTTGTGGTGTGTACTAGTCGTGTGTAGTAGTTGTGGTGTGTAGTAGTTGTGGTGTGTAGTAGTTGTGTGTAGTAGTTGTGGTGTGTACTAGTTGTGGTGTGTAGTAGTTGTGGTGTGTAGTAGGTGTGCTGTGTAGTTGTTGTGGTGTGTAGTTGTTGTGGTGTGTAGTTGTGGTGTGTAGTTGTGGTGTGTAGTTGTGGTGTGTAGTAGTTGTGGTGTGTAGTTGTTGTGGTGTGTAGTTGTGGTGTGTAGTAGTTGTGGTGTAGTTGTTGTGGTGTATAGTTGTTGTGGTGTGTAGTTGTGGTGTGTAGTAGTTGTGGTGTAGTTGTTGTGGTGTGTAGTAGTTGTGGTGTAGTTGTTGTGGTGTGTAGTAGTTGTGGTGTGTGGGTTGTGGTGTGTAGTAGTTGTGGTGTGTAGTAGTTGTGGTGTGTAGTAGGTGTGCTGTGTAGTTGTTGTGGTGTGTAGTTGTTGTGGTGTGTAGTTGTGGTGTGTAGTTGTGGTGTGTAGTTGTGGTGTGTAGTAGTTGTGGTGTGTAGTTGTTGTGGTGTGTAGTTGTGGTGTGTAGTAGTTGTGGTGTAGTTGTTGTGGTGTAGTTGTTGTGGTGTGTAGTTGTTGTGGTGTGTAGTTGTGGTGTGTAGTTGTTGTGGTGTGTAGTTGTTGTGGTGTCTAGTTGTGGTGTGTAGTTGTTGTGGTGTGTAGTAGTTGTGTTGTGTAGTAGTTGTGGTGTTTATTGGTTGTGGTGTTTATTGGTTGTGGTGTGTAGTAGTTGTGGTGTGTAGTAGTTGTGGTGTGTAGTAGTTGTGATGTGTGGATTGTGGTGTGTAGTAGTTGTGGTGTGTAGTAGTTGTGGTGTGTAGTAGTTGTGTGTGTAGTAGTTGTGTGTGTAGTAGTTGTGGTGTGTAGTAGTTGTGTGTGTAGTTATTGTGTGTGTAGTTATTGTGGTGTGTAGTAGTTGTGGTGTGTAGTAGTTGTGTGTGTAGTAGTTGTGTGTGTAGTAGTTGTGGTGTGTAGTAGTTGTGTGTGTAGTTATTGTGTGTGTAGTTATTGTGGTGTGTCTTGGTATCGCGTTGGTCATGGTGTGTACATGTAATGGTTTGTTTTGTAGTTGCATCAAGTTAGTGGTAGTTACAGTGGTGCTGATGTTGATGATGATGATGATAGTGATGATGATGATGGTGATGGTGGTGGTGATGATGATGATGATGACAGTGATGATGGTGATGATGATGGTAATATTGTAAGTGATGCTAAAATGGTGATGATAATGATGATGCTGATGATGGATATTAAGATGTTTCTTGTGATTGTCTTTCTGACTGATGGTGGTGATGGGTATGGCAATGATGGTGATGAGGTTGTCAGTGTTGATGTTGATGCTGCTGATGGTGATGATGATGGTGATTTTGTTGCTGAAGCTGATGGTGATCCTAATGATGGTGCTGACAATGATGGCGATGACGTTAGTGATATTGATGCTGCAGCTGCTGACATTGATAATGCTGACAGTGAATGTGTGTCTATTAGTGAATGTTGTTTCAATTCCTACTCTTGCGCAGTGTTTGTTACAACCACCAAATAAAAGTATACTTATGCACACAATCACTGTTAACTGTCCTATTTATTGCTACTGTATCGGGTGTCAATCATACAATAATTACAGTCATTACACAGCATCATTACACAGCATCATTACACAGCATCATTTCACTGCAATCAAGGGATAATTGGATCCAATTCCAGGGTAGCTGCCCAATTATCCTAGATTTCAGTTCCTGAGCACAGATTCATTGCTTCACCCAATTTCCCGGTTAAGTTGTGCAGGGCAGCAGGGCTGATATCATGTAGTAGAGTTGATGTCTGCTGTAGGATTAATCGTGTGCATTATTGCAGCTAGAAAAGTTGGATTGACAAAATTGTAAAAAGTCTCACTTAAACCTACATGGTAATATAATCCAGGCCTTTTATGAGCAACTAATGCATCATTTCTAAAGGATGCTTCATTGGGAAACTGAAACATGTTGAAAAACAATCTTAAAAATACAAAATCTAAAAAAGCTATGATGCTGTTTGTGTTAGTTTTCTCTCTAATCCTCTGCCTGGATTAATTGGGCAATTTTGATGAGCAAGTTTTTTAGATATAAATCAGCAAGTTCCTTGTTTGCCTTCATTATTTGTATGTTTATATGATCAGCTTACTCCGTTAAAATGAGGTAACCTTTGCAAGGGGAAAAAGAAATGTCTACCAATCATTTGAAACAACAACAAATTCACAATTTCTACATTCATCCAGCAACAAAATTTCAAAAGGTATAAATCTACAAATCACCCACGTGGGTCTGCTAGCAAGCCTACAAGATGTCAGCCACATACATGTGAAACTGATATATTGAGACAGACGTACAAACAAACATAGAATCGCACACCTTTTTATAATATAGGTACCGGGGTAGTGCCTTCATTGATTTAACAACACCTAGAAACAATATGGTCGAAATGTTTGCTCCCTCTCGTTGATATGAAGTACTTTTTATTATCAAGAACATCAGCCGTGCCGATGAGAAACCAATTGAAGTAAACACTGCATGTTTGGTTCTATGTCAGGGCGAATGTGTCGATACCAGTGATTGCCAACGGGAACATACTCGACCTGAACAGTGTGCATCGATGCCTCGCCACAACTGGGTGTGACGCAGTTATGTCAGCAGGTAGGTAGAGATCTTTATGCTTGATAATTTTATTCATTGGGATTATTTTTTAACAGTACAAAAGTGAAGGTAAGTTCTTTTATAGTGCAGGATCCATTCCTCAGGACTGCTCAGAGCGATTTACACTTTACTCCCTGGCAGACCTGTTCAATCGAACACCATCTCGACTTCTCTGGGAAGCATTCAGCCACACTGCTATTACTGTATGAAGACTATTTGTACACAAATATCGACCACTGTCTATACTCAGATACTCATTCATACGCCTAAGTGAATTGGTGCAATGTAGAGTGAACGAACTTGCCCAGGTTCTACATGGCAGCATAGCATTCCACAACTTAGTAAAATTCACGAAAATTACTTACCTCATTTTTCAGATAACATACCTAAAGTTAGTGATATAACACAATTTTACAAAAAAATTGAATGGACAATGTTCCTTTAATGGTGGACAGGCCGTAATTATAGTGTGTGTGAGGTTTTACTTGTTGATGAGTCCAAGTTCCACCGCCCAGAAGCAGTAACGATTACTCTGTCGCAGTGACTTCCACAAGGCACTACCTCCACGAGGCACTCTGTCGCAATGTCCTCCACAAGGCACTACCTCCACGAGGCACTCTGTCACAGTGACCTCCACGAGGTACTACCTCCACGAGGCACTCTGTCGCAGTGTCCTCCACAAGGCACTACCTCCATGAGGTACTCTGTCGCAGTGACCTCCACAAGGCACTACCTCCACAAGGCATTCTGTCACAGTGACCTCCTCCACGAGGCACTACCTCCATGAGGCACTCTGTTGCAGTGTCCTCCACGAGGTACTACCTCCACGAGGCATTCTGTCGCAGTGACTTCCACAAGGCACTACCTCCACGAGGCATTCTGTCGCAGTGACCTCCACAAGGCAGTACCTCCACGAGGCACTCTGTCGCAGTGTCCTCCACAAGGCACTACCTCCATGAGGCACTCTGTCGCAGTGTCCTCCACAAGGCACTACCTCCACGAGGCACTCTGTCGCAGTGACCTCCACAAGGCACTACCTCCACGAGGCACTCTGTCGCAGTGACCTCCACAAGGCACTACCTCCACGAGGCACTCTGTTGCAGTGTCCTCCACAAGGCACTACCTCCACGAGGCATTCTGTCGCAGTGACCTCCACAAGGCACTACCTCCACAAGGCACTCTGTCGCAGTGACCTCCACAAGGCACTACCTCCACGAGGCACTCTGTCGCAGTGACCTCCACAAGGCACTACCTCCACGAGGCACTCTGTCGCAGTGACCTCCACGAGGTACTACCTCCACGAGGCACTTTGTCGCAGTGACCTCCACAAGGCACTACCTCCACGAGGCACTCTGTCGCAGTGACCTCCACAAGGCACTACCTCCATGAGGCACTCTGTCGCAGTGACCTCCACGAGGTACTACCTCCACGAGGCACTCTGTCGCAGTGTCCTCCACAAGACACTACCTCCACGAGGCACTCTGTTGCAGTGTCCTCGTAATAGCAACAGTTGATTGGCTCCACTGAATGAGTTTTGCCGCCGACACTAATCTTGTCATCGATTGGCTGAATCATGGCTAATTTGCATAGATTGATCAGCCGGAGCCGGGATCAATCATTGATGTGAATGACTTGGGAAGTGTGGTGTGTTAATCCGGTGATGTGTTATGTGAAGGCGTTGGATGTGTATCAGAGGTGGCCAGATTTAGATTTTATACCTAAGAAATCTATTGACAGATTAAAGTGGAATGAAATCTATCTAGAGATGAAAGTAAATCTCTATCGTTGAATGAACTATTTTCATTCCACCATGTGACCATATAAGTTCACGTCGGGTAGTATATGTGCAGAATTAATGTATGCAGTGAGAGAACTATTATCGGATCCAGAATAAATGAACCACTACACAATATTCCTTGCTTGAAATACATCCTGCACCAATGCTTGTAGAATGAGCAACTTTAGATGCAATTCATGCAAATTCATCTTGGGTAGAGTCTAGTCTACATTATATTCCTGTAATTACCGCCAGGTGACTTTCCATTTCTTGATATCGGGAAGGATTCTGAACTTTGGGTACAGAAAGAAATCCGTGGCAACAGCTGACTATTCACAAACGCTATCAGGGCCATTCACCATAAGTCTATCTAATTCTAATATATGTTGTGATCACTCTGTGGTACCCTACAACTAGACTTATTAATTAATCTATATTGTTGATATTATACAAAAACAACCCTTCCTGCTCTTTTCCTCCCATCTTTTTAGCTCCTTCTTGCACCTTCCTATCACTTCCTACTCCTTTGTACCTCTTCCTGCTCATTTCTGCCACTTCCTGCTCCATTCTACCTCTTTCTACTCATTTATTCCACTTCCTGCTCCATTCTACCTCTTCCTACTAATTTCTGCTACATCCTACTTCTTTCTACCTCTTCCTACACATTTCTGCCACTTCCTGCTCCTGTCTACCTCTTCCTACTCATTTATGCCACTTCCTGCTCCTTTTTATCTCTTCCTGCTCCTTATTTTTTTTACATTAATCTGTCATTGGGAAGAGCTGGATATCTTCTGTGTTGGAAAAGACAACATTTAGAATGCCATTTTCGAATGTGTCATCATTTCTCTGCATTTTTGCCTTAATTTTTTAAATATCATACCTGTATTTAACACTTAATTGAATTTAAAATGGTTACTTGAGTGAAATCTCAGTGTAGAATTCCACATAAAGAACTATGCCATCAAATTGATTGAAAGAGATTTTCAGCAAGTTCAAACAGTTACTCTACCTAGATTGAGATGTGTTTAAGGTGGACATTGGACTATGACCTACTTAGACCTGTTGCTGCAACATTTGAGCATGTAACTAATGGATGGCTAGATACCCCACGCCTCTTACACGTTCTAAGTCCCGGAGATTATTGACCTAGACTCTGTGAATGGAGAGATCAGATGTCCAGGCACATAAGTCATAGATCCAGGTTTCGTATCGGGCCTAGAAATCCTTGGCAAGCAAAGAATTTCATTTGTTAAAAATCAAGGCCATTAAAGCCTTGATTTTGCTAAATGGCATGGAGGAATTATGAATTCAAAATATTCTAAAATATAATGGCTGACTCCCAGAATGTTTAGTTGTCCATGTATCCATGCTGTGTGGCCATGTTTTTATGCTTTGAGCTGGTTAGAGACAGTACTGGCAAAAACTATAATTATATAAAATATCTATTTGGTGTAACAGAAGTGTCGATTTTTGTCATGGATTGTTAAGGAGGTCTGCAAAAGGCACAGGATTTCATAGTTGTTCAAGAGTATGAATCGTGAATCGATGGAAGAATCTTGCTAGTGAGGGTAGAAGATGAAGCAGCCATGTTGAACAAGTACTTGGCCAGAAGGGATCGCTGTAATTATGTGTTGTGATGAGTCAGAGGTGTGAAGGAACATATCAGTGGGCGGCCGTGTGTCAGTGACTCCATCGGAGCAATAACTACGACTCAACACGTCATGCATACATTCAAACACCATGCACCGCATAGTGCACACCACACAGTGCACGCCACAGACACCACACCGCCACGCACCACACAGAGTGCGCACCACAAGCACCATGCACCACACAGACGCCTGTTTCACATTGCAATAATCCGGCAGAACATCTTGGGACTTTGTCACTTGATTAACGTGTGAATGGACGACAGAGAAAGTGCAGTCTAATGCTATTACAAGTCCTACACATGTTCTGATTGTGTGTAAGAGCTTGCTATGGCACTACACGGTAAGACGGCATTACACACTAAGTGGGTGGTGTACACGGGTGCTAATTGCGATGTGTTGTACATGTTTATAAACAACTGGAAATGCATATTATTTTGATACTATTTTTGTAGTGTTTAATAGAATACTACTGCCTTTACTATTATTATTTTTCATTTGAATACCCCTATGATGCATATTTATTTTATAAAATTATTATTGTTTATTTGAACATGTGTGCTTATTTTATCATAAATTCAAATATCTGTGCATTATGTAATGAATGTTTATGTCAGTATATATGCATATTTTTGTTTTTTGTGTACGCTGTAAAATGCATATATTTATTGTGCTGCTGTAAAACAGTGAAAAATTGCATTAATTCTGTCTATATTCATCGTGGGTTGACATCTACGTGGAGCTAGCTACAAATAATAACAACAAAGATTTGTTCTTTTGGTGTAAGAAAATTTATTTTGAATTTGTCGTAACCAAGTAAACCAATGTGTATCTTTGATCCTAGCACAGATAATGTTTTGTTTGATTTATTTATTAAACATATAAATAGTAAAATAGTTCTGCAGCTGAAACTACAGAAGCACATTTTGGACCTAACTGGTGGACATTAATTTTCTCCACCCAGAAAGATTTACCTGAGAACATCAGAATGGCCAAAAGACATCACTGATCAATTGATCTTTGTAAGTTTTTTGACATAAATTTTTATATTTATTGTTATTTGCAATCTGTGTTTTGAAACTATTTTAAACTTAAATATAAGTTTGACTGTATTTTCGGTAGCTTTTTCTGTAGCTGCACCCAAAATTTGGAATCAACTCCCTATCACTTTAAAATCATCTGAGACTATAAATACCTTCCGTAAAAAACTTACTTTCTGTAGCTGGATACAATATATGTTTGCTATGTATGTTTATTGGTGTAGATTATCTCCCATTGGTTGCATTCGATATAATTATTCTGAATACGAGCCCAAGCTCGGCGAAACCTAGTTGACTTGTAGGCCCATTTGCATTCGTTGTTTTGAATAAAATTTGATTCATGTGGAACCGTAAGATAACTGCTTGTTCCTCTATTATGACTAGTGTTTGTATTACGTCGGAATATTGCACAATAACTCATTCTGACGCACGTTTCGACCCAAAAGCTATCCTTGTGAACATGCTCTGAATGCATGGAAAGGGTCGGCCTGATGCCAATGTGTGTCATAAGTGACGTCATGATACCACGTGATCGCCTAGCTCATTAAAATCTAATTTTCCGCGGGAATCGCTTCACAGACGGGCTTAAAATCGAATTTATGCTACAAATGTATTTTTTTGTATTTGTTTAATGTTGTCAAATGTTACATACAATGTTAAACTTTGTGTACACATGGAAAAGGATTTTAGCTAATGCCTTATTTTGATTTCCTTTAAAGAATAAACACTACATATCGGATAGTTCAGTGGAAAATGAAAATTTAACTGAAATATGAAACACTCACTTTGGCGAATCAGTGTCGATATGTTAGTTCCTCTGTGTCAACAGTGTGTCACTGTCTCCAACATCATCAGGTGTTTGTGTCGATAAACTGAGTCCTCCACTTGACGCTGTGATCGGTGTCATAGTTAGTTGACACTGACTCATTGATGTCGACTGCTGGCCTACTGGAGATGCATTGCATTGATCTTTCCCGTGCCCTTTAGTCTCTGCTCATTGGCTCAGTGCTGCCATCTGGTGTCTATGCGTGAACATTCAGCTGATGTCAGCATTTTTTGAAGGCATTAAATTTAAATTTACATCCTTTAATCAAATTAGCATTTTATTCAAGTTTGCACTAAAAGGTAGACGCTCAAAATGTTCAGGGTGTGTGTAGCATTCCTGAATGTTTCTTTAAATTTAAATTTAAATTGTTCCTGTATTTTTCAAGTCCTATGTTTTCCTTTACACAGAATTAGCATTTTATTCAAGTTTGCAGTAAAAATCTTAGCTGCTCTAAGTTTTCAAGGTGCATAATGTTCCTGTGTTTTCCTTTTATTTGAAATTCAAGTATTTCCTATATTTACCGAAAGTCCTCTGTTTTCCTAATAATTGTGGAATCCTACAGTTATCAGTAGGTTGTGCCACCTGAAATAACGTATGACATGACATTTGTTGTTGGCTCAGTAACTTGCATGATTGTGCAGTTAGCATTTAACATAACGTCTGCTAAAGTGCTATTTGATGGCTGTGTGTCTCCTCTGTTGGTACTTCTGAATTACCTATGAAATATGTAAAGCTTTACATTGGCTGACATTCACAGGTGAATCGATGCAACTTATTTGATAGGACACTGAATCATCATTTCTCCTGTCCCCAATTCCCCAGTTCTTCCCACTGTTGGCTTCAATTGGGAAGGAGGAATCATTTAGTACTTTGTCTCTTTGATATATGGATGCAGGTTTTTGTGCCAATTAACCACACACTTCATCTCTCCACTAATCCTCTTTCCATCCGTCCGTCCGTTCATTCATCTTTCCCACGGATTGAACCCATTTGTTATCCTGTCTGAGCGAGTCTTCCCACTCCATCCTTCCAATTCTCCCCTGGTCTTCTCATCCCTAAATCCTCCATGCACGTTCAAAGGTCAAGTCTGTAAAAGGTCACTAAACCAGCTGTCATTGACAACAGAGGATGGATGGAGGCATCATTAGCCTTGTGGACAGTTGCTGGAGGGGAACATCTGTCTTAATGGTGGATTTCCGCTTGCATTTATCCTACGTCTGGGATGTGAACTGGTTTTGGAAGAGAGCAGCATCGTGTATGGTTTAATGGCCTCTTACTGTTTGTCTGATGACATCTGTATAAAAATAAACCCAGACATTTATTGCAAAAATGACATTATACATATTTTTTAATTCAATTCTTCATTTCCAGTTGAACATAATGCATTCGTCATATGTACTTAGTATAAATTAAAACACAATTGAAATGGAAAGGGAGAATGCTGAAGCACATTTCTTATTTGGCACTTTCTCCCAACTAATGAGAAAAGTGTCGCAATGCGTGATTTACTGCAGTAAGCTTTCATCCAACTATTCCCATCAACTGGTGCAATAAAGCCTATATATTGATTAAAACAAACATATCTTGCAAAAATAAAAATGTCCTAATGGTTTACAAATGTTTAATAAATTTTTAAACAATTGACTAAAATCCTGTTATTGCAATTCCATTACTGACCAGTGAAAACAACATGAATAGTGGTGGCTGTTTGACGACAACAAAGAACAATAAACTCGTCTGCAGACACAAACATGGCTCAAAGTTATCTTGTCAGATTCGGTGAAGTTTCGAACGCATTCTGGGAATACTGGTGCAGTTATCGTCCATCTCACATAGGCGTGTTGAGACAGTGTCTGACTTGTCTGTTAGCCCTGTGTGGAGCCCGCGCATCAAAGTCATGTCATTGATACCTGCGGCGGCCATTCTTAGATGTTCTCTGATCTCTGTCAAGATGGATGGTCTAAGAAGTTGCATCAACCTTCTGTGACATCCAAAGTCCCATATCATAAATGATAATGCAACCATAAGAATATCATGACAAGAAATATTACCAATTTTAAATCTTGCTTAATTTGTCAACATTTCTTGTGTGTATGTGTGTATTTGTAGAATTATTGAAAATACTCACCCACATATGCATACATCATATGCATTGTCGCGTACACAATTTTATGGTCTGTATTATAAATATAGACCCCCTTGAACTTTGTTGACGTAACCAACAAGATCCAGCGTGTTTACATTTATAGCTAACTACTACAAGGTAGGCTAGACGACTTCGAATATCGAGTTCTGAGAGTAAGGAAACATTGGAACTCTGGATTTCTCAGTTGACATGCCAGATCTTCTCTTGCAGTTGTGTTAGTCGGAAATATAGCTACACCATCATCTGTAGAGTTATCTTTTTTAGAACCTGTGAAGACAGGTTTTCGAGGGTTTAGGCACAAATGTAGTTTTCTTATCATGATTACGTAATTTATGTACATAATATGTTAAATCCTTAGTGAGTGATATCATGTCAAGTTGACTCAAGTGACTGCCAATTTGGAAACAAAAACTGAAAGTTGTCATACTCCATTTGGACAAGTACAGATGATGTGACCAGCACCTAGCTATCTTAGAATGTACCTGTCTGGTAAGAGTGCAGTAACAGTTAGCATTTATATATGGTTGGAAAGACACAGAAAGAGCTGAAAATAGAAACCGAAACTGTAAATAAATTAATTTAAACACTCTCCAAGTGACGTGGTATTACTTTCACTACAAGCAAACAAACTCTATCAGTAACTCTGCGCAGCAATCACGGTGTGCACTGATAAACACATCCCATTCACCATTAAATGTTATAATTCTACCCAATCACACGTCTTTAGCTTAATGCTGCGAGACCGTGATTTTCCACTCTCTTCTTTGACATGGGTGTAATCTCCCAGCACATTAAACGCACTTTGTCGGTGTGGCGTACGTCGTTCGATTGCTGTCAGACAGGTAGGGAGCTCTTACGGTGGAGTAATGAAGCTACTCCGGACATTGGTCATGATTATTGGCGTTTTTATAATTGCTAAATGTGTCTGTCAGTGCGTCGTAATTAGTAGCGACATTCAAGTCTCGTGCTCGTCCGAAATAGATGTGATGGGATTGAGCCGTAGTGGTGAGTTAATTTCTCAGATATTGGTGTGGTTCGTCGTGGTCGCATTTAAAATACAGCTCGTCAGTAGGTTTGATAAATGAGGTTAACATATCTTTTTATAATTGGTGGTCATAATATAGCGAAGGACATCACTCGTCCGGATGAAGATAATGTCAAGTAGCAAATGATTAGATAGTATAACAGTACCACAGAAATGGGTTGTTTGTTTAGTTTGACTTTCAAGACTGCAGTTAATATGTTTATGGCATACCATAATGAACTAGCTGCCAGTTTGCAAAACATTTAATTTGTATGTACTACTTGCCAAACAACATAATATCATAACGTAACTTTTTCATATCATATGTAACCTTAACATTATTGTTAATAAGTTTTGTTGTGTACTTTTGCCACCAGAGGGCTTGCTGCACAATCCAACATTGTTCTCCGGTCTGGATCAACCTGTGTGGGAAGTTGCGACTAGTTACCTGGATCTGTGTAGGTGCTACCCAACAATCCACGGACACATCCGTACACACCTCTTCAGGATCTTTGCCTACTGGTAAGCTGCTCTGGCATTGACTTATATCTAATTATAGTTGAACTGCTTGTGCATGTGTGTGTGTGTGTGTGTGTGTGTGTGTGTGTGTGTGTGTGTGTGTGTGTGCATGCATACATGCATGCATGCATGCGTGCATGCTTGTGTGTGTGATAAATGTGTGCGAGTGTGTGCATGTGTGTGTGTGTGTGTGTGGTGTGGTGTCTTTTCATAACGATACGCATAATATTCTCTGTTATTGATCCAAGGACCGCCAGTCTATTAACACAACAAGTACTGTAATGAACTGAATCAACCACCTAAAGCATTATGTTTCTGATTTAAGAACAACTAATCGCATTGCTTATAATTAAAGAGTTTTCCATCTTGCATTTTGAAATGACCCCCTCATGTCTTCCCTGTTATGATTCCAGCCTTCCCCACATGAAAGACCTGCAGTCACGGCTTGCTGTGGCAAATAATCTCGCCCAGTTTGATGCTATTACTCAACAACTGAAAGAGAGGCTTGTTACCAGTGTGATCCCTGGTGGCGTTGACGCAAAAACGTTGTCGTCAGGTGACGCCAATCATTCCACAGACATTGAAGGTGATAATGAAGATAATAAAGAAGCAACACAAAGAAGTGTTTTGACTGTTATTCCTGTTAGCTCCGTGCAGCCATCTGGTGGAACGAATGTCAAACTACAACGTTTAGAAAGTGATAAATCGAGAGATGGTGACGAAAGCAAATATAGTGCGGACATATCCTTTCATGAAACGCAAAGAACTACACCAAATACTCAGTTTTTGGTGAGCGATTCACTTGGTGCTGATTCTGGAGACAGTGGCTCCTCCAAGCGACACACAGGTGAATTGTGGTCAAGTAGTGAGAAAACGAGAGTGACGGAAACATTAGAAGACATTACTATACCATGCAGTGCTGTGATTGGTCAGCTGGATAGATGCAAACGACCGATGTGGCTGTGTCACTGTCGACCCAGAATTTACAGGTACAATATTGTAGTTCCCCGTCAACCCAATAGGTGGCAGTTTATATTGGTATTTTTTAAGATTTGTTTTATTGTATCAGGTTCTTTCGTCTAAGCCACACACATATTTACATTCACAGCCCATTCCTACATAGATAGCTTTGGTCATCTAATTCTGATTTACATCTTGTTCATAGAGTTGAAAATAACATGGGAACCACAGGTTACGGCTTTCTTGGTTGTCGCATTAGCTATTTTGAATTCACTCATTTGTTTTAGGTCAGCTGGAGACATTGCTGTTATCTTTTGCCATGCTTAGTCTCCTCTAGTTCATCTGGACATTTAATATTGAACACCGGTTTCGAGATTGACTAACCCATTACTGTGTTGTACGTTTCACAATGTGCAACAATTTAATCTTGACTCTTGACGTACTCTGTACATATCTTTTTGACATTAAAGTCTACTTCCACAAGTCTGTTTGCTGCACAGAAAATAATCACAATAAAGAGGTGGTGGTATTAGAGAATAATTGTGTCTTGTCTATTATGAAACAGTGTTTTCTGGTTGCAGAAATGGAGCGTCACTACGTCGACATGATGCGTCAGGAGTGTCAGACAGTCTTGTCGTAGTGGACGGACACCTTGATACAACGAACAGTGCGCCTTGTTTAAGCGACCAGCCTCCTGGCCAGCATCACAAGCTGTCGGTGCGTCGTGTTTTTCTAAGAAGGGACCAATTAAAAATCAACTCGGAGATGGCGGGAGTTTTGTTGACTGTTTAAAGTTTTATTCCATTTATGCCAGGGTGTTTTTAAATAAAATGTTTAAAATTTCCAATGGATCTTTTTTTTTTTTTTTTTTTAAAGTATGTAGTTCTTTAAATATTTATTAAAGTAAAAGATAAACCTAATGTTAAGAAACTTGAGCCGAGGACAAGTCATCAGTTGTCATTATAATATCACCATAATTTATTTAGTCAATCTTATGATAATGACAATAACAACAGTGACACTGACAGTGATGACATACATGACAGTGTCACTGACATTGATGACATGATACTGACAGTAATGACACTGATGACACTGACAGTGAAGACACTGATGATGGTGACACTGATGACTGACTCTGACAGTTATGACACTGATGACAGTGAAGACACTGATGATGGTGACACTGGTGACAGTGATGCTGACAGTGATGCCACTAGTGACAATGACACTGACGGTGATGACACAAAGTGTTTTATCTGACAGAAAGCAGAGAAGAGGAAGTTGCGCTTTGAGCACAAGTTGGCTGGCCACCGACTACGGAGGAAGAAACGGAAAGAAGATCGGAGGGAGAGAAAGGAGGAAACAAAGGCATCTGGAAGTAGTTGTAAGTGTTGGCGCAAGATGTCGTTTGATGTTTGTAACTTGTGTATCAACCTTCATTTCTGTCCTTTTTAGTTAATTCTATGAAGAAATGTGACAATTTTGTACATTCATTGTATGCCAGTAGCATAATTATTAAAATAAAGGGGTAAAACTATTTTATTGTGCTATGATATTGATTAACATTCTCATAAATTCACTTGCCTATTGTCTAAACCTTTTGAGTATGACATTTTGGGATGTCTTTGTTTGCAGTGTGTAATGTATGAATCCAGACTCCTTCAACTTGAAGCCAGCCTTTTAAAATATTAATATGATTGATTTAATAGTCAATGTGTCGTTATGTGAATGGTCAGTGCTTGTCCATTGCCTCCACTGGACAGTCCTAATGTCGCTGAACACTCCCAGGAGGTATACTATTAAGGTAACAATAAGGGCAATGATAAATGAATCATAGATGGTCTTCTATTGGAATATACGTTATGTCCGGTGCTGTTATCTTGTGATTGCACCGTTGACCTTCAGGTACAAGCAGTGCTGCCACCTGGTGACCATGGCCACCTCATTCTTTATTTTACTCAGGTTTCTGCATCAGTGAAGTTCCAACGAGAATAATAATAAATAAAACATAAAAAACGTTGGTTCATAGACGTACTAGCTATGTTGGTAGATCTACCACGGTCACTGTCACCTCTCCCAGATCTGCTGTATCAGGGCAATCTGGGACCTCTTCGTGGTTCTCAAGCGACTGTCACAAGCCACTTTTGAACCCTTAGAGTCTGCTTCTTTGAAGCTTTTGACCTGCAATACTGCCCTTTTAGTCGCACTTGCTTCTGGCAATAGGAGTGAGTTACACGCCTTTTTGTGTTCCTTCTCTTGGAAGCCAGACTGGACTTCTATAACTTTTTAAGTTAGCCCTTCCTTTCTGACAAAAACCCAGTTAGCAGAGAAGGGTGCAGAAACGTTACTCTCTGTGTCTATTCCTGCTCTCACTAACCTATTAGGAGGGGACATGCAAGAAGACCTTCTATTGTGCCCTGGTAGGGCAGTGAAAATTTATCTTCACAGAACCAAGGAAACTCAAAATGATAAGAGATTATTTTATATATAATTTCAACTGAACCATGAAGGGGATATATCCCCAGTTACTTTTTCTGGATGGATAAGAAATTTTATTTAATTTTGTTATAATCTGGAGGGTGCCAGATTGCGATCTACTCCTAAAGGGCACTCAGTTCGGGCTTTGGCGACCTCCTTGGCCTTCTTTAAACAAGCTTCCATGCAGCAGATTCTAGCTGCAGGAACTTTATGTCATACTATTTAAAGGACATGACTCTTCTGAGTGGCCAACTTGTCTGGCACCATTTGTGATTGCGGGAGTTACCCTGATGTAGGTGAGTTATCTTCCCACCATCCTAACTCTTGATTCATTCATTGTTTCCGATAATAATTATCTGACATAATGGAATTTTTATTTTTAGTATTAAAATATACTTCCATTAGCCTAGATACTTACCATCAGAACTTCTAGGACCCACCCTACCGTCCCCTGATACCTCACTCGGCGTTAAATAATCACAAAAATTGGAAACGAGGCAGTATCAAATGCTGATGATGATGAGAGAGGGTTTTTGCGATTTGGGACACCCAGTCAGCCGGGTGATGTAGTGTGATCGAGGCTAGAAATGATATTGACGAGTCAATTCATTGTTTCCGATGGTAAGTATCTAGGCTAATGGCAATATGTTTTAATAAAAAAAAAGGTATTTCAGCAAACGAGTTTATGTACTTTAAAAAACGTCTTAAGATGTGCCTGTGATGGTGACTTGCAGCGCCCCCTGGTGGTGAAGGGTTTCTGTCGAAGCGAGCCCGGCGCCAGATAGTGGACACTCGGTGCCGGAAGGCCCTGGACAGTGGTCAGAGAGTGTGTGTTGACCTCAGCATGGAACACCTCATGACCAACAAGGTAATCCGAGTGGTAACATAAAAAAATAAACATGTAGAATATTTTGATGACTGATGTTGCAGTTGATTTTGGAGAAAATGTTGTAATAAGTAGCACAAGTTAATTTGTCAGTGTTGTTATTTACAACAGATTAAATTATGGCAACCAAAACTAGTTTCTTTTGTTAGTGGTTTAGGTTATAAAGATAGAAACAAGTGATATATCTATATACCTATTATTATCTATGAATTGTGTAAGTTTGAGGTAGTCAGGGCTTAAGAGTTACTTGAATGGACTGATGATCTGGTTTCTTGATTATTAATATTATATATATTTACCTCTCAAGAACCTTTGTTTTTCAATCTGGATATTTCAACTGCATCCCGTGGTCTTCTCCAGCAGAATGAAAAGGTTTAAAAGTTGTTCTCCAAAAATGTCATTCTGAAATTTGCTATGATTTTTATATTTTGTAAAATAAAAATTGCACATTTTTGTTGCTGTCATGATGTAATTTTTACCTTCTAATAAAAACTCTTGGTTTAATAGTTTACCACTCTCTGATACACTGCTGTTTAATTATATGTATTTTCACAGGAGAAGAGCCGCCTGGCTCAGCAACTGGGGCGTCTGTATGGGGCTAATAGAGGTGCGGAGAAACCCCTTCATGTATACTTTGTAGGACTTGACGAGAATGGCTTTCTTTATGAAGAATGCATTCGCAAACACCAGGGATTCAAAGAGTACTTGGTGTGTACAACACTTGATGCCTTGTTTGTCTTCTTTCTGTTATCTTAACTTTAACAATAATTAGTGCACTTATTGTTTATTGCTGTTGGTACATGACAAGTAGATGCATGCATTTAGTAGTTCTTGCAAGTAGATATGACAAATAGTTAGTGCACTCAGTGTTTATTGCTGTTGGTATATGACAAGTAGATGCATGCATTTAGTAGTTCTTGCAAGTAGATATGACAAATAGTTAGTGCACTCAGTGTTTATTGCTGTTGGTATATGACAAGTAGATGCATGCATTTAGTAGTTCTTGCAAGTAGATATGACAAATAGTTAGTGCACTCAGTGTTTATTGCTGTTGGTATATGACAAGTAGATGCATGCATTTATTAGTTCTTGCAAGTAGATATGACAAATAGTTAGTGCACTCAGTGTTTATTGCTGTTGGTATATGACAAGTAGATGCATGCATTTATTAGTTCGTGCAGGTAGACATGACAAATAGTTAGTGCACTCAGTGTTTATTGCTGTTGGTATATGACAAGTAGATGCATGCATTTATTAGTTCGTGCAGGTAGACATGACAGATAGTTAGTGCACTCAGTGTTTAACACAGGTTGACATAACATAATGATTGCGCTTATTGTTTCTCGCAGGTAGACATGACAAGTAAGCAGGCGCATGAGTTGTTTCCACAGGAGGACATTGTCTACCTGACGCCAGACTCTGGCTGTGTCCTTGAGGCTGTAGAACCCCACAAGGTGTATATGATCGGGGGCCTCGTTGACGAAACGGTTCAGAAGGTACGCAGTGTCAACCAGCTGATTCTCCCCTGCACTACCAGTCTAGTTCCATCATCCATGCACTATCATTCGTGCACCACCCCTGCACTGTCACCCCTACAGCACCTAGGCTATCACTGATATGCCACGACATCTGCACTTTCATAAAATGTTTTTGTAATATTTGGTGATTTTAGGTATTTTCGATAATTTCCAGCAACCATTAATGATAGAAAAACTGTTTGTAGTAGAGCAGACACTTAAACTGTGGTTATTGTTTTGAAATTATCATATCATTCTATCAAGATATAAAATCAAGAAACCTGTTATTCTAGGGGGTGAAATGGAATCCAGATTTTCCACAACAACCATAATTAAGACTTGTTCATACAGAACGTTTTGAAAGGAGACACTATTTCAAAAGCACAACCTGTTAACTTTCCCACCATGATTTCAGTAGAAAGAATACTAACCGAACACCAGAAATGTTTGGTGTTAAAATGTGTAGTTATTCTGGTGCTGCCATCTATTGAATACATGGTGCAATTATTCTGGCACAGTGCTGCCATCTGTTGAATGCTAATCAAATGTTTGCTTCAGAATGTCACCTATCAGAAGGCCCAGAAGTTGAAGATCAACACGGCGCGGCTTCCCATTGAAGAATACCTTGAGAAGTCTCAACAGGGCACATACAAGAAGATACTCTCAGTTAACCAAGGTAGCCATTTAGCAATAATCATAAAATCAGATTCACATTTGCCTGCTGTCACAGAAATGTTTTACAGCCAGTAGCCTGCAGTGTGTGGCACTGTATGCCTATTAAAATGTCAACAGTTTAATACAGTTGTAAGCCACTCACATAGTTACAGAATTGAGACAGCAAACACTAGTTTTATATGTGATATTTGAGTGTTGCCATTCATATTTTAGATGGTGTACCATTAATAGTAATGCTTGATAATGTGTTGTTCCTTACTATCGTACATGATTTTGATATAGTTGTGATAATGATATATTAGAATGTTTTCAGCCGTCTGCCCTGTTCAGTGTGCCTGTTTAATGGCACAAATTGTCTGACCAAATCATCAAACAGTGACAACAATAACTGTTAGTGAAAGTGTAGATATATTAGAATATCTAAATACAGGCACTTTGACTTCTTGCCCTGTTCACGTCTTTGTTAATTACTTGTACCTGTTGATCATAAGTTGAAATGGTTTTCAGTTTTTCAGATTTTGCTGAGCTACACCATGTCACATGACTGGGCAGTGGCGCTCTCTGCTGGCGTTCCTGCAAGAACCGGCTTCGTGTTGCGTGCAGGAAATGACACGTGACACTTCTGTGAACTCTGTAGTTGACACAGATTTGGATCCTGTGTGGAAATAAAATATTTTTTATGAAATCAAATTGTTTTTGAATGAGTGGAAAATTTTGAAAATGTAATTGCCAATTCTTGTTAGTCTTCGAGAGATGAATACAAATGAGCTGGATGTACTCGTTCTACTTCGCACTAAATGAGTACAAAGCAAGATATGCGGACAATTAAACTAGAGGAGACAGGTCTAAAGCAGTTGTCTGTTCCATTGAACGAATGAAATGAATTACCTGGTATCAGCCAGGTTGGTAATTATTAGCAGGAAGTTAACTGAATGAGTTGTCTTGAATGGGGAAACACCGTGATTGTGCAGAACGTCAGAAGGCTTCATGGTTCCTGATCTGAATTTGTTTACAATTTGGACATATCGTGGTCAAACTATTCAAATTGCAAACATTGTTTTGGGATTGTTAAACGCAATCTCGCAAACAGTATACCTTCAACTTATATAGTCTAGTATTAACGTTATATTTAAAAATGAGAAATGGACAGCCGTGCTTTAAAAAGTAAGCTCTTTGATGATGGTATAGCTGTTTTGATATAGCTCGTACTCGTAGAAGACAAAACACAGGGACTAAGATGGACAGCAGTAGTTTATTTACAACGTGATATACAATATAATAAATACAGATTACAAGTGTTAAGTAGTAATAATACAAGAATTGTGAATTAGGCCCAATTAATGTTGGGCTGTCGTACGTTGGCTCGACACATGCAAACAAAATTCAACGTCTGAAAAGAACACAATTATTTGCACTTTGATTGGTCTATAACCCAATAAATTAACAAAACGGTGAGCCTTTGGTCTAATGCTAGTTATGTAAAAGCTCTTAACTATGCATGCTTTTAATAATAATAACCTTACGGGCAGCCACTACCCGAAAACAGCCATATCTCTGTTAATGCTGAACGTGTCTTACCAACATCTGGGGTCCTGATTAGTTAAATGAATAGTATTTGATATGTGGAATATTGGCTCAGATGCTTGTGTATTACCATGGCAATGAACGTTTCTAGTGTGATAGAGGGGCATGCATCCTTGACAATTATTCTGAGCTAACAACTGTACGTGTGATCATGCAGTTGTCAAGAATCATCAGCTAGAATACTCCTTTGTGCAATATGGTGGTTTGGGGCAAGGAAATCTGACTGCAATGACTTTTGTGAGATGGGACTTTAGGTTTGAGCATTTTTCAAAGCGTCTTGAAAAATGCTAATACCTGAACAACAGTCAGTGAAGCCAGATATCCTTGCCCAAAACCACCTTATTGCACAAAGGAGTATTCCAGCTGATGATTCTTGACAACGGCTGATCTCACGTACAGTTGTTAGCTCAGAATAATTTTCAAGGATGTGAAAATCAGTCTCGCTAAAACATTCATTGCCATGGTAATACACAAGCAAACATCATATACCATTCATTTATCTAACTAGTACACCAAATTTATTTAAGATATGTTCTATATTAATAGATATATAGCATATTGATTATATGGCCGTTTTCGGGTAGTGGCTACCGTTAATGCTACCTGGCAATTAATAAATATGGCGTTTCTATTCTATTGATTGACACCATTTTAATACAGGGTCTAGTATTTGGCAAACATGCAGTCTAGCAGTAACTGGATGTAATCCATCTGTGATGACGGAATATAAAATATGAACAAGTTCACTGAAGCATCGGTGTTATTGTGCCTCTGAGCTTGGTTTCCAAGGATTTAGACGCAATAGAAGTTACTACTATTATATCAGTTATACTCTATCAAAAGAGGAGCAACCGAACATAGTGTCCATGTGGTTTTGTTGCATACATAATTTGACATGAACAATTTGAAAATGTTATTTATTTAAAATATTGCTGTGAAATCTTGATGCAAGTTTTCATCATTCATTTTGTTTGAACTATAATAATTCACATATATTTTTCGTCATGTTTCGATCATGTTTCTGTCATGTTTTGACAATGTCCGTGAAACAGACGTATTCCAAGGTGGTTCTACAATAACATTCAGTCAATTGTTTTTCTTGCCATTTATGACGGTACAAAATGCGATGGCACCAACATGTTATCTCTATAATCTCCAGTGTCGATCACACAACATCACCAAGAGCAGACCAAAACTTCTACGCAACAAACACTGGTCTCTCGCCTCGTCTTGATATGTTTTCTTGGCAGGTCAAAGTTCAGTTACATTTAAAATGTCAACATGCAATACGTAACATTTCACCACCACGCACCTTTTGTTATCCCGTTTGTCCAAAACAAAATTAACTGAATAATATGATAACCAACCCTTCCTCGCTCTCTATTTCACCCATCACCAATCAACATGATACAAACAGCAAATCAGTTAATTATGGTCTCTCATAACCTAGTAAGATAATGCTAAGTAAACCAATAAATTATCTTCAGTACAACTTTGTTCATTTAGCTAATGCACTGTTAGAACGTTTATTGTCATGCTCCATTTTTACAGATTTAGGTCAGTAATAGATGATTTGCACATAAGTTCACAACATTAAACTTAGTAAACAATATATACCTTTGAACTTCACCTAATATCATCCTTAATTAAATATCCCGATTGCTGAATTGGTCCAGCAGTAGAATTAACCAAATATTGTTAAAAACCATACACCGTTGATCTCCATAATCAAAGAGATAACATGTTGTGAAAGCAAAATATTTTCAAGTATCAAAGCCCACATAAATGACAATATCTGTGTTCTTGTGACAACTGCAGTTTGTGTGTGTGTGTAAAATGAATTACTGTTATAGCATGTTGTCAATACTTCACTAGATTCATAAGTAGGTAGGTTATCCAGGATACAAACTATGTCTGACAATGACATCGTCTTTCTGAAATCATACCACCTATGGATACCTATAGGAACTAACAAATACAGAACTGCGTTTCCGAAATGCAACAATTTCTAAGGTAAACTTTTGGGTTCATTCCAACCGCAGTGTGGTGTTTGCGATCAGTTTACCTAACAACATAATCGAATAATGCAGTATTCATTAGCTCTGATCCTATTGTGCACACAATCTATTGCACATTGTCACAAAATCACCTGATGAACCAACACACGTGAAACAGACCCAAGAGAATCTTGTTACTCTCCAAGTGATGGGCAGTTGCTTTCTGTATCGGTGAAACCATCGTTAATACAAAAATATATCATGGTATGCATAAATCATTGCTATATCAGGTCATTAAGAGGTAGTCGCTGAGTTCGCAATGTCCCAAAACATGTTAAGCATTACATAGGGGGAGTGAGATATGTTAATGCAAATAATTTTGTATCGTAAAAGTCCCACACAACGTAATCGTGTGGGGAGGAGATTTGAACCAATGCTAAAGGCAGAACTTTTTTGGATTTTGCAAACTTTTTAGATCACCCCTACACTATCACATATTGGTTGAGATAGACAAAGCTAAGCTAAAACAGCTTGCGCAACAGAGAAACTGCTTGTGTATTACATTGAAATGTGGCCCAAGATTCGATGAGTTTGACTACAAATGTGATCACACGGACACACTGCCACTTGACGTCACTGACATGCATTGACACTTCACAGAAGCGTTCCTGTCAAATACTGTTGACATGTTGTATTCCTGCCGCTAACATCTCCAAGGTGATTCCACACTTGCCAGTCTAGGGAAGGCGGCAGAACAAGTTCGAAGGAAGGAACGAATGTTTCTGTCTTGTGTCGGAAGTCTTAGGATTAACAATGTCAACTCTGTAATACTTATTGGCACTAAAATAAACACTGTCTGTCACCTTGTCATTCATACACAATGACATCCTCATAGCAACTTGCATCGTCACCATTGCAACAGACCAAACTGACACCATTAGCCAATCAACGATGAGTAGGACATTTAATGGCCACATTTCCATCAGCCAATGCAGTCAAAGAAATAGCATAAAAATGTGTTTCATGAACCTTTTTTTCAACACACCGCAGGCGATTCGTGACCTTTGACACCGCAAGGAAGACGATCTAAAACGATGACAACTCTGCTCATTGTCACGTGGACTGAAATCCTGAATCTTGTCCGGCAAGACGGGATCTCCGAGAATGGTGCTCGCCACTACAAATTTACATTTTCGGCGTTCTCTCAAGTTCGCCAGTTTGCATATATATATATAGCATGTATTCTTGCATGGCAAGAGTCTGTATCTTTGGTTGTCCTGACACGCAATGTTTCCAACGTTCATGCGACGGGCCAAAGCCGAGTACGACAGCGCTTAGAACGGTGGCACCGCGCTCATTTGCATATCTTCGCGTGGACTGTACCCCATGTTCTTGCGTTGCAGGAACATGTGGATCTCGCAGAACGTCGGTCGTTGTTGTTCGTCTCGGTTCCAACACTCGCACATTAGGTCGAAGATCTCCTTCGGGCAGTTGGAGGGCTGGGCCGGACACATCTCCTGTTTGTCATTGCGATAGTAGTGGCCGCAGTTCTCAATGACCTGGTCGTCGGACATCACCTCGAATGGCTGCTCTCTCGCAAAGGTCAATATCTCCCACAAGGTTACGGCGAACGACCACACATCACTTTTTGTCGAGAATTTGCCCTGAAACATGGTGGTTAAATATATAACGGATGTAAAATATCCCTGGGCATTCAGGGCCTTCATATATCAGTTTTAAATGTGAAGTAACAGTAATAATTATGAATTAGTGTTTCAAAGCATGACACCAAAATGTTAAGTTTCATTGCTTACGACAAATATACACATTTGTTCCTAACAATCCTGATGATGTAAAACAATGGTGTGATATCTCGTTTTATTTAACTATATTTATAAACAAGTTGATGAAAGTCATTCACAAAATATCAAATTTTTGTTTAAGTATATTGACAAAACAGCACCAGAGGCTGATTTAGAAACCATTCATGGAGAAAAACAGTGAATTGTAAACTACCCAATGCAGTATCCTGCATTCTCAACGATGCAAGATTATTACATGTATCAATCTCCAGCCAAAACATCCCACAATGCATGTGGAAACCGCTCAAAAGACACAGACTCACTGTATTATAAATAATGAATGATCCAAGACACGCACAAAAATCGGAAGAACTTACCAACAAAACACTCTCCCATGCCATCCACCTTATAGGCAGTATTGCCCTGCCCTCTATGCGGTAGTAGTCCTGAGTGTAGAGACTTCGGCTCATGCCGAAATCGGAGATCTTGATGGTCAGGTGATGACCGACCAGACAGTTGCGGGTCGCGAGGTCACGGTGTACGACATTGAATGTCTCGAGGTACTTCATCCCGGACGCAATCTGGCTGGCGATGTAGACGAGGCCTCCGTAGCTGAAAGATAGAATGCAGAACTGTAAACAGAACGTTTTTTGTGTTTTAACATTTGATATCTGAATGTTTGTGCGTGTGTACATGAGAAGCGTGGACAAAACTGCACATTGAGAAGTTTGCTGCTTTAAAGTTGGCCATTTGTCATTTCAATGGAGAAGTTTTTGTGACAAGAAATGTTGCAATTTTGTGGAAATTGTGAACATTCACTGCAGTTTATCTGTATAACGGCAAGTAACATTAAAATCTTAACTATTATTACAAAATTATCATTTTACAGTCATGATGTGAACCATGTAGGTTTCACCTAGGCAATATGAACCATGTCGGTGAAAACCATCAGAAATTGTTAAAGACCATCAGCTACACATGCAGTAATACCTCATAAGTAATGTCACCCTCAGGACGGGGCAAAACTGGAGTGAACAGGTAGTGACAATATCAGCAGGACTAATTTAATATACTTTACTGTTATGCAAATAATTTAGGAGTATTGTGACAGTTGTAGGATGACCTTAATTGCGAGGTGGCTGTATTACGCAGGATATAAACTTAAGGAAGATGTATAGAATCCACAAGATGAGACCTATATCAGACCTGCCTACCCCAAAAACTGTCAGTAATCCATCTTCCCATTTACACTGATTTTTAGGAATATAGGCTTCCTGTCAGTAATTGTTCAGAACCGTGTCAGATATTGTCACCGGAGGGGGGGAGGTAGCGACGGCATAACCATTACGTTACGCTGTCAACGACATCGCCTAGACACTAGTGACTGTATGACAGGCTGTAAATGATAGACTAAACTCCTCAATAAATACACTAACTTAGTCTTAGTACAGTCAGTTGGCCTAACACTACAAGTACAACACTCACTACATTTTTGCATTACACATTTCTTTTTGGTTGGCGGTGGCGTCGTTTCGCTGTCAGCCATCATTTCGTGCCACGTGACTTCGTTTTGTTTGATCGCGGAAATGCGAATTTGTCATAACGCTGTTTCCTATTGGTTAGATTACGACCAGACTCAGCGAATGAAAAACCATGTCACAACATGCTGCATACATATGCTGCCACCTGTTGAATATAGTGGAAGCTAAATTTGAGTGATTGGCGAACATGGTGATAGTCCGTAATATTTTCATCCCTCGCCGTAATACCGTAATTTGAGGTGACTTTCCGTAATGATTCCGGACAATCCGGAATGGTAGGCAGGTCTGCTATATATTAGTTGACCCACCTGACAGTCTTCTGACTGTTGCCGTAGCCTACATTGGTCTCTGCGGCGGTCCTGTGCTGGAGGTACTGGTGCAAGTCGCCATGTTTCATGTATTCCACGATCACCGCCAGGGGTTCGTCCTGCGTACACACTCCCAACACCTGCACGATGTTCGAGTCCTTCAGACGAGACATTGTCTTCACCTCCTTGTAGAAGTCATTCCTGTTGACACACGATGGCAGATTTTAAAGTGTCCCAATATGCATGATTTCACAAAATCTGGATGGGTTTTTAAAGTGTTCCAACATACAATAATTAAAAGTTTCACATGATTGAACAAATCTAGATGCGTGGATCAAGAAAGACATCGATGAAAAATGAATCAATATCAACAGCATTTGACTTAGGTAGCTACTACCAATGAATATATTTATTTTTAAAGTAGCACGTTTGCTTGCTAGTTAAAAAAATAAAAAATTAAATGTAAGCTAATTAATAGCATATTGAAACAAAACTGATGGATAATGGGCCAGAGAACAAAACATGAAAGGAACAGATTATCAATTTACTGTGTTACTGCTAGCAATTTGCATATTTAAAAATTAAACTAACATATGAAAGACATTGGATTCTCAATAAGTCAATGGCTTCCTTATCCAGTTTCTGTCTAGAGCTTATTGCTGTTGGTGGCAATTTCCATAAATATTAGTTGACAATACTGATCAAGAGTGCTTTAAGCCCCCTCCTGAGTGCCCACAAGAGTGACCGCTAGTACACACCTGGCCTGCTGACCAGCATCGTCTCTCAATGTCTTCACAGCCACGAGCAGGGACTTCATGCCTGACTCCAGGAAGTCCTCACCGAGGATATCTTCCATCCGTACCGCCTCACACAGGTGAACCTGACAAACATGACCAGACACTGTTAATGCGACCATCACGGTTATAAACAGTGTGTAACATCTGAGCTGTAAAGTTGGTAGTCTACAGGACCTTGAACTTTGTAAAACTGGTGGTCCCCCTCATAAGTTGGTGGTTCATATGTTCACATAAATTGTTAACATTTGCATTATCAGTTTTAGAAGTATGAATTTCCATATTTGTGGAAAAGATGGCATTAATGTGGGAGTTATTGGACCGATCGAATGGTTGATGGTCTCGGAACTTAAATATTGCCACTACATTTTAAACTTGACATTTTGTGTTTCTGTAGCAAATCAGCCATCTTTATATCAATTAAAGATTTTTTTGTATACAAAAATACAGTATTTAGCTAAAATGCTGATTCACTACTTTGTTTAATGGTTACATCAGTTAGGAAAATAAACGCAATGATTGTTATTTATGACAGGAACTCTTGAGTTAATAAAAACATGAAATTCAGACTTTAAAGTAGCTATAAAAATCTTGAAATCGTACCTCGCCGAACTGTCCCTCCCCGAGCCTCTCTATGAACTGAAGATTCTCCCGTGGGATTTCAACGACTGACATGTTCTCCCCCTGGCAGATGTCGCCACTGGGCAGGGCGTAAATGCTGTTTCCCATGAGGCCCTGGATGTTGGTAACATCGGTGATGCGGAAGTGGGGAGGTGGTGGGGGGGTAGGAGGGGGTGGGGAGGGGCTTGCCTCCCTCACCGGGTGGGTGCTGTGGAAGATGGGATTCGGGGGGAGGTTGACCACCAGGGCGGAATACTTGCTGAGGTCAGGGGGCACCGTGTACTCTTTGTCTACAACAGAGGGCGACATTGGTCAGGAATATGCATCGTATAAGACAATTATCATTAACTGCTGGAATGATGGTCTAGAATATGTGTCTTATAACACAATTGTCATGTAGAAATTCTGGTTTTATTAGACATATTCAAAGATGAAAATTAAGTTTCGTATGACGTAGGTTATATCTAGCATGATATACTGGTTACATATAGCCAGTAGATTAAAGTGACAGATTGTGTTATATCGACACAAAAAGTAATGTTGGTGGAAAATACCTAGACAACGCTAACTGACCAATCAGGTTATGTTTATTAATGCTAGTTAACTCTGGCTATTTAATTTAAAAGTAGTGTTAACCAACACATTGTTGTGCTTGCCTTTTTCTGATGGCCTTTTTCATGAGATGTAATTTCATCAAAACATTTTATAACCAATCAGACATCAGAACCAAACAGAATTGAACAGAGCTTCACAATTGATACATCTAATGACCACCAGAGGGTATCACAAGTCATGTCCAACTATTTGACCTACCAGAGTAGTCACCAGGTGGCACTGGCAGTGTGCGGTGCTGTATCCCGTCGATCGGCTCCCGGTAAACATCGCCTGAGTTCATCTTTTCCCTCATGGCGTCCTTTTCATCCACTGTTGCGATGCTGTTGTACATGTTCCCGTTTGACAACTTCCCATTGGCCATCGCCGGGGTCAGGTCATCGAGGTTAAAGTTCATGTGGTTTGTGCCGAACAGCTTGTGTGGGCTGGCCTTGTACTTCTTGCGTTGTCGACGGAAGATCAAGACGAAGACAATGACGCAGAGAAGGACGAGGGCCGCCAGGGCACCGATGATGATACCTACGTACGTGTCATCCAGTCTCTTTACTGTCTCTGTCTCATTCTTCACATCTGGAGGTACAATAACGCACTGGTAGAATTTTCTAAATGCCAGACTTTTTCACAATTATTTAATTTCAACAAATCAATTTAAAATGCACAACTATTGTGAACTTCTGAAATAGTAACTAAGAATCTATTCTCGGTAGTTTTTTTTGGAATTGTAGTGTTATTACGATTGCTAATATCTGTAAAATGCCACATACCCGGGATTAACCTTTGCAACACATTTTATAGAAATCTAAAAAAATCGACATAATTCTTTAGATACCTATACGTTTTTTATGTCCACCTCAATTTCTATAACATTCTACAGGAATCTATAGTACAAAATGTTCCATAGAAATCCATCTGCAAAGGTCCTGAAGAATATTCTACAGAATGTTTTGCTAAGGGCAGTTTATTCACATGCGCGCACAGGTTTTTCAAAACATACAATGGTAACTACATATGGATGAACAATTGAATAAATACCATTCATGTCTTACTCATTCTAGTTATGCTCCCACCTTACTCCCCACTATTATGACTAAACCGATGACTGAAACAAGGCAAAAATTTACCTCCATGTCCCGAGCCATTTCGCTGCGTCTTATGTCCAACTGATGCGGAACCATCTGCTGACATCATGTGGTAAATGCCGTCATTCGGCATGTCTGTGTCCTTCCCACTTTTGTCACCAGATGGGGCTGTCGATGGGGGAATGATGGGGGCCGATTCTTCCGTCACATTGCCCGTAACAATCGCTGAACAATACAAACACAGGTCAAGGTCAGACAATAACATCAGGACCTAAAACTATGGTTTTTGATAACAGCAGTGTTATTTTTGTTATAATAATATTTTATTTTACATGGTCATGTCATCCATTGCAGCTAAGACTAAATATATGTCTTTGCATAAAACCTTCTTTCAGTCAGTCAATATAAATCTAATTTCTTGCACAAACTGGCTAATGTTGCTTGCAATTTTTTTTAATGATGTGGTTATTGTGCTATAATGTGCAATTTAAGACAAAACATGGATGCCTCAAAACGCTTAAAAATGGCATAAAGTTTCTGAAGTACAATGGGGCTTTTTAAGGTAGGAAAAGATAGCTTCACATTCTAAATATACAAACTATACAAATTTTAGTTTGCAGGAAAAACAATAAATCACTACCTAAATAAATCTGCAATCTACATTGGACAGTTTCCCTGCAACATTCACTGCAAACAGCTTTGCTGTGCTACTTTAATTGTAAATGTTCTCGTTTTCCTTTAATATTCTGCTATCTTCCCAATGAAAAACACACACAATTAAACCAAAAAACATTAACTTTCAACAAACCAAACGATGACTTACTTGAGTTTATCCTGACTTCACTCAAGAGTATCCATCGGTTCTCGAAGTACAGCTCAAGTTTGATGAATCGACCGACGTGATTGGGTATCGGGATGTGGACCCATCGTGCCATTTGCATCACCACATCCACCATGTATTCATACTCCACCGGATCACTATTGTAGTACTGCCCGCCGACGCTAAAGTAGACCCGTGCCATTCGGAACACACTCACTGCCTTACTGAAGAGGTTGTTGCAATGAAGTAAAATCATCGAAAAGTTGCGCACGTGGTCAAACTCGAACATGATGACCACTGGTTGGCGGGCAACAGTGTCGTTCTTCCACCCGACCCACTCGTACCCCTTTCTCCCGACACTGTGCATGTCGAGACGGAAGTTGTCGATGCCTTCGTCCCAGTCGATCAGCTGACCCAGCCCGCCCGACAGGAAGCCATCTTGGATGTTGCCGTCGTATGTGAGGTCGTAGAGGTCAACCTCGCTTCCCCGCGAGTCCCCCTGGTGCATGTTGTACGAAACGATGCCATCTGCGAGGAATAAATGGCGACATTAAACAAACTTGTGTAAGATTTTAGTTATTTTTTTTTCAGTCCAATATATGTGAAAAGAAACATGATGAGATGCGATATTTCTGTCTGAATGCAAAAACAAAAAGAGAGAAAGGAGTCTTTGTAAACATTAAAACATATTATGTATCTGTGTTGTTTCTATGTGACACAAGCACCATGCATAAAACTGTACCCTGCCCCAGCCCCGCCCTGCCCCCAGCCAGCCCACCAGCCAACCAATCAATCAACAAGCCAATCAATCTATCTACCTAGTACCTACCTATCCATCAGTCTAGCAGTACATTCTAGTTATGGTGTTTATCATACACACCAGGTGGCACCACCCATCCTACTAATCCCCCAGATGGTGCCACTACTGCATCTATGGAGCACAGCCATAATTATCTGTCAGCCATGGTGTTAACATGATGTATGGGAGCTGCCAGTGACAACCTATTTCCATGACTGGTGTACATTACAACAACCAAACCCCATGGCCCAGCAATGCCTGCACAGTTGCAGGCATAGATTCCTGTCCAGGCATCACTGTTGCTAAACGTGTTGATGGGCTGAAATATTTGGCAGAGGCACTATAACAGCCAGGAAATTACGATGGGGCAACCTCAGCAATCAAAGTAAGGCAATCTATCTGAGAAAAGACAGTAATTTCATGAATCAAATATCACAAAGGATAATAATTTCGCAAATGAATGTAACAAATGAAAAAAATGGAATGCACGTAAAGGAGGTCTTATACCAATATTAATACTTGCATTTAGAAAGTAAAGCAATCTATTCAGGAAAAGGTGGTAACGTCATAAATCAAATATCACAAAAAGAAAATAAATTCGCAAAAGAGATATTACCAAAAACATGGAATGTATCTAAAGGACGTCTTATATGATGGAAATGATTACGAGTGCCCAAGTATGATGGCAATCAAAAGGGTGTGACAATAAAGTGCTAATTTTAAAGAAAATACAATTCTAAGAGATAGGCAATCTTAATTTTAACCAATCCTAATTTTAACCGCAGCATGCACTATGGGTGATAATCCCACGCTCTATCAATAACCCCAATCCAATATATAATATCACTTGTCATCTCTGTAAGCATGTACTGAGGAACAGCCATCATCATTTGTTATTGAAACAATACACCAAGTGAGTTTACAAGCAACACTTTTTCACAAGACATGGTGTAGATCCATTACATCACACGGCAGAACTGACAGTGAGAGTGTTTGTTAATCCTACTGCTATGATGGACAGACATCTAACGCCACGATATACGCTGCCACGCTACGCTGCGGCTACAGTGGATGTTTTTTCCACACTGACATCAACAACCGGCAGTGAACTGAATCCAAACAGCAGTCATCTAGTATAAATCAACCCCTGTATGATCTGCCCACTGCAGGATCGCATATACAATATCATACCATCTAGAGATGTACCAGGCTATTAGTTTGTAAGGTGGCCTTTCCATTTGTCATCTGATTCCAACAGTAGGTATATAGAGGAGTGTAGACAGAGACATTCTATAATCCAGACGTTGGAGTGACTACATCAGAGATCCCCAGTAACACTCTGCATGCTGACAGTTGATTAATCAACATCTGAATAATTTATCAGCATAACCCGAAATAAGTTTCTGTAACAGTGTCTAGTTTCTGCACCAAAGAGCTGACAGGATACAATTGGTCTTCATTTGTCCTTTGTCCTTGTTTCCACCCTCTCATTCTCCTCTCCATCGTCCTCAATTAGCACCTCCTGTTCAGGAAGTCTCCGAATTTCTTCCCAAAATCAATGTCTTTCTTCTGTTATTTACCTGCCGCTGATCCAAAGACATCTGTCTTGACTTTACATCTTTGTTGTGGCTTGCCAATGTCTCTTTTCCCTGTCACTGTACCCTCCACAATCATCCCTTCCAACCCATCATGCCTCTTCATGTAGCCAAAATATTTTAGTCTTTAGTGTTCAGTAAGATCGGGCAGCCAGTTCTGTATTTGTGTAAAGTGCCGTTATCGAGAAATGCAGTGCCTATTGGCGCCCACTATCTCTTTCTGGTTGTATATCACCCCTGCTTTGCAACCAGGAATAGGCACAATTGTGACACCTCTCTATATTTGTAGTTTAAAAACCTCTTGACATTGTTCATCAATCTTAGCTTTGGTCATCCTCTTTTCTTTCTACCATTTTCTTCTTCTTCATTCTGTAACCTCTAAGGCAATCTCTGTCCATCCATTCTTTGCAAGCCCTGTCTATCATCATCTCTTCCAAAATACATCTTAACAGACCTCTTCATTTCAATATCTTCCTAATTAACATACAACAAAATGCATTTAATTAAAACACAAAAATAGTAAATAAAATCCTGCATTGCCGAAGGGTCATTCCATCTGTTGTTGGCCACCGAGAGAGGGGGGCAAGAAATGTCCTCTCAAGTCAGCTATGATTTACTATTAATTTACTAATGAAAAAATTATCATTTACCATTATATATACACAGGTCTTAAAGTGCGTGAGAATATTACGCAGCTGATAAAAAACCAAAGTGTCAATGTCCTAAATTACAGAAACAAAGATACCTCCATGTTTTAAGGTGATTAAGACTTTCATGTACATCCACCCAATGCCAGTTGTGATTACAAGCCATACCTCATATACGCGATGAACCAGTGACTTCAAACAGAGTCATGTTTAGGCTGACTGATCAGTATAGGCTGTACCAAAGTTCTAACCCATACAACGTATACTTACTTTGCACATTCCATCCATATCAGTTATGTCGAGTTCCTGCACCAGTAATTATGTAACATCTGAACATTGATCATAACTGACTTTATGGCGGCAGAATTGAGCTAATGTATTTTTAATAGTTGGTTGGCTCCTGGGGTAGGTGTGATTTGGTGACACTGGGGACATAAATCTTAATGTTAACAACATGAGGGTGTGTTTGGTTTCACCCTTGCTTTGAACAATACAAAGTCACCCTGAATGTTATCTGGAAATGTGCATAAAACTCGGAATGCATACCCTGATAAGTATTTTTGCAAACAAGACTGAACAATTTTTTTGCTCTTGTACAAAACAAGGCTGATTGACAAGGTTGCTCTTGAATAAAACAAGGATCAACAACAAGGTTATTCTTGTATAAAATAAATCTGAACAAAAAGCTTTTGTATAAAACATGGCTGAACCATAAGCTTTCTTGTTAACAAGGTTTAAGAACAAGCTTGCTCGTGTAGAAAACAAGGTTGAAGAACAAGCTTGATCGTGTAGAAAACAAGGTTGAAGAACATCAGCGTGTCCAAAATTGTCTAGCAAGAGTAGTTACAAGATCTCCTCGTTTTTCTCGCTCTGTGCCACTTTTGAAGTCTTTACATTGGCTTCCTGTACGATATCGTATAATTTTTAAGATCTGTACCATTACATATCAGGCACTGTCCAATAAGCAACCATCTTATTTGCATTTATTGCTTACTCCTGTAAGAAAATCTATCCAGCTTCGATCATCTAGTTCTGACCTACTTTTTGTTCCTAGAGCCAACACTAACATTGGAACTAGGGCTTTTTCTGTTGCTGCACCAACTCTTTGGAATATGCTTCCTGTTAGTGTTAGATCAGTTGAAAATATTACAAAATTCCGTCGTCATTTAAAAACGTATCTTTACAACCTTGCTTATCCACCTTAGCTCCCTAGCGCCTTGACCCATCTGTTGACAACTGGAAAACTACTTATGGACTTTGAGATTGACCAACCCTTTTGTTTTGATGCGCCTCTGAGCTTGGTTTCCAAGGATTTAGGCGCAATAGAAGTTATCTTATTATTATTATTATTAGAAAACAAGGTTGAAGAACAAGCTTGCTCATGTACAAAACAAGGTTGAAGAACAAGCTTGATCATGTACAAAACAAGGTTGTTGAACAAGCTTGCTCATGTACAAAACAAGGTTGAAGAACAAGCTCGCTCGTGTACAAAACAAGGTTGAAGAACAAGTTTGCTCTTGTACAAAACAAGGTTGAAGAACAAACTTGCTCTTGTACAACAAGTTTGTTCTTGTATAAAAAAGGCTGTGCAACAAGGTTGCTTTTATATAAAAATTTGCTTTTGTATAAGACTAGCCTGAATGGGTGCTCTTGAATAAAACAAGGCTGAAAATACAATCCCTCCGATATGCCAGAGGTCCAGAATGATCTACTATTACTTTAATTATGGTTTCCCTGCCAGTAAACAGGACTGTTTTCTCAGTCTACCTGCCCCCTAGTCCTACCTTCCTAGACTGGTGCTCTTCCCTGGACCAGGTGGTTTCCAGTGATTCAATTTCACGCTGTGAAGCAGCCCAGTAGTTGATGTTACAATGTTGCTAAACATGACCATATTTATAATGAAACTGATGGACTTCAGCCAAGTGTTCAGTTTTATGCCCGTCTTGACAAGTGCAAGGTTTCCATGGAATGTCGGACATAAATCTGGACAGCAGACCTGCTGGACCCTAACCCTAATGGTGTAAGGTGATACGTAATTCCAACCCCTAAGTTCCCCAGGAGGGGTTTTCCTAGGAATCTCCACAGCCTGGTAGTTTCAACACAACACTGGATAAGTTTGGACTGAATGAAGTGTGACTGTGTATAACACACTGTAATAGACTAGAAAGTATATCTCAGTTCTTTGTTTTAGAACAACTATCTAAAAGAGAGAAACCATGTTAAATATAGCTTCCAGATGTTGGTTAAAATAAATACAAATTATAGGCTGAACATGTTGATATTAAATACAGTATCTAAAATAGATCCTGGTTAGGATGAAGAGTTTGGAGTTTCTGGTAAGCTAGGATCTCAAAATTCTTTTGTTGCAGACAGTATTTTTGAGCAGAGTTCCTGGCCTTCTAGCCATGTGACAGGTGTAGACAACAGGACACTTCTTTCCAATTTTGCCATACACCTTCAAATATCTGCACACAACATGAACACAACGGATAATACTTTATTGATTTAATCACCAACTTAGTATGCCATAGTGCATTGTCATTCCCCATAAGCAAGAACACCAGGCATTAACACATGAAGCAGATTATATGCAGATAATCCCACTGAGTTAAACCTCCAGCAACGGCAGGCTGTAGAAATACGGATCAACTTGCCTGGTAGTAATTCACAGGAGCTAGGGTGTTTATTGACACAGGACACCCACACCTATAAACGCCTGCCTCTACATACCTCCCTAGGATACTTATTCCCCACTGCTCAATGCTTTCCACATGGCCGATCAATTGGACTCCTACTGGCCCCTGCCTCACCTATTTATTCCAGGGATTGGGTTAGCTCCCAATTAGACAGCAGGGAATTCAATTCTCCCAGTCCTACATCCCTCCTCCCCTCACCATCCACCCCAGGGATACTCCCTGGTTCGTTAGTTACTCATTTCCAATAGAAATATACAAACGCCTGATTCGACCATGAGGAAGCATGTGAAAGAGGCTGGAGATGTAAATATGATCATCAGCAGTGCCCCGACTAACTGAGATGGGGTATTAAACAGGTGCTTCATCCTGGTAGACTCGGGCATCATCTGTGTCGCACCGAACACAGCAATCCTTATGGCAGTCATTTACGCTATAAGAAATCCTAGTAATTATCGTTCACAACGTAAGAAATCCCAATAGCCACGGTTATATGGCTACACTGCATAATGGAGTATGATTTATGGACAGTGTTAATTTCTTAAGTAGATTTCCTGCATGTTGTCATTAGCCAGAATGGGTATATTCGTTTCTCTTCTTGAGGGGAGATTCATATGCTCCGTCCCACTAAAATGGGACTGCTCCCACCCAAACAATCATTTCCAAAAAAAACAAATTGTCTTTGTTGACATCCTTTATGTTGATGAGACACTACAAGTGCCAGGAAATATCATCAAAGGCATATATTTGATCCGAAGACCCCCCCTGCCGTAATGGCTGCAGTATGTGTTTGATGAGTCCACAAACATAGCTGTACACACTTCCAACACGACAGGAAATATGTACTGGAGCCAGTCAACCAGTTGGGAGTGCGGCTAGTGTAGTGGTTAGCACATCTGCCTGGCATGCCAGCAGTCTGACTTCGAAACTCGGACTGGGCAGGCATGATATTGAGTGTAAAAACCTGGCTCTCAACATTGGGGACAGTGTATCACTCATGATTCGGAGATCACCTTAATGTGGGTCCCGCCTCAATTTGGGACGTAACAAAACCAGTGAGGACAACAAGCTCCCTGGCAGTGACCACCCTCGGTACCAGTATATAAAGGTCGGTTTGGCGACAGTGTTCTGAAAAAGGCTGACTAGTTGAACGAGACCTCATAAGACCATTACATTGTAACCAAAATAATACAGACTAGTCAGTTAATAGAACGTTGCCGAGCACTGGAAACAACTAGAACTAGAACCATGATCATAGGTGTTTTTCTCAGTCTGTAGTGACCACTCCAGCAAGAGTCCATCCCACCAGCACTTTCTGGCATCTAGATCTAGTTGTGCATTACAGACCTGACAGACGGGCGGGATAACAAGGTAGTTGCAATGACACATGACAGAAAGGTAGCCTACTGCATGACACATGGGTAGTCTGTCACCTCATGAGACGACAGAATGGTATCATTCAGTCAGTGTCGCCAAAGACATGACAGCCAACACCATCTCTATCAAATATGTTTGCTGGGAAGTATTCAGCCATGCTGTGATTACTACACAAAAACTATTCATTCACATATATTTCCACTGCTGACCAGGTACTCAATTCATACATCCGATTGAACTGAGGCAATGTAGCGTGAACAAAATTGCTTTGAAACAGCACCAAGAGGAATCAAACCTCGATTTGATGTTCTACCTGCTATGCCATGGTGCCCCACATTCTACTCCTTGGCTTTAGTCTCGGCAAGAATCAAGTCTAATCAAGCCTCATTATGTACCAATTCAATCCCCCTCATATCTACTGTTTATGCGGCACACTACAAGATCTCAGACAATCCTATCAATCTAATTGTACTGCTATCATGTTGGCGGATTGATAGATCACTGTCGATGAATGATTGACTAACACAGCGTCGACACAATAGGCTTTGTTGATAAACTGCTAATGGGACCGCAAAGTAATGTAGAGGTACAGAGGACTGCAGGTATATAACTAAGACGTCAAGGTAAATCAGTTTGTAGCCGCTGATGAGAGGTATAGACGTTCCAACCACAAACAGGTCGTCACTGTAATGGAAGGCAACTTGTCAAAGGGAAGGGAATATCTTGGGAATGTTTCATTTTAAGACATACATTTAAAAAATGATTTCCATTACCTGTAGAAACAAATTGCTAGACTCTCAATTTGCCAATGACTTGTCCACATACTATCTGAAGGTTATAATTTTGGGTAGCAATCTTGTAAAATATGTTTAAATGTCTACACAAATAACTCGTCAATACAAAACTAGCTTTTAAATTGAAAAGTCTAGCATGTAATACCTCATCAAAGTTGGAATGGTGGTCTAATTTTCAACAAAGAAATAAAAAAACAAGTTTGCATGTAAGAGGTCACATGTCTGCGTAAATAAGCTGTCAGCACAAAACAAGCTCTTAAAATGCAGACGCTGTCAACTTAAGTGGTATGTCCTTTGTACATTACAAACTGGCCCAGGTGAAAAAATGGTCGAAAAAGTGCATGAGAGTTTTTGCATTGTAAACGACAAGCTTCATTTGTGGTCAGTGGGGAGACAGGTAGTAACATAATCCAAGCCAACTGGTCATTAGCTCAGTGACACTGGGGGAATCAAGGTGGTCTTGTCTATAATCATCTACCACCACTGTCTAGGTGGGCAGACAGCGCCAATGACAGGGTACAGCCAGTCTGGGTGAACAGAGGAGCCAGCCGGACAAACGGACTAGTGTCACTGAGGTAAATGGGTACCAAAATAAAATAAAAATTATAACATCAGCTGCATTAACTGTTGGTGGGAACTAATTATTCTATTAGGCTTGTAACGTGTAGTGTTTGGAAACATGTCAAAGTATATATCAAACGTATAATTTGCGATTGTCACAATAGCACAATATAATGCAAAACATTTCGGATTTGTGAATCTGTCACCTACATTAAACTGAAATCTTAAAAACAAATACACAAAACATGGAGAATGACGAAAACTACACCAGAAAAATGTGTAAACAAACATCTCACAAATAAATGGCGAAACAATATCACAATGTGCTGATGACAGAGAAGACAGACCAACACAGCATGAAGAAAGATATCAAAAAAGCAAGTGGACAAGGAGAGGACTCTATTTAGACACCACAAGTGTCACGAGACAGACTCAACAGTAGAAAGGAGGCACTAACAGAGGGCAGTCAGAGTGAGTGAAACTGATTAATATGATACATGGGCCTATGTTTGCTAGGGAGGCGGATGTTTGGAGGCATCACAGATACAGTCGGGAAAGTTACTAATGTTTCATTGTTCGTAGCTGGCTATCACAGGATGTGTTCTATCTTCTCTTAGCAATCCCTTGAGGCATTATCTTCCAGAATAAACACCCCACACTTGATAAACTGCAGCCGTGGTGTGTTTCCCTCATGCCAGTACCACAATAACAACTCTTTTCAATGATGTCATAACACTTTGTTCAGTTGGATCTTTGTTCTACGGCTACATCATTTATGAAAATAAATAAATTATTACTGGTGAAACGCAACCAAAACCATCCATGCCAATACATGGAGTTGGCATGCATACATGGATGTATATACCATATACAACAAAACAACAAACGATCTACAAAAAAGTTTAATGTTCAAACAACTTTGTGGAATATCTACATAATAATGAACTTTCTATCAAGTTTAATTCCTCGGTAACCTGAGCTCAGAGACACATCAGTATAAACGGCTTAGGTAATCTCAAAGTTGGCATACAGGTTCAACATTGATGGCATCAATGGACGAATGATAATGCTACAGAGAAAAAGGAGGCTAAGCAAGATTAAAACGATAAGCCGTACCTTTCCAAGGACATCCGTAGACTTCGACCCGCATGCAGATAGTTCGCCTGAATCGACTGTGCGGGATGAAACGCACACGACGAGCGATGATTGGTGGTTTCACATCACTGAGAACCGCAATGTGCGTGTTCTTGTTTCCACTGAACAGCTGGAAATAGAGAAGACATAACATCAGGCTTAACCACATAAAATGTCACTGCGTTATCAACGGTGGTCTGTGCGAACACACGCAAACGGAGACTTAAGAAACCGCCCCGATTCAGAGAATTCAGTTTTTACATTGTTGTGTGTGAAGAAACTAACACACCTACCCATTCTACTCATTTCAGTTCTCTTCGTGTTATATTACGCGTGTGCAAAAACAATTACACTTGCACTAAAAAATGCGTTAAAAATTGATAACTGGGCCTAAAAATAGTTCTCCAGATATGCATCTTTACAATAAAAAATGTTACCCAGTTATGCGTCTGTATAGTGGTTTAAAAGCATTGAAGGATTGAGAATTTTCATGTGCGAATCTGACGATCATACAGACATTTAAAATTAGTCAAATGAACAATGTGGCTGAGGTAATAATCTTCCTTTGGGAACAAGATCAAGCAGAGGTGAAATGTCGGTATCGGTTTCCGTCTCTGCCCAGCATTGTGTCACCTATCTCTCCATCCCGAGACGTTCCTTCTGCCGACCTTTCAATGACCTTGAAACCAGACCGCAGTCTGTCACACGCACTTGCAGGAGAAGCAAGCAATATGGTTCACATCATAACTGCATTGACAAGTGGAGAGATCTGGCAATTTAGCTAACCCGATAGACGGGCCGGGCCGCTCCTGCCAATAAGCACACATTTATGGGCAGCATATTGGCAGCGTTTTCCAGTCGGCCTGTCCATGGCGTAATCATTACCATTATGGTGTCTGGCGAGATATTGCAGTGGGTCACGCGGCTCGCTCGCGCAAACGAAGCATCGCGGCTCGGTTCGCGTCAACGCAACTGGTCGTTGGTCAACGGTGGCGCCATCGCGCACAAATTGGAAAATGAATCAGCGAGATGGAAACAACAGGTTGTTAATGGACGTGACCACAGCAGGATGTATATGGATTACACACATGAATTACAGCACCCTGGACAGCGGAATGCTCCGTCTGCATCGGCGGACAATATTTGCCGGGCACGTGGGTGGCCCTGAGGTGCCGGCAGTTATGAACATAAATTCTGTGGCGTAGTTTTATTTGTACACGTAGTTTTGTGTGGACAATTCTTCTTCTTCCGGATCACCTGGTTGCTCCGACTTCCGGGTAATATCTCACAGGTTGACTTCCAGGTAATATCGTACAATTACTAAATAAATGAACCACAGTTCTGAAGGATATATAGTTTTGTGTTCATCACGAACAATTGTTAATTTGTACTTATTTGTTGAGACTCATTGTTGTTCTGCCTTTGTCCCTTAAGTCTATCAAAACCTAAATTTTATTCCAATCTCCCACTTCTGATCCCACTTTACTGTTGTCTCCTCTCTGCCAATCACATTTTTAAAAACTATTTTATTATTGTTTTATAACTAAATATTAAATATTACTGAAGGATAAATAAAAATGTGTATTCTTCTGTCTTGGCATGACAAAGATTTGTGCCGAGTGTAAATATAATTAAAATATATAATTTAATTAACTAGTTATGACTTATATTTGTTCAAGAGTGGAAGTTTTAGATTTTTATTGCAAAATTATAATTTTATAACTATGTACTAAATATTGACTTACACTGTCAATGCAGCAAGAACATCTAGACAGAAACCTCAAAGTGACAAGTTTAGCATTTAGTTAATGGACCCAGCTCTGAATCAGTCCCATCCAGCTGGTGTTTATTTTTCCAACCCAACATTAACTTCAAGATTTTAACACTAAATGCCTGGCTGACATAACCCAGGGGGCAAATCAATTCTGCAGAGAAGTGAAAGCTGCTTTCAAGGAATAATTTGTCAACTGTCACCAATGCCCTGTGTGGCAGGCAATTACCATGCACCGTTCACCTCAAGGGTTATGGCCAGACGCCAGGATGTGTCACCCAAAAGGGGGCAGGGCAAGTCGCTGGTGCGGGGACAGATGAAATGGAGCCAACACAAAGACAACAAATTTTATGACAAATTTAGATGGATTCAATGATTATTTAGAATCACATAAACTCTCACAAAATCCAATAATCATTACAATGTCATTCAGTTTTGTGCGTTTACTGTTATTCACAGGGATGAGTTTTTCGGTGTCATTCCTTAGGTTTTTGACTTCAGTGAATGTTAACCATTCCAAGACAGATGTATTTCACCAATCACATTATAAATCAAAGATTCTCATTTTTTGTGACTTATGTTCCACTATTTGACAACCCGATAAAGCCCCAACCCGAAAACTTGGTTTGTCGGAAACCATCGAAGCATCTTATTGTAATTGGAGAAACCGATTGCAAAACTGGATAAAATTGTTTGGAAAGCTTATTGAAAAAAATTGCACTGGGCAACAACTTGGATGGAAGTTTGCAATTTTAACTTGTTGCATGATTAACTCTATATTTTTAGAATTGAAATATGTATTTACAGCTAACATACTTCCTTAGTTGAGAAGTCCATATAGATTCTTACCTGTTCGCTGCGCTTGTTGCGATAGTCCAACCACTTTCCCCCGTCTGTTCTTTGGTATTGTAGTCGGAAGTTTGTTGCATATTCCATGCCCTGTTGACAATAAACCAATGTACATATTCCACGCCCTGTTGACAATAAACCAATGTACATATTCCATGCCCTGTTGACAATAAACCAATGTACATATTCCACGCCCTGTTGACAATAAACCAATGTACATATTCCAAGCCCTGTTGACAATAAACCAATGTACATATTCCACACCCTGTTGACAAAAAAAAACCAACATACATATTCCATGCCATGTTGACAATAAACCAACATACATATTCCATGCCCTGTTGACAATAAACCAATGTACATATTCCATGCCCTGTTGACAATAAACCAAAGAACATATTCCATGCCCTGTTGACAATAAACCAATGAACATATTCCATGCCCTGTTGACAATAAACCAATGTACATATTCCATGCCCTGTTGACAATAAACCAATGTACATATTCCTAATAGGCCAAAAGAAATTATAGAATAGTTTTTATTCAGAACTGAGATCAACCGAACCGGTCTGTAACGACAAAAATCAATCAATGTTCGGAAGAAAGCAAGATTAGTAAAAAAAATTTAAAATGTTTTGTTGAAAAAAGATCATGCTTTCAAGCTGCTGGTACTGATCTGCATTCCTGGTTTGCCATTTTATCACTGTTGACACTATAATAAATGCTGTAAAAGTTCTGTTTACCTATGTGAAGTTATCTGTTTATGTTCTAATATTATTTCTTTTACATATGTGACAATTACCTGTCCATTGCCAAAACGACCTTGTGTTTCGACAGCCGTAATGACCTTCAACTCTTCAAGGTCAATCTCGAGCCACTCCGTAACCCCTTCAGAAACTTGTGACTTTGGACACCATGCACCTCCATTTGTCTCCGTGCGAATTCTGCAAGTTCACAAAATGAAATAATTTCAGAAACTTGTTACAATAAGCACAAATGTTCTATTTAGCGAGGTATTTAACTTTTTATTTGAATATATTTTATCCAGCAGCCTTGCCAGAGAGTGCAATGGATTCCATTAAAAAGCTGTCAAAGGTCAGAAATCAAACTACTAGGAATCCACTGAAATTCGCAGAATCTGTCCACATGGTGTGTTTGTTAATCCTTAATGAGAACAGGCACTTACAACACTGGTTCAAATGACAAACATCATTCAAAATCTCACCCCACAGATTACACCCCCCTTGAGGGCAAAATCAACCCAAGGTTAAGTCGGGTGCAGTGGCCTAGTGATTGGACTATCTGAGAAGACAAGGGTTTGAATCCACCCCTTGCCATTTCAAAAATTGAGCAATTTCCAAAGAGGCACTCTGGGTTGCTGATCTCTTCTACCTGGTGTCCACACAGGGGGTAACTGTGTAACCTGTTACGGATTCAGAGATCAGGTGATCTCTATCTGTAAGACCCGTAGCAGTAAGTGTTGTGTCCTCCAGAATTATATAGATTGATGAGAAAGATTTCTGGACCCATCATACAAGTGAGACAAGAGAAGTCCAGAATCTCAGAGCTGGAAACTGGAGAAGCAAATCAAGTGAACCTGATGATTAGCCACTCTCCAGGGAGAGATAGCTCCCATCTTCCCAACATTTGGGAAAACAATTCCCTGTGGTGTTAATTCACATCTTGTCACCAGGAGGTGTTATTCTGCCAACACAGTGATGTGTAAATGGCCAGGTCTTTTCTGTGGTTACCTCTAATTAGCTGTGATTCTTCACCAGATGACAGGTCTATTGCCCAGTGCCAACTTAACACACAAGAACCTTTGCCAATTAAAAAAGCTTATCTCTATAAATTACACAGGTGAATCACAGGTGTAATATTACATACTGCACTTAGTGTGGTTCATCTGATTCACAGAAAGATGGGAGTCTTATGGTAATTTTTCTGATGACACCTGATATGTAGAATTTTGTCATTATCTTGTAGCACCATGAAACAAAATTTTAGCTGATAATCATTCTAAGTGATTTCCTCACCTTCTCTATCCAACACAAGACTACCCTCTGCAATTAAATGGTTAACATTTTCTAGTCACCAATAAGCACTTATGCATCTGGATGTTAATGACATCATCAGATGTCTTCATAAGGAATCTGACGGAAACATAACATGACGTCAGTTGTGAAAAATGCATATCAAATACCACGAAACAAAAATTACGAAGCACACAGTTACAATGGAGACTTGAGGAATTCACGAAAGGAAATTGCTTTTCACCCTGTCATCATGCGCAACATTCTCAAATTAATGTTCGCAACAAATAACATTAAACTTGGCTAAATGAGTTGATCTGATAGAACAAATATGAACACAATTGATTTCTTTACACTCTTAAAGCGCAACTTCATTTTAGAATTGACTGATCAATCCATAAGTGGCCCCCGCAGGTTCAAGCAATCACAAACGCTTTTATGAGCAGACGGAAAACACAAAACCGGACATGGCAAATGGAACAACACGGGAAATGGCCCCAAGTTGTTGACACATTGCACACAGAAAAAGCCCAGCCTTCCCGCACCTTGCTAATTTTTGAACCATGACAATTATGTCACACCAAACAGCATTATTAAGAGAAATTTCCCCGGAGACATGCACAGTCACTGTTGTATTCTTCATGCTTACATAACCTACGACAGCACTGACAGCGCAGGGAGCACATGGGATACGGAAGCCTCCCCCAACGCTTCCTATGAAGGCACACAACACCCCACATAGCCACACGGCGGAAATCTCCGGGGATCAATAGATCAAAATGCCATTGTTTTACCATCTCGGCAGACAGTGACTGACGTGCGTTCGTGTCTCGACTGAGAACAGACGTTGTCGGTGAACTGTAACACATGCCAATTACGCCACGCAGCGTTGTTAGACAATCCTAAAAAACCCTCCTTTATTGATTTAGCAAATCACAAACAGATTTCGCTATGTTAACCCGAGGAGTCATTTTTTGGAACCGTGAATATGCAGACAGACCACCGAAGTTCCCAAATACTGACTACACCTGGTTTGAAATGTCGCTAATGATTTTGAAACTAAATTATTTTCACAAATGAACTACCACATCTATCAATAGCATAAATATACTAGAAAGATTTTTTTTCTTCCAAAAATGGGCTTGGTATGTACAACAAAAGTATCTGAGGAGGCATTTTTACAAAACATCGAATAAATGTATAATGGGAATAAAAGCAGTATCGGCCCAACATCCCGACAGTAACAGAGGCCTAACATCCCGACAGTAACAGAGGCCTAACATCCCGACAGTAACAGAAGCCCAACATCCCGACAGTAACAGAGGCCTAACATCCCGACAGTAACAGAGGGCACTTAAGCCTGGAGCAAAATACTCATAAAATACTGATGTGCGCCAATTACATCAGTGACTTGGCACAGTGAGATCTACAGCTCTTTGGCACTACTCGCCTGATTAATAATTAACGACGACTGCGGTCTACTTATTAATTAATAAATAGTGCTATATTTCACTAGCTATTTAAAGAAACATGAGGCTATTTGCTGAAGTTTTACATCTAGACAGCATGCGAGATACGGCAGTGTTACCAGAATTAAATTTGCGGGATGATCTGCACATCTCGGTCAATGCTATTTTCGTGGATAAGTGCTTCTGCTTTACAGTAAGCGGAGATATCTATATGGTAGAATACAATGCATTATGGGATATTCTGCCAACCTGTATATATATATATATATATCATGCCACCCGCACACATTCTGTCTATTGTTTGGTGTGACAACGCACACAAAACACCGGTATGTCGACAGACAACATGAACACCATCATTATCAGGCCGTCTAAACAACCGATGTGGCTGCCGTCTGTTATTACACACAGCAATCAGGAGAAATTACATATCGTCAAAAATCATTATCTGCTGTGATATCATGCCCCAAAATAACTGGCAACAACAGGTCGCATACACAGTGTCCACGCCCCATGAAGTGTTCCCCAGGGTGACTATCTGGGGATCTCGCCCCAGTCCAAGTTCCATGTCTTACAGGCAATGTAGCCTATTATTTCGACAGCACAGCTATCACCACCCAACTGTACATAGATCTATGGCAGTGATACCCGCTGTATGCGGGCTGGCTTGTATAGACAGCAAGCTTGCCCTGTAATCTTCCAGTTGGTTCTGATCCCGGCTATAGATATTGTAAGCCATATAATAGCTAGGTGTGACTTTCTCTGAAAGTTTCTGTGCCGGCCGACTGATGAATAAAAAAACCAACCTATTGAATTTGTGACTGAAAGAGATTGCGAAATCGAACAGATTGATGGAGAAGCAGTCACCCTCACAGCCGAGTTTTATTTTATAGTGTAATATTTTATGACAAGATTAATTAGTCTATTACATAAACTATGAATAAAAAATATGCAACATTATTAAGAGGTAGGTTAAAGTTTTGGAGGGTAGATTCAACCTACATCTAGGCCCTGTACGAATAAACTTTGTACATGAACACAAAAGGTAATTATTGTTTACAAGTACGTCTTAAAAGATAATCTTATTCCATAATTACCACATATTTAAAACACCCTGACAACAATCTTGATTGAGTGGGTGCTTTACAAATACTTTTACTATTATCATTACTATGATGACTAACTGGTATGAATCAGATAGAGACAACTGATAGACCTGTATTGTGACAAAAGTACACATTTTAATATAATAACAGTGTATGATAAGCACAGTACACAAGCCACAGCACTCGCTGCATAACAGGCTAGCGGAATCCACTCATCCTGAACCTAGTGTATCCAAAGGCAAACTATACGTAGTAATCTAGTTACAAAGAGGTCTATCGTTTCTCCAAGAAAACGTCTTAATTGGAAAGTCAGGTCTAAAAATACGCATGACTCTACAGAAACATGGGCCAGCTGGGGTAGAGCAGAGGAGTCCTTAACTTCTGTGTGTGATCCTGTCACACTATCCGCATTCCCAAAGTGCAAGTGTGCCCAGAGACGGGATTAGCCAGGAAATGAAGCATAGACCTAGTGTAACTGAGCCCACCCCAAGCCCCTGCCCACAGGGCAAACGTCTGTCATGTGAATTGTGACTGATCACTGCCGTTACATAATCCGTGGCAACCAAGCAGCAAGATGCTCACTTGGAGTGGGATCTAAACTGATCTCTTTCAGTTGGTCCCAAAGTGGAAATATCCCAGCTCAGCAGGCCACTGTGTCCACGGTGTAAACTTACCCTACCCCACCAACTCCCCTCATCACAGTACACCCACCTATTCCCCCACAGTACTTACCCACCCCCTCCCGTCCCACCTCCTCTCACAGATGCACATAATGACGTGTTAGCTTTTAGAAATTCCATTCTTGCGAAACGATGTCTGGATTAACGAAGTTCTTTTACCACTGTCCATTCCCTCCCTCCCTCCCTCCCTCCCTCCCTCCCTCCCTCCCTCCCTCCCCCCTCCCTCACTACCTCACTACCTCTGTCTCTTCCTCCCTCCCTGCCTTCCCCCTGCCTCTCTCCCCCTCCCTCCTCCCACTTCCCTTATATAATACCCTCTGTATATTTCATGGTATCTTAAATTATCCAACTTCTCCATTAGTCGATTTTCTCAGGAAATCCCCTGGTGGTAGGTGATGGAGTCAAGCCACTGTCGAAACCATTCATACTTCCGTGTCCACTTGAATATATCCAGCAAGGACCGTCATTAACACGGTGTTAACAGCCTCCTGGCAGGACAGGACCAATGTCTTTCTGCTAGAGTGCATGTTATTAGCTCAACGGAAGTGTTCTATCAGTATTCAGAGATGCGATACCTTCGCCAGTGTTATGGCAGAACAGAATGAGACATAGAGGAGACATCTGCAGCTTAGCATGACCCATGTAGTTGGGTTTACCGTCGTTAAAGATTTACAAGATAGCCATCTTGCTATGGTGTCTTTTCTTACAGTCTACACAGGCACTATTGTACACGCACACATACTTGAATGAAGGGCTGATTTGTAACTGATTATAATATAATTACAAGTAATCAATTACAAATGTAAAATTTTGGTTACTGCAAATTTATTGTAATTCTGCCAAAAGTAAAGCCAATCACGTCAATGTAATAGTAATTAAACAGTTTGGCGCTTGCTGATTGGGTAAAGTAAAACAAATACAAAATTAACATAGACTGCACAGACAAAAAACGTTACATCAGGAGGCTCACTTGGGACAGGCCTCTGGGACAGAGTAAAAAAATGGTTTTGTATTTTTATGTTTCGTAACTGTCTTATCAAGCCATACATTTTGACTTTGTACAATAATCAGTAAAAAGAATGACAAAGTAAATTAACGAATAAATAGTAACTGTAATATAATGTTTTTACTGAACAGTTCTAATGAAACTAATAAATAATTACACTGCCAAACTGCTACAAAACTAACATGGGTGGATCACATCCCGCCTTTTTTTGGAAAATGGTAAATATAAGGTAAGACATTCCTGCTCCAACTTGGTGTTTCTCCGATCACTCGTTCTCATGCTACCAACGTCTAAATTGTTGCCAAATTTAATCTCTAATCGTCCACAGCTGAATGTAAATTTAATAATTTGGTATGTGACATCTTAAAAACGTGTCCTTGACGAGAATTGCTAGTGCTGACACGTCACCGACATGGCACTGATGTGTCACCGGTGCATTGTGACATCTGCAGTACTTGTCCTGAGTGCAGAGTGTGTCACATGGTTCCAACATCTGCCACGGCCCCGAGGCTTCAGTCGTTTTTCCGCCAGGCGACTGCACCAGGTGCCAAAAAATGCTGCCGAAGTCCCCCTCCCCTTGGAAATGCCCCTGGGGGTTGGGCAATTCATCACCACTGTTGCTGCTAAGTAGACAAGGCATCAGGTCTATTTAGCATTTTTGATGGGCCAGTCTGTTTTATATTGCGGTTTTATTTGCTGGTGGTCTTTCTATTCTGCTCTGGTGCATTATGGGTACTGTGATACAGATGTCTAGTCCATGACAGGTTTCACATTTACCCCCCCCCCCCCCGCATGGATTCTTTTACTACCCCCCCTCCACCCCATCGCATAGACACCAGGTGGAAAGGACCAGTCACCAGCAGCTTTTAGTATTTCTTCCAAAATACCTAAAATGGGGTAAACGAAATTGCCCACATTTCGAAACAGCGGCTGGTGGATTCAAACCCCGTTCCTCTCAATTAATTCTGCACCCTAACCACTGCAAAAATATTTGGACTGTCCCAGAGTGACCTTAATTGCCAGGTGGCTGTATTACCAAGGCGAGCTTCAACTGTGTATATTACCAAAACGTTGAACAATTCTTACCTGGCATTGTGCGGTCCAACACTCTTTGCATCGAAGGATGAACTGGCACTGATGGAAGTGTCAGGGATCTTGCCCGACTGCATGCCCAGGGCACTGCGGCAGTTCGCTGGAAACAAAAAACATCACGCAACTGAAATTACATCAGGACAAAATATCGATATTATCCACACACACATACCTACATTGTTTCAAATAAATTGTTGGATGGCTAGTGATTGAGTCAGATTGACGTGGATTGCATTCCAGAAGAGTACCAAGAAATATAGGCAAGTGAACAACGAAGCCTTCAGCATAACGAGAGTCCAATATTTTTTATATCTATGTGTGCCCCACCCATCTGAAAGATAGTTGGCAATTTTGTTCTTAAAGACATCCACGCTGCTAAGAGTAGACAGACCAGTTCTCTTTCAAGACACTCGTAGAAACGTCTATAAAACAATCCAGTGTAACTGAAAGTAGTAGAATCAACATGAATGTGTTTGGATTCCTTTTTACTCTAATGAATTACACACCACCTGGCAGCCTGCCCTGTGGTGACTTGTCTGTCGGATCCCAAAGTAGTATGATCCCTTCTACTAGTGAAGTAAGAAAAACATCTTACAGGAGGCAAATGTAAACTTACATCAAATCAAAGAATAGTGGTGTGCATCGCTAATCAGCACACACACACAGCACGCGCACACACACACGCAGCATGCACGCATGCACACATGGGAGAATTCTGCTAATCACAATAAATAAGGGCATGAACATTTGAACAAACTGGAAAACAACTTTAAACATTTTGTATCTGCTAGCTTTGTAGTCAGGGTACACATTTATAGAGAGAACTTATTTGAGCCTGGTCACCAAAAGTTGCCAATAATCGGTGATTAGTCACCCACTGTTACACCTTGTCCACTGTCAGGATCTGATGTCCAGCCATAAGGATCAGTTTACTAAACCAACAAACACAACTACCCATTACTACCCATTACCAGTGTGTGAACTGCCTTACACAGCTACCAGTATATCCGCCAAATGGCCAGTTAGTAATTCAATCTAGGGTGGAAGGAAGCCTTTGTGCCTACAGTCCCCTCCCCAAAGGAAGCACGGACAACAGCTTTCACTGGGTAGGGACATTTCCTCTTTCTCTGGAGACTTCCCCCCAGATGTTTTCCCCTAATAAATTAATATGGCATGTTTACTATAAATGAAATATTTCTCTATAAATTAATCAATAAAATATACACAGATAACTAGACATAGTTTCTATGCAGATTATAAACATGCAGTGAACCAGAAGTTACCAGATATAGACTATAATTGTGCCCATATGGAATTGCAATAACTTTATCAACTGATCAATTATCACTTATAAAAATTAAGAAAAAAATTGGAAAACATTCTCCTATATATTTTAGCATGAGGGAATGTGCAGGAAGAGGGGATGTGAATAGGGCCATGTCCTACAACTTAGAGGTCTTTGACAATCTCACTTGCAACCAGTCCTTTGGTTTTCCGATTGTCATAACCATGACTCACTCATGTTCCTGCCACTTCTAGTTGATCATTTCTCCAGTCTCCACAGCCGGATAAAACACTGAAATCATGTCACGTGTGCCGACCTTCATTACAAGACCTTCTGGAGAGCATCACTAAGTGGGCTTATGGGTTTAGGACAGACAAGAGCTGGTGCCCTTTGAAGTGGGAGATTTTGCCAGCCAGGGCATGACTAACAGCTCCCACAGAGATTACAGCCCAGTGATGTGTATGTGTGTGTTGTGTGTGTGTGGGGGTAACAAAGTGCCTGTCTCAGTCTAAACCACTTGACTTGGTCTGTCCTGACTTCACCCCTTTCCCAGTGTTTTCTCCCACTTTTAGGATCACTGGTAGTGGTTGATGGGAAGTGGTGCTGTTGTTTTTCTAGTCTAGATAAAATAGTGTCTTCTTTGGTCTGTGTGGCATCTTGAGTGTGCTGCTTCCAACAGAAGCTAAATCTGCCTTGGGTGTGCCTGTGAGCTTGCCCAAGAGTGGCTAAAGTGAGTAAGTTGTTTGCATCCTGACATTTTAGGGGGGCAGGGGGTGCTACTGGCTAGGTCAGTGTCATTACCCCCTTGTCAAAACATGAATTTATTGTAGGGAGCATCATCTTGCTGCTTTTTAAATTACGCTGTTTGTGGGTTAACTGCCTATTATTACATGTATCAAAAATACTTAACTTTCACAAATTAAATAAATTATGCATAAAATAGGTTAACAATTAAAAAGTTCAAAATTAAGTTATCAAAATATAAGAATATCATAAATAAGTAAATATACAATTATAATCCTAAATGCCCCAAGCAAATATTCCAAGTCACCAACCTTAAAGAGGACCATTTGGGCTAAATGAATGAAGGAATGCAATCTGAATGTTTGAGTGGATGTGTCAGCCCGAGGCTAGTCACTGGGGACTTGGAGTCTCCAACCAACATCAACCTGAGCCAAGACAACGGCACACGTCTGTATCATATTGACTGAACCTCCTTAGGGAAGGCAGCCCAGCTCCCAGCCTGCAATCAATCCTCCCTCCCCATGGGTTCCTGCTTGCCTCCAGTATCTGTCCCTTCAAATTATTCCACTATCCAGTTATCCCTCTCCTGGGTTTCTGAAACAAGTCCCACTGGTCATTCTAAGCCACCTGAGATGTGTCCAACAATGATATGAACTAGTAGCCACTGGTCAGAACACTGCTGACCAGAGAGTGACAACTGGGGTGGGGTGGGTGGGGGTAGGGGGTGACAAGCGTCACCCTCTACCACCAGTGGGTTATGTATACATCAACACCCAAACCCTTGATAAGATGTGTAAGTTAAATCCCTAGCCACTGTCTTCCTGGACACAACTGCCAGTGAGACAACATGACTGATAGGTTTGCATTAAATAAACAAACCTGATGATAATGAGTGGCAATGTCCACCCATCCCCCTTCCCTCCCTCCCTTCTTCCCTCCCTCACTTCCTCCCTCTCCCTCACTTCCTCCCCCTCTCCCTCTCCCTCTCTCTCGTATGATTGGGAGGGGATTCAGAAATGAAAAATGGGGGAGAAGACATAAAAACAAGATCAGAGACAAAAGAACAAAAATGTAATTAACAAAGACTGACAACCGGACCATTATCAGTGTAATTAACAATTACAATCAAATAAAAATGTTCTCACATTTCTCGCACTCGGCTTTCTCCTACATTACTACCCTCGGACAAGTACCAGGATGTAGGGCGAACAGTCTATGAGACCAAGTGTCAGGCCCCAGAGCTGTTGTCTTACCTTACACCCCAAACCCCAACCCTAATCCCTCAAACCCCAAATGAGTTAATATGCCAGTACTACTTTGTCTCCATATGTCTACCCATTCCAGTATCATGCCCCAAAGATAACTTTTTGCCGCCTTCCTGTGGTTTTTCTTTTACTTTCAGTCCAGTTATCTCCCCAGTGCTTCTGGTTCATTCTCCTTTATCAGGCCAAGACCATAATCTCAGTGTCTCGTTACATTAAACTTTCCCATGATTATTTACCCTAAATGTGATGGCTTCCATTCCACGAATCCACCCCCACCCCCCCGCATATGACTTATCTAACCAAGTCTGTGTCATGTTTTATTATTAAGGAACTGACTCACAAGTCACTTAACTTAATGGAACTCCGCTTTGGATTAAAAAGAAAAGAAACTGAGAAAAATATTGTAACTATTGGCATCTTATAGTGTGCAAGGTAAGTTGGGTACATAGGAAGCTGGAGATCTGCCCACCATGGCCACTGGCCTACGGTCAGGAACTACCTAAGTAAATAAATTATATATCAGCTTCAGTATACTTAGTCTTGCATGAGGATTGTGCAAACTTTTGTGTGCACTGAACGAACCTTTTATACATGTATTTTATGTTTGTATAATTATGGACTTTGTCTCAAAAATAAACTATATTGTTTTAAAAAGAAATAGTTTACACCTAGTGAGGAATAACATTATCGAAATAATGATTATTGAATAGTTATGTTTTAGTATGTTACCATACAGATTATAATACCACTATTTATAATATTCTACCAATTCCTTTTAAAGACATATATTAGCAGACTATCTTTAACACTTCCTAGGAGGGATTTACTGCTGTAAGATGACTGTTAACAGCAGACTGGCCTTTGAAGTGGCATGTTCTGCTAGACAGGGCATAACTAACACCTTCCACCTGGCTTCAAATACAAGGGGTCATGGTCATTATAAGGTCTCTGGACAGAAGTGACCAGGGGTAATGTCAACAGCTTAAAGTGGTAGTCCCCTATGACTTCTAGCTGCTCTTGGTTGGTCACATTTGAAAGTTTCACAACCAAGCCTCCACTGTGAAAAAAACCAATTGGCAACATATGTGGAAATAAATAATTTACTATTTGGTAGCAAATAGACTGCTTAGATAAAACATGATTGTTGAAAATTGAATAGAACATACCTTTTTGCGACAAATTAAAAACCAAAACCAACTTTAAAAATAAAACATTTGCAAGCATTATTAAATATACCTCAAACCACAATTCTGACATGACGGTAGGTAGGAGAGGAATCTGCACTTTCCTTTTCATCATGGTTTATTTATACACTCAAGTCAGTATGCAGCTGCTAATCAAGACCCCCACTTCTCTGGGGACTGACTTTTAATCCCTTTAATCAGAGGTGGGGATCTATGTGGTTTTCACCAGCCTGGACCAATGTGGACAAATGTGTGCACTGAATGATGACAGAATGCCTTCCAGACAGAATCCCGTAGACAAAATTATCTCTGGACAGAATCCCCTTCTCTTATGGAAAATCTGAACAAAATTCATGATTATTTGGGATGATACTTTAAATATGATCATACATGCCTACCCGAAACTACTTTTTTGGAATACCTAAGGAACACATTTGCCAAGTTGCCAACATTATTTTAATACTAAACACAATAATTTTAGATTTTTTAATATCATAATACAAATTAATACTCAAAACTATAACTTCAGTTACTTTCCAAACTTTCTCAAAACGGTATTCACAGTTTTAATTTATTACTCTGACACTGTTAAAAACCTCAGATTTGCTAAATCAATTATAATTGTAGCCATTAAGCTCCAGACTAGGCTCCAGAATCTCTGCTCTGCCATATGAAGTGGGAACAAGGCTGTGGCGGACGCCCTGAAGGGCATAGGACACTGCATCAGATGGAAATTAACTATACCTTTGTTGATGGTTTATTTACTGATGTGTCTATAATCCATTTTATGGTCAAGTTGTGCTCTATACCATCATTACTCTTACACCTCGCCGAGATCATATTACCCCAATCCTGAAAGAACTGCACTGGCTACCTGTGAAATGTCGAATCGAATTCAAGATTCTTATGCATGTGTATCGATGTCTGAACGGCACCGGACCATTGTACCTGGAGAACATGCTGAAGACACAGTGCTCTGCAGGGCGCACACGTTCGTCCCAACAATATCTGCTACACGTGCCGCGAACGAAGCTTGTTAGTTTTGGTGATCGTGCATTCGAAGTGATAGGACCTCGATTGTGGAATCTGCTGCCGTTTCAAATAAAATGTAGTGGAAACCTAACACTGTTCAAACGGACTCTGAAAACACACATGTTCAAAGCCGAATACTGTTGACATTTTACTTTCTTTAACATTTTACTCCTAAACTTATATTTTATTTATCTACCCACGATTGCATATATGTAAATATTATATATATTATTTATTCCATATATACATAAAGTATCTTATATATCTTAATAATGTTTAAATAACAGCTTTATATATACATATTTTTATTTATCTATTTTTAGTAATTAAATAAAATTGTTCTGTTTTTATAATTATTATATCAAATTTGTATTTTATATCTACTGTGCACATACCTTTGCTAAATTTTAATGTTTTATTATATTAGCTTCTTGTACAGCGCTCTGAGCAATTTATTGGAAATTGCGCTCTATAAAAAAAAAATATATAATATTATTATAATATTATTTGCAGTTGCTCAAAAGATATTTATGTTTTAGGTGATCAGTAAGATATGTTTATACTCAATATGTGGTCTTAATTATTTTCACAGTCACACAACATACATTACAAACCACTCAGGGTTATTTAAGGGGATTTTGTCAGGAGAGGATTTTGTCTGGAGGGGATTCTGTCTGGAGGGGATTTTGTCCTGGATTCCCCCATTGCATTGAATGTTCACATCTCATTAAACAGTTGGCACATCAGAGGCACATTTGGCACAGGGTGAACAGCAGATTGCACGTTTGTTTTTGGTTTATTTTATTTATAACATGCCAACTAAAAAAGGGCCGCATATAGAATAATTGAATAGGTGAGACAAGCTGTGTCCAGAAAAGGGCTGGGCCACTTTTGTTTCATTGTATGATTCAGAAGGAAGGTTTAATGAATTTCCAGAAGTCTAAGAAATCTTGTAAGCAAATTTTGGTTTTACCATCATAGCGTGTTTCAAAAATTAAGTGTAAGTATTTAAAGCAAATATTGTCACAACAAGTTTCTTAATTAATGCTAGCAGTATGTTAAGCAGTTGCTGCTAGAGCATGTTTGTAAATAAACAAAATCTAAGTATTGTATGCAGCTGTCACCACAGCAGGTTTGTCAATTAAGTATGTGGAAGTTCTTTAAGCATGTTTGTAAATTATACATGTGTATTTATTTTAAACAGTTGTTGCTATAGCATGTTTGTAAATGTACGCAAACCAAGATATGATTTAATCAGTTTAAACACAATATTTGTTTAACGTTTAAACCACATTTTTGAAAAAGCACATTTATTTGGTTAACAACTTTATCAGCAATGCTACATGGAGTACATTTGCTTGTCATCCTTTTATTCATGCTAACAAATCTTGCGTATTGCATCCAAATAAGTCTCCGATGTCTGTCAATGTTTGTCAGTGAACTTCGCCTGGCGTGTGATCAATCAGAGGAGTAGTAATGTCAACAGACAGTTACAAGATATGCAATCATTCAGCGGCTAAAGACACCAAAGCTCCGGTCATACATCGCGTAATGTACACATTCATTTGAGAAAAGCAAGGACCAGGTCATGTCTAACAATCCAATAGGACCTGACATGCATTCGTGTAGTAGAAATTGAGTGCTTACGTGTACCTGGCTCGGGAAATTAAACTTTTCTAATTGGTAAAAAAACTATTTATACGTCTGCAACCACTAAACGACCCTCAGGCAATTAAAACATATCGATGTCTGTGTTGAATTGAATGCATTTGCTGCCAATTCTAACATGGTACGGTAATTGATTCTCAGTATTGCTGTTTACTTAGAATTATCGTTGAGCACAATTACATGTTTTGGAGGATGCAAAGGAACTAGTCACTGAGGAACCATTTTTCAGCCACATATTTCAGTCAGATGAAGTAAGAATTTTGTTTTAATTTGAATTATGCACCAATTCATGTGAAAACGACTTCCCCCATAAGAAACATAATTTTGTTATGTCTATAAATATTAATTCTGAAACATAGTAAAACAAATAGCCACTATCCCTGAAATTCTGTAGTTAATACGGCAATTTGACAACATTTGCAAAACAGTAATTCCAAAATTAATCCTCAGTTATGTCAATATGTGTACTAATACTATAAAATCAAATAGCATATTAAAAAAAATGGGTTTGGTTTTGAGATTAAGTGTAGTAATGACCATAAATTACTAGTGAACACTGGAAACACGTTATAAATTATAGACACCATCTCACATGTGTGCAAAAAGGAAATTGGCATACGGAAGAGTTAACGGTGTCTACAAGGCTATAAAATGTGACAGCAAGCCGCAAATGTCTATAAGTCAAACAGCCTTATGGAAAATACACATTACCCTTCTCATTGGAATGTGGATCTACTAAGCCAATGTCTCGGCAGACAGATGTAGTATGTACAGTTGTGTCTTATCACTAGGGCTGCCACAAGGAACTTAGCTGTACATGTTATAGCCCCTAAACACTTGGCTTATCTTATCACTTTCACCCTTTCATGTAGGAGCTTCCACACAGTGCCTTTTCTCATTTATGTTTTGTCCTTTGGCCAGTCTCATAAGCCATTTAGATGGTCTCACTGGCTCTAAGCAAGAACTAAATCCCCATAGGAACATCTTATCTACAAGACTTCACCATGTGCTGCTTTCTGAAGTTACACAAGTTGTATTCTAATCTAATCTAAAGATGGTCATTGCAAAATTTCAGAACAATAAATGTTTGGCAACATATCAAAATGATCCTTGCAAAGATATTGAACTTCATACAACATTTTTCGTCTGATCAAATGCCAAGACGGTCAAACATTACAAATTGTTTATTCCAATAATTTTGTTAATTTATTTCTTAAATTTTTCTATTCAGTCTTACATACATGATCTTGCTCTGCCAACAATTTGTTTTATTTGCTGCAAATTCTGTAATAAAAGTGTTGGTAACTTCTGCAAGGGCAGTTAACTTTACCAAAGATTGCTGATCTTTACAAAATAACCCATTAATCCACCCTGCTTTATCAGGTTCTGTGCAAATGTGTGTAAAATCTTTTGGAAGATTGATTTATATGGTTTTAATCCAAAATCAGGGTTTCCTCCAAGGGGATTCAGGTTATCCAACCATTAATTATCTCCTTAAATCAACAGGCAGACCAGGCCCATGTCAGACATCAAAGATAAGTCTCCTAAGCAGGTTCCTCTCATGAGCCCTATCTGTTACTGGCTCTAGTCAGTCTGGCTGCAGGAGTGTTCTTCCTCTCCTGACCTGGGACACACTTTATTGTGCAACATTACCAAGTGCTTCACTTTGATCCAATGTTTGCCCACAGGCCACATGTAAACTAACATCAAACACAAGACAGACTACATATCCACACAAATTTCTTGATAGCATCTTGATTAAATAAATACACAACCCCTCTGTGTAAACAGCTGGATAATGCCCTCCAAGAGTGTCTCTGAGGTGGGTCAGACTGGTCATGCTGGAGACAGTGGGGCTTTGTTGACAGAACTTTTATTGGATTAGTTCAACTAATGCACTAATAAAGTTGCACTTAAACTGGTCATAGTCTGACCTGTGGTTGAGCAAATGTGTGATTCCTTTTAGTGTGACCTGGCTGGGTAGCAGACCCTCCCACCCACCCACCCAGTCAGTCATTAGTTCTTACCTTCCATTCTCCCAATCCTACCAACAACTTTCTTTACACAGTCCTCATATCTGCATTGCCATCTTCCTCTCCTCTTTCCCCTCTCTACTCCAAGGGCATCCACTCTCTTAACCCTTCCCCCTCCATTTGATCCACAATGGGCTGGACATATGGAACCAATGGAAGAAGAAGGGTCAACACAGACAATGGCGATCCACAGAGGAGAATAAAAGTATAGGAAGACCATGACCGAGATGGGAAGACTATTGGCGGAATTTGGGAGGGAGCAAAGGACTGGAGTGGGAAATAGCAGGACTAGAGACGGGTTGTGGAGACGCACAAAAAAAACAGGATCAGTAATGGTGGGGAAAAAATCGAGGACCCGCATCCTGGATTTTTTATTTTTGAAGGCATGTCTTGAATACCAACAAGTGATCCATAGGAAAAGGACTCTGAAAAAAAACTACTATGTCCGCAAGCACTAACTAATTAGGAACTAAACATCTATTTATAAAAGGATCTTTAGTCCAGAGAAAAACTACGGAGGTAAAAGTGGTTAAAATGTAAGTAGAAAAACTGCAAGAGTGAGGGCATTAGCAGGTGGAATGTGAGGAATCCGTTGACATGAAACCACCCCAATAAAGCCAAAGTGCCAGGCACCGGGTTATGTCAATGACCATGCTGGTTCATTCATGTCCTGGGTCCAGGTGGTTAGCCATCTTAGCAGCTTTTTATGCATTTACTATGGCTCATTTTAGGAGGTTAGCAATACAGCACACCATTTAGTCATTTCCGCTGTCACTGTAATGGCCAATAAACATCATATCAGTGTAATAATGTAGTCACAAAGTTCCAATAACCCCCCTCCCTTTCTCTCCCTTCCCCCTTACCCCCTCCCTCCCTTCTTCTTTCACCCCTTTTTTCAATAATAACTCAAACGTATGTATAACAATAGCAACCCTGGTAAAATTACCACACCACTACTGTGAAACACATTTAAAAGCATAACTGACAGATATATATGACAACCATTAGCCACACATAGATTAACATTTGTGTACTCTCAGAAGCTAATGGCTATCTTGTCCACAAGACGTATGAAGCTTGATACTTTAGATGACAGACAATTGTGTCAAATCTGTTGCTGCCAGCTGCTTGTTTCACCAGTTTACAGACAAGTGCTCACTGAGATTGGCTGAGTGATGGGGTGACCAGAGATAGACTAAACTAATTGCAGAAGATCATGGTATATCGTACTTACGTAAATCTGTAGCCAGCATCAACAGCGCAGCATATGAAACAGAAGAAAATATATATAAATACGGAGGCAAACAACAATTGTTTAACGTTGCAATTAGACATCTGCACTAGTGACCGACTAAGTATAATGACACAACCTTTCAGTACCTGCAATTCGGAGTACATAAAACACAGCAATGACAGTATATTAACTTCTTTTAAACTGCTTTTACAATGTCTTTCAATTTGTAAGCACACTGCTTGTTAAACAGTCAACTATAATTTCAAAGTCCAATCTTTTTGGTCTTAATCCAATATCAGCTACCCGACAGTTAGCTTCCTACAATCTTTGTTATCGTGGTAATTTGACTAAAACTACGTCCTAACAAAATGCAGTTATTACAACAATCTAATTACAATCGATAATTCCTATTATACTTTTTCTCTGAAGATCGTTCATGTGTAAATCAGCCAATAATGCTAGCGTCTGTATCGTGCCAATACGTCTGTAATTTGTACGTTTTTTGTTCACATCAAAAGTCTTATTTGAAATCCCATTCCTTCTGATGATAATTGTCTAAAACCTGATGAAGGCTTTATGGATGTGTGACTACGTTAATAAAAACATGATATTCTCCGAATATCAAAAACCTGTAATACAATGCTATTTAATACAGAATTACATATTTGGCCTATTAGAAGGGATGGCATTTGCATCACTGCAGCAGTTAAAAAAATCTCTGATTCTTACACAGTAAATCAGTGAAGCTAAAAAAGCGTAACTCACTTTCCATAACTAAATCTACATCGTTATTTTGCCATCTGTCAGTGCTGACATCTGTGGAATTGCGTTGCCTACTGGAAATCTCATCGTTAACAGAACTTGTGAAACAGACCGGACAGTTGAGTCTTTCAGGCCCTCATGTGACACTTCACCGATAATGACTACTTAACGCATTCACCAAGCTATGAATGATGAGCTACAACGGAGAGCGAAGTTGCCACTTTTTATTTTTTGTAAGCCCCACTTGTTTGTAATAGGCACTTGGCCTATCAATGGAAATCACAGCCATGAAGCGACGAATACAGCTAAACTACCTGACGATGAACGGCAGATTTTTTCATTGTCGGAGTCACTTTTTATGCATGTTTTTTGCCCCCAAGCTAAGCTGAATCACTGCAAAATGTTTCCATTGCTGAAGGGAGGATAGCCGACTTCACAGAGACTTTAGTGGACATGTTCCAGGCAGTACACCGGGCAGGGCAGTGCATGTCCAGGAGTGACCACAACAATAGCCATTGTCTGACCCATTAATTCTGACCGCTGAAGGGGATGAAATAAAAATTTGCCAGTACATCGTAATGAACTTATTATATACATGCAAGTACGATATGAAGTATACTTGCTAGTTTGCCAATAATGTCAACTATGCACAAAAATATGTCATCCAATGTTACAAAAAACTACAGTAATTCATGTGAATTAAAAATAATAAAATTATAAATTATAGCGTTGTAGTTTACCAAATTATCCTGGCTTGATCAGGTTTTCCAGAGGGTGCATAGATAATAGTAGGACGCTGTAGATTTGTTAAATGTATAGTATTCCTAATTTGATTCATGATAAAGAATATCTAAATCTTCAAAGTAGACTATAACATTATGAACCATTTAAACCTGTGATGCCATGAGTGATTTAACAAGATTGCCACCCAGAGAATTAACTCTAGGTAGCAGGTGGACAAGGAAGTCCTTGGCTTATCGAGAGTCCGACCCTTTTATCTATGTGTATCCCGCCCATCTGAGGTATGTGTCGATTTTATTTTTAAACATATTCACGCTACTAGCACCCACACAATCAGCAGGTAATCTGTTCCATTCATTTACAGTCCTTTGTGAAAATGAAAACTTTCTCATATCCAATCTACTCTGCTCCTTTGCTAATGCAAGTTCATGTCCTCTAGTCCTTCTATCTTTCTTAACTGAGAAAAACATATTTCTATCAATATTTTCATAACCCTTCAATATTTTAAACACTTCTATCTGATCTCCTCTCAATCTCCTGGTCTCTAGTGTTGTTAAACCGCATTTTTTAGGCGTATTTCGTAACTAAGATCCCTCAGATTTTGTATCATTTTAGTTGCTCTCCTCTGCACTCTTTCTAGCATATCTATATCATAGGTTCCTTTCAGCTGTAAATGTTTTTAGAAATAAGCCCGATATTCATCTATCTTTGAAAGTTTAAAATGCTGACACCACACATTTATTCCATTTGGTGAAGTGAATCAGCCACAGTCTGCTCAAGCCAGTGGCAACAGATGGCCCACGTCCAGTGATCAATACTTTCTTAGTCAGCCTATTGGTCAGACATGTTGCACAGTGAAATCAATGTAACTATTGTCTGATCACCACCTCTAACAGAACAACACATGTCCAGTACTCGTAACCATGGCAACTGGTTACTAACATGAACAGAATGAAAGGTGTGACCAAGTTGAGGAAAGGTGTGCCATCGACCTATATGGTGTGAGTGTAGCGACTGTGGGTTCAGGCCCAGTAGGGTTGTCCTGGACCACCAGTTTATGTCGAAAGTATGTGGTGTGTTTCACTGTAGTTGCTTTTAACTGCGCTTTTGTGATTTACTGGACATCTCCATGTGGGTCTGTGTCTACTGGACAAGGCATGCACGACACAGCCAACTTGACTGCAGATTTACAACCAATTCAATTTAGCTGTTTAAAAAAAAATCTATGGCCTAGATCAATTATACCATTATTAGGGGTTACTGGGTGAAATCGCTAGAATACTACAACAGAAATTAAACTTAAGTGAAAATAGGCTGCATAAATGAATCTTGAAAACTTAATTTTCTCAGTACAATTGTAGTGCAATTAATACTGGCACTACAAGAATTTTTTAATTTATTTAAATAAATAAATACAACATATATTTTGGGCATAAAAGAGCAATAGACTTATTTTTTAATTGCAGTTGCTGCAAGCTGCAGTTGTTTACATACAAATAAACTGTGTTTCTGAGCCAAAACCTCACATTCTCTCTTCTTTAACAATAACTCAAAACCGTTACATCAGCTGCAATCGCAAATCTAACATATCTACAACCTAACACCACACCTGGATGTCAGGAAATCAACCATTCTCACGACACAACAGCACATGCGACACAATAGCACATGCGACACAATAGCATATACAACACAATAGCACATGCGACACAATAGCATATACAACACAATAGCACATGCGACACAATAGCATATACAACACAATAGCATATACAACACAATAGCACATGCGACACAACAGCACATGCGACACAATAGCACATGCGACACAATAGCATATACAACACAATAGCATATACAACACAATAGCACATGCGACACAACATCACATGCAACACAATAGCACATACGACACAACAGCACATGCGACACAACAGCACATGCGACACAACAGCACATGCGACACAACAGCACATGCGACACAATAGCACATGCGACACAATAGCACATGCGACACAACAGCACATGCGACACAACAGCACATAAGACACAACAGCACATAAGACACAATAGCACATGCGACACAATAGCACATGCGACACAATAGCACATGCGACACAACAGCACATAAGACACAACAGCACATGCCACACAACAGCACATGCGACACAACAGCACATGCGACACACAACAGCACATGCGACACAACAGCACATGCGACACAACAGCACATGCGACACAACAGCACATGCGACACAATAGCACATGCGACACAATAGCACATGCGACACAACAGCACATGCGACACAATAGCACATGCGCGCTTGCATTCCTGCGTACAAGAGGGTGTTTGCAGGGGTAAATACCCCCTCTGGCATACATACAGGAACACACATCCTGATATTTGGCCCCGTTTTCACATCATCCTGCTACACTTAGCAACACACAGGCAGACATTGTTTATCTGTGTACATAGTTTCACTGTCTTTATGATTATCTCGAGTGAGCCAGAAGTGAGACCAGGTAGAGGAATGTAAGACTGAGGGCTGTGGCCCAGCCGCACACACCTGCCTTTGTTCGACGACCGTGACGAAGCTTCCGGTGAGAAAAGCCCATGAGGGAAATTCTCACATTTGAAGGCTGTTTTTTCTAATAATTACGAGGAGAATTGGTAAAGAGACTTCTGGAAGTCATAGAGCTGTCTGTCTGTCTGTCTGTGTGTGTGTGTGTGTGTGTGTGTGTGTGTGTGTGTGTGTGTGTGTGTGTGTGTGTGTGTGTGTGTGTGTGTGTGTGTGTGTGTGTGTGTGTGTGTGTGTGTGTGTGTGTGTGTGTGTATGGATATGGATGGGGGGTTATGCACTGAAATGTCAGTCTTCAGCTGTCAATCATACTCTGTCAATATGTTTCTCACAATGTCCAGTTAGTATATTTAATGATCAGTATTTCAAAGAGGCACTGGTAGTAATTTTGACCGAAACTTGTTAGGCACATTTACCAGTGTCATGTCACCTTTTATGAAAAATATATTAACAACGATAATATAGGGGCAACAACTTTAATCATCCCCGTATTTAGGGTGGGGGACACGTCTTACACAACCCCACAATGACAAAGACTACAGAATCAATTTACGAAAAGTCTGTGTAAATATTATATTTTTTCCGGATTTTAAGAGTTCAATAGTACCGGTAATTGAAAGATCTGACAGTCTTTCCAATGTCATAATAAGCCTTAACACAAGTCTCCATTCCTATTTCTGTTTTGTTATTTATAATTTTGTAGTAATAATACACCATGGTAGCGAGTAATTACATGACATTGTCACACTGTGGCCTTGGCCTCTAGTCTAGGGACGTGTGTTCAGGTCGGACAGATCTGGATTGATGAGATAACCTTTTAACAAGCCTTGTCATACACTGATGCATTGTGGGACTGATTGTCCTGAATCGCTCACTTGCAGATGGACAATATACGTGATGATCCATTATTCTCTCTAACAGTATCAGCTTCGGAAAAAAACTTGTAAAAAGGAGGACATTAGGTGAGTGCCCTGGGCTGCAGGTGCATATTTACAAGGAGGCTGGGGGGTCAATCACCCTCATAATTGATCAAAAAACACTATGGTTATATTCGTTGCGCTCTCATGGGTGTCCAAGCACAGGAAACCTGTCAAACTCTTGTCAAAATACTGCCACTTGCACTTCACAATTTCCACGTCTGCACGAACGCTTTGTATGATTTTAAAAAGAACCTCTGTAAAAGGCGAACGCTTTTTTTCTATCTATCTGAAGCGTGTCGGGTGAAACTACAAGATTGGTGTCGCTATCAATGGTGGCTGTGTCTAACCGTGCCAACAAAACCACCCACAGCTGGTTTAATTGCATGTTACTGGATGCACTTATTGGGGAGAACTTCCGTCTTTCACGAAAAGACGAATGCCGCCCCAGGAGGTTTGCTCATACAGTGGTGAGGGTTGTTCGTGAACCTTTGTCCGACAGTAACATGGACATGTAGCAATCTGGCAAAAAACTGTGACGCCGCCAAGAGGTAGTTCCTTTCCTAGGAACATTCGATATGTAATGCAACTGATGCTCCCTGTCACCCAAACAAAGTGGTTATTTTAAAACACGGTTGTTAGTCCGAGCTGGCGTTTTATTTTCTAGCCATGGGGACAAAAGTTATAGCCACACTAAACTGGCAGGCACACACCAGTGCCAAATGATCAGCACCAAGTGTTTAATTCAGTTCAGCCTAAAAGTGGCATTTAAGAGGGATAACTATAGTTCATTGGTCAGAACAGTAAGAACTGCAACTCATTTTGGCACTGTTAAAAATCATCCATTAAGCAAGAGGAAACAAGCACCAGAAACTGCACAGGACACTGTTTGCTTTGTCAAATCATCCAAAAAAACAACTGTCTTGAAACAGAACTTGAGGTCATTTATATAAAATTATCCCGGATCTTTTCAAACATACAAAGAACTCGTGTGGTGTCACAATTAAAAGCTGTTCATTTCATACATAAGTGACTAAGTCACATGTTTGGTTTCTTGTTAACTGTGAGGTTTTTTTGTTTAAAAAAACCCAATGTTTTCCTGTGGTGTCAACTCGTGGTATCAACCAGTGGTGTCAACCCGTGGTGTCAACCCATGGTGACGCTATTATGAGTTCGCCGATTCAACCCATGGTGACGCTATTATGAATTCAACGATTCAACCAGTGGTGATGCTTTTGTGAGTATGACGATGAGCTGTGTAGTTTGATAGCAACTGGTTCGGATTAGTTACACTGCACGGGTTTCACAAATTATAGCACAATAATGCACCAGACAGGCCTGTCAATGACTCTCTTGTATCTTTGCAAATTAACACTTTTAATAAACCCGTTTATAGCCATACATACACGGCGCAGGTAATCTAACACCCGCAGATATGATCCGCGCAGGAATATGTGTGAACGTAACTGATTCACCGACACCTCCAGTTGACAACCTGTTTCACCGTCATGATGGATCGCTTTTTTTTAAGCCTGTTCCCGATTTCTGCCCACGAGCGAAACTGAATGATTGCACATAATTGCTGCATGTGAATATGCAACTGCTGGCGAATGGTGGTTGACTTCATAGACACTACTTCATACCTCCAGGGATGGACTGGAACACCAGCTATTTCCTGGTGATATCACATCCCCTGAGGCACTTTTGGCCTATGAACAAGCTGTCACCACATGGCATCCAAGCAACAAATATGCAGGATGAAGCACACTATCTGTACTGTACTTGTGTGCCAGTGACTGCTGACCACTGCAAACTATGGAGAGACACTGACATGGTTGGTGTACACATGTGTGGTTTTCGTTGATCTGACTTTAAACCGATACTTTGTAAATTTAACATTGATTTTCCATAACAAAATCAATAAAAAGAAATGTTCAAATACCCGTAGGAAAAAATTATTTATTTAGTGATCGAACTGTGTAATTTCATTAAAGAAGCATACCCCTCTGCAGTTAATTCCATCTTTGTGAAATTATAGCCTAAGGCTTAGTTTGGTGAAATAAATAAATCTACAGTACAGTGCTTTGGGTTTTCATTTTCCAACTTCAACACCATTTTCATCCCTATAAATACCACTAAACCAACTGTCCAGTTAACAGAAATACATAAGATTCTATTTAAATCAATTGCTAGTCTTCAGAGATTCACTTGGTGATTCTGCACACAGAACCATGATTAGGGTGTTTTAAATTTTCAATGAAAATGTTATTCATAAGCGTGAAATAATAACGCCGCACTGATCTAGCATATCTAAGGCCCACCTCCTCTGCTGGATGTCACGTCCTCTGATATGAGACAATCTGGCCAGATGCTATTCATGAATTCATACACACTAATTACTGGCTACAGAAATTCCAGCGAATTATGAATAGACATGGACAATTTGCCAAGTACAATCCCTGCTGTATGTGTGGCTGAGATAAGAGTGTTGACACGTTGACCAACCAACACAAGGGACAGTGAGTCAAGGCAGTCATATGGACAGTGTCAGGATCGCACAAGAAAGGTGTCTATTTCAGGGGTGGGAACATACCTTGGGGGCACAGGCGGCTGTCTCTTTCCCCCACCGTCGCAGAAATATAAGATGCTGGATGTTGCGCATTTTTAAATATGCCCCGTCTGGTTTATGATACTATAATGGATGTCTTCCAAATTATCTGCTCTCGGGTTTGTTAAAGTTGGCCACTCTTCCTTGACTTGTCACAGTATATGATGCAGCGTCCAAGTGCAGCTGACTCATTCACTGGTTAATAGCAGGTTTAACGTAACACCAAAGTTAGTGCTCTAACTCATTTAAGGCTTTACTCTGTGCAGCTGGCTAACACTTTTGGCCATACGCAACTATTTCTTACATGAAAAATGAATAAATGCATACAAATTGTAAATTTGTGGCAATCACTGATTCAAGTAGGACCGGACCGTACGCAATGTATTGGTATATATTGTTTTATATAACGTCACATCCAGTGCATTTTGCAGCACTTTACGGAGATTATACAGAATAGTATGTATTCACAATATACAGTACAATATTGGTTGTGTTCAGACTTATAAAACAAAACAACTGCACTTTCTCATTAAAATATACATATATTTTCAAAACCCCAAGACATGTTAAGCTTATCTCGGTGATATATCAGTGAGGGCAGGTTTAAATGCATGTTTTTTTACTTTATGAACTTACGAGATCACCCCTAAATGTACCAGATATCCCAGGTCATTGTTAGAGATCACCCTTAAGTGTACCAGATATCCCAGGTCATTGTTACGAGATCACCCCTAAACGTACCAGATATCCCAGGTCATTGTTACGAGATCACCCCTAAACCTACCAGATATCACAGGTCATTGTCATTAAATTGACCATTTAGGAGGGATTTTTCCTGGAAGGATGACTATTGAAATTCTGAAGATCACTGGGACAGTTACAAATGCTTAAACAAGCACTTGGCAGAGGTGTATGCATACACTAGGAGTACTGACCAGTAACCAGTGACTAGTGTCAACAAAGTCCTGCTTCCAGCAGTGCTCCCAGCATCCAGCCACACAGACAACATCTGTGCCAGATCTTCCCCCACTTCATGCCAATTAACACCAGCAGGTGCCCTTTCTGGTGGTCAAGAACCTGCACCTGACCACCAGGAAGCCATCACTGACCACCAGGACAGCCTGGGAAGGTGTCCACTGGTCAACACAACAAGGGGTGGACAGTACTGGTCAGACAGCACCCTGGAGTGCAGGTGCCATAAGAAATTCCCCTGACAGACATACATCACCCTGGCTGTTCTGGGAATGCTACACACTCCCTCCGACAGAGGATTAACAGGGTTATGGTTTCTGGACAGAAGAATATTTCAGAAACTGAAAGGAAGCAGCATTTAAAATGGAAGTTAGCTGGCAATAGACGGGGTAGACCGGAAATAAGAAGAAGATGATAGCTAGCAAAAAGGAAGACCAATACTGAGATGGCAGGATTATGTACACACTTATAAAAAAACAGCACTGGGGGAATAAATGAGAAATATGAGGTGTTTTTATTTAGATAAGACTGGTCTGGAGGTTGATTTATATAAAATATGGAGGTGTTTCAAACTTGTGTATATTTCTATTTGTGAATGATGGGTACTAAGCAAATTTAATGTAAAATTAATCTGTGCTTTTGAGACTAAAACACAACATTGGGTGAATGGGATATGAGGGACTTTTAGGGATAAGGACCAAACCTATAGGTAAACTGATCTTGGAAGAATGATTGGATAAAATAGGACGAGGACAAGGCAAGTGCCGACAGGACACCAAACGACAGGAAGTGCAGAAAAGTGAGAGTTGACAAGACACGAGGGAGGAAGATCAGTGGGAGGATGTCCCACTCCCTCAACAGCTGGAAGGAACTAATTAGTCTGTCAATTAACATCCCAGTCCACTGGGGTGCACTGACTCTTAGCTGGATGCCTTTCCCAGACATCACCCACCCAAAGCTCCAGTGTACAGCCATAAGTGTGATCCTATATCATAAAATACATCAGATGCCACCTTTCATCTGACAGTTTTAATAACCTGAAAGCAGCACACAATTTGGCCTGGTCATTAGTGTGACCTAATCAAGTAGTTTATGGTCTTATCCAGGAGCAAATTGTTATCAGCAAATGGCACACAGACAGCATAAGGTCAGAATAAATGAAACCTGACAAACTGCTACCTGCATTTGGGAAATGCAATAATTATTCTACTACAAATTTCACGCGGAATATGGTGTTTTGTCTTTGCTGGCAGTATTGCAGAATTATCCAGTTTTTTTAACACCAAGTGACAGCGTGACACTTTACAGTGTTTTACTAGTTGTTTGTAAAAAAAATCAAAGGGTGGCATGTGTTGGCTTCTGTTTACTTTGGCTGCCTTTTGAGTATAGCCAGGAGACCCAGAACTCTACACCCAATCGCATTACAGACAGAGCTCGATTCAGTTTCAACAATGCTGAATCAACCCTATGTCTCCAGGGTGTCTCATGGTTTGTTCACCCCTGTAAACACAGTTGCGGTAGGTGACCTGAGGACTACGATTATCACAGCGATAACACTTCACTGCAAGTCTGACTTTCCATTCTATTTTCTATGCATCTGACTGCAACTGTTGCAACACCCACAAGGCACAGGAAGACAAACCTGAACAAAAAAACAACACAGACATTATTAATGTTGCATTTTATGCTCTTTCATGTCAGCCTGTGGAAATCCTTTGCTTTAATTTTATAATCATCATCATTTTTTGACAGAATGGACGCAACACGTTCCCTCCATACTTTCTAGTTGTTGCACCAATGATACATTCGCTAGTTCAAGGCCTACCTCTCTGGGAAACAAATCAGGGTAATCATGGCTTCCCCGCCCCACCCATTTGTACCTCTAGGGGTTTTCCAAAAACACCAGCTTGGAATCTTGTTAGTCAACTGGTTTGGTTTTACCGATCACCTGCAATAACCAGTGAATTGCACATCAGTCTTCTTTTCATTCTTACTGAGGCAAATTACTAGTTTAGTCAATATGTGGTGGTACAAGGCAAAACTATTTGAGACACAAATAGACATATACCATAGCTTGGATAGTCAGAAGCTAAGCCCCTGGCTGGCACCGTTGAGCCAACATTGGCATCAGTATTTGTTTGTCCAGTTGCTCCCATGGTGATATATATGTTTACCTTTCTGGATCAATAAATACACAACTAACAAGACTCATCCACAGTGGGAGGGGCAGGATGGGGCAAACTGTGTGCTTCTCATTCCGTTATGACAGCTCTGGACAAAGTAAATTGGTTCTGAATAGCGACTAGCCAGGAAGGCTACGGTACACCCTAGCCAGGAAGGCTACGGTACACCCTAGCCAGGAAGGCTACGGTACACCCTAGCCAGGAAGGCTACGGTACACCCTAGCCAGGAAGGCTACGGTACACCCTAGCCAGGAAGGCTATGGTACACCCTAGCCAGGAAGGCTACGGTACACCCTCCTATGCATGCATTCCAGCATAAGGTATTTCATAACATTTATTTAATAAAATTAATTAATTCCAATAATTCAGGAATTTTGTTTTGTTTTAATAGCATCTTTCCGAAGCCGCAGTTGTAACAACAGTATCCTATTTCATAGCAGCGGTGGAAAAACAGTATTCAACATTTATTCTGAGAAGTGCCTGCAACGCACTTGATGTATCCTGCCCAAATCTGGAGAAGTACTAAGGTCATGGCAGCATATGATCTAACTCGGGTATACATAATTATAAGACAAGTGTTCTTCAGTCTTGCTTCTGAGCTCCCAAAACAGACATAAGAGTGCGAAGAAAAGGTAATTATCGACATAAGTGCCACCTGTGCGTTCCAATTAATCTTGTGACTCTTTCCCAAGAACTGGTTCATGTTAATTAACGCTGCATGCCTGGCGACAGTCACTGTTCAAAGGAAGTCAAATCAATCATGCATTCTTTAAAAAGATAACCTATTGACAGTAGGGGATTGGCCCTAGGTGGCAATTAAGCCGAACACGACACGGCAAAACATTTTGCCTGAAGAAACGCAGCTTAGAGAACGCAACAGATTTGGCTGCAAAAAGAAGAATTTGTGTTGATTTTTTTCCGAGTAGTCTGTCAGACAGATGTTTTTGTCTTTGCATGGACAACGAAATTCACTACACCTTGTAATTAAATTTGTTAATTAGATGGTGATATGCACAGCATGGATATAAGGATTTTATAGTAAGAACATTTGAGTTGTTGTTTTTGTAACACAGGTAAGCTACATGATTCAGAGGAACAATAAACGCCAACAATACCCCACGTTCTACCACTCATTGGTTTTTATCACTGCCGATTACGACTTCAAAGCACAACATATCACATTCAACGTTCCCAGCATGGAGAGAAAAATGAGTCCGTAGTGCACAAACTCATTCAAACCACACTTGCGATGTGTCGGGTCAATGCTAAATATCTGTTGTAACAAATCAAGAGTGATTTGTTTCCAGCAACGAGTTCAAGACATTGTCACACGTTGGACAAAAGTGCAGGTGTTCATTTATCACTATAAGACAGGTGTTGGCCAGGTATTATGCGAGAACTATTAATAAGAGGAACAAATAATAGACAATTTCCCACGTGGCTATTTTCAGACAAGAAAGTGTTACTGCGAAATACACGGAAAATGAGACGGACAATGGAAGGTGTTAACGCCAAAGGAGACATTGTATTTATTGTCAATACTCGGCCACTTGTTAGAGCATTTATGTAGTATAATACATTCATGTTTATCTTGGCATGACAGCCTACACCTTTAGAACTTTCCCAGACAATGTTTACCTAGTCTAGAACTTCTCTCTATTTTCTTAAATTCCTTACCGACCAATGTTTTGGCCTAGATTAAGTCACTACACGGTGAAAATCTTTTTATTTAAGATTGTTGATAAAATTCATGCCAAATTAAAGTACATGGATTTTCTTTCCTTTTTTATAATGACATCTGTTTAGGACAGTAAAACAGGGCAGATGAAGAACTAGACTAATGAGCCTCTGATGACAACATATCCCCAATTTAGATTGTAATGGCCAGATCTTCAGTGGTAATATTTACATAAGTTCCGTGCCGATTTTACACATTTTACACATGCCCACAATTCTGCCTATGTCCACACACAATTCACACCTATATCAACACACAGAGGATGCAATTCAATCCAGGACAAGGACTCTCTCACACGTTTAATATGATAATGCCGGGCGGGGACTGCCTATGTGTACACATACATAAAATGCATGTAAAACACAACATATACATGGCATGCATTAAAATAAAATATATGTATTTAAAAACAGTAAACAAATCTATATTAATATTCATAGGCCATGCATTAAAAGTAAGTTAAAAATAATATAAGTATTGCAAAGGATTTAACAAAATAAATAAAGACAAGTATAAGTATATTATAAATAACAGACATACGCATTAAAAGTGCAGATTAAAACAATTTTAAATAAAAAAGAGTGTTGCCTACAAAGCCTTACTTTCCCTTTTATTACATGTCAATTTATGAAATAATGACCCACAATACAACTAAATGACAGTCCTACTGCCCTGGAACTATGCCTCAAGACACCATTACCAAGTGCAGCTATTTAGCTTTATTTCAGCTTTGAGCAACTGTCAGAAACACAAGAGCACAGGTGATTAAATTCCTAAGATGCAAACGCTGTCGAGGGAAGATTAGCACCACCGCAGAGGATTACCGCCGGGAATCAGATGGGATCAATGCATAAGGATCAAGGAGGTATCGATCGAGTGCTGAAATGGCAAAAAACCGCTAAACACATTACAGACTGGCGATCGAATGTCACGAAATACGCATCGCAAATATCGACCAACTTCGCTCTTTCTCCGGCCTACCAATTACGATAAAACTTCCGTATTAAGAAATTTCCATGTTACGAATATTAAAAGACTGCAATTCTAAGAAAACCTCTTACACAGCAACTCGGGTAAAAAGGTTGGATAATGGAAGCATTACATGGTCAGCAGGCCCAGTGGTTGTGGGTTTTGCTGATAAAGTGATATTCAAACTACCCGTTTATTTCAAACATGAACATCAAAACACAATTAAACCAGGAATCTTTAGGAAATTGAAATAATGAACCACCTCTCTTTCAACTGTAACTTTATAACATGACATTTTTAATTTTTTAAACAATATAGCTCTACACTCAAAATCACTCGATCCTGTTACGATTGTCCTGAAAATTCACAATCATTTCCCCACATGGGTACACTTTAAAAAAACCAGGTACCTATCTTTTGCGAAATACCACTTGCTCGCAAAGAACACTTGCTTCTCTGCGGCACCTGTATGTATTACAAGTATGTTTTAGCAGGTAATTGTGAGAAGTAGTTGGGAACACCAAGTCTATTATACATGTATGACACCCCACCCTAAAGCAATCACACACAAAAATGCTGCACTCTGATTACAGTTACATACAAACACACCCATGTAATTAGGGTGCACAAGTACTCAGTGGAGTAGATAATTATTCCCACAGACACTGTTTACAGTTATATATGACCCTCACAACCAAGGCTTGCCACCTCAGCAAGTCCCCTTTTACAGGGTAGTAGAGGAAGTAACCCCAATTTAAAATACGCCCACACAACTTCACAGTGTTTCTGAGGGGGTAATCAACTTCAAAGACAGGCTTCTTGCACCATACCCCATGCCAGGTTTCCCAATAAAACCCCTATTCCCTGTCCCTTCCTGTCACCAACCCTGCATGATATGCACCCCTCTTCCCAGACAGCACCCTTCAACTACACCAGTACAATTTAGAAGATATGATATGCATTAAGAATTTATTCCCTAAATTACCACCCCCACTGTTGGTGTCTTCCCTCTCCTGCCACAAAAGGAATTAATCCTTGGTGCAACCCCTTATAAATAACCCCGCGAAGCCTGGGAAAATCCTTCCTTCCGAAGAATTTACAATGCTCGACTTGGGAAAAAAATCCATTTAAAAATTCATCCACACACATTTCAGTAAGTACTTAACTTATTTATGGGAAACATACTCCGGTGCAAAGAAACTGTCAGGATTTATAGTAACTGTTTTGATGGTAAATCACCCAGTTTTACACCTCTTGCGGGACAAGGTGTGTCATCAGAAACTCCTTATTCATAGTTAGACTAAGTGCAGAAGACAATTTAAGAACTAATGCAGGAGAACATTTTGACTTTAAAAATCTACATGTATTTCACTGATATTTGAAATCTAAAGAAGCTGATTTTCAACAAGACAAAATCCATTAAAGAGGGTTAGAGAAGGGGCAACTACCGGGTAAGCAGAACAACCCAAGTATATGGGCAGTATATTCAGATTCAATTGTAAACAGAAACACCCACATCCCACCCGCTGGCAACATTTACCTATCTGTCAATGGACAATAATGAACATATTTTATTTACCTTTGTCTTGCTTTCTGACCTAAGGTCACACACCCAACCAAGCAATCTCTCACCTTTAACATGCTATCAGTCCACCGAGAAAATCGACACTGAGAAACACGCTATAAACAACTGCATAAAGCTTACCATTATTGGAACGATAATTTACCAATGGAATCTTGGTTTTTGTGTCTTATTCCCCACCAGTCAATATTTACTTTCACGTTTAATGCAAACAAGACAAATCAATCAATATTACATCCCTGAATCTAACCATGAGATCTTTATGAAAAATATTCTTACAATACCACTGCCTCGTCATTTTAATTACAGTGCATATCGCATCAACATGAATTGCACTTCTGAAAATAGTCCCTTATCTTCCAAAGCTTTTATTAAAGACCTTGATTTGGTGCAATATCTCTGGGATAATTTTATACATTATCAGATCAGATCTCATCTGTTCTTTGGTGTGTATGGCATAAAAGTAGAAAATTCTAATTCAATTCAGTTTTAAATGAAAAGCAGCTGCCGTAAACCCCCTTCGCACGCCCTAATGAACGGGCGTACACTTCCCCTGAAAGCCAGCCAGTTATGACAGATGGCGTCTGGACAGAGAAAAAACCTCGACCCCTATGACGAGATATTATGCTTGCTCACTGACACAGGGGGCCACCGAATATTATCCCACCTGCAACCACAAGACAAAACATCTGTCATGAATTAATTGCTGCTCCCTGTTGTTCAACTGACAGCACCTGCTGTGATATCTGTCCCTTGGCTGATAATTAAAGGAAGGATTCACAATAGTATTAAGTGCTTAGTTATTTCTATTACAGATACAACTGCTGGTTAACAGATGCGTCCTTCTTTTTGTGCTAATGACATTACAAGACAATGCAAAATAATACCATTTCATACTAATTGGCCACACTATATGGTGGAAATTAATTTATATTATCATTCATTAGAGTCAAATGTCTAATGTAATTAATAATAATGAAACGTTCCGAAGAATGTTATGCCTTAATTTTCAGTTTTGCCAATAACGCCACCTAGTGGTGCTGAGGACACTGAGACTATGACTGTACATTAAAGTTATTTATACCTTTCAACACTGTTATGATCTTCTTCCATAGAGAGGCTTCAATTTTTATGGGAGTCCGTGAGTATGAGACTCCTTGTTTCGCCTACGGACTCCTTATGTCCCTTGGCAGGAGTCCGTGTGACTCCCTAGCTTTAAAAGACGATAAATCCAGTGTTAAAGTGGCCCATGTTATTGACCCTTCAACGCGCGTGTGCTGTCATCTTGCACTGTATTCGGTATGTAACAAGCGATCATACTCGCACGTATTAGTTAGAAAATACTTCTTGCTTTAAAAAGGCTCAAAGACAAGGGGTATCAAGGAGTACGATAACAGTAGAAGTTCAAATGTCATGACAGGATACGTGTCTTTGGCTGGAATATGACTCCAAAGCAGAGGCAATATTCTGTGCAGTTTGCAAAAAATGTCCACAGCTCACAGAACAGGACAAATGTCCATTTACTAGTAAAGAAGGCTGCACAATGCTAAGACTGGAAGCGCTTTATCGACATGACAACAGCATTTCCCACAAGAGATGCCAAGCAAAGGAATTTCTTATTGGTAATACTTTTATTATATTTACTTCTAAAAATACTTCACTAAATCATTGCACGAAAAATAGTTATCCCCACTACTCCTATTACTTTTTGTTGGCTCCTAAATTTGAAAGTTCAGGGGCCAGCCGGCCCCTAAATATTTTGGCGAATTTATATAATTATTACATATATTCCCACATAATTATTATTATTATACCGAACTTATAAAGCGCTCTTTTCATACATAAAAGCCTGCTCAAAAGCTCTGTACACAATCAATAGAATAATCATAGACAGTAAAAACAAAGCATAAAAACAATAACATGATAACAAATATATATATATATTTGGAAGGCTGGATATAATAAAATGAATATATATAATGTGGGTGGAGTTGGTGAATATACGCAACTTGAATGTGATAAAACCCAGGTAAAGATCTGGATATAAAAATGAAACTAAAATTTAAGAATACCAATTTGTTCCAGGTATCCCACCCACCCAACTCCCCCACCCATCCACCCACCCACCCTTAACCTGCATCCTGTGACCCAGGCTGTGGACACTCCATCCATCTTATTACAGCCTCAGCTAATTCCCAGAAACAAAGAGAAGTGGCAGGACATGACAAATAACAGCTTGTAACATAAGAGATATTTTCACAACTATTACCTGAAGTGGGAGTCCAATTACACCTGATGTGTATCGCAGTCAAACAATCTGTTTTGCTAATGTTACTGTTGTGCATATTTCTCATCACAATTGGTGAGATTTCATAGTCAAATGTCAGACAATTTTGCAACATGATCCGAGTCTATGCCAGACAAATGATCACGTTCTTCCTGTCACCAATCATAGATATTTATTGAATTTGTTTCTCAACTGAGATAAACATTCATATAAATCAGAAAACTTGAAAAAGCTACAAAGGAAACAATGCCTTCAAATATGATAAATTATTAGAAAAAGAGTTCATATTTTTATGTAGAATACTGATATGTTATTAAAGTAAAAAGGATACATGTTTATAACTGATAAATATCCAGGATGTCTGATAAATATTTACAACATATTCACCCTGGGTAAGATTTCTTGCAAAATGGAATACAGCCACAGTGCGGGAGAACGGATACTCCCTACCACCCTATTACTGGAGTCAATTCATTACTGACAGTTCAGGCTGACTTGCAACAGGCAAACAATCTAACTTTGTGTAAACACTCGTAACTAATATCGCAGTTCTGTTTGAAACCAGCTGTTCCGACTCTACATTCTCAAACTTGCAGTAACCTTTTGTGCAAATCTGGAAAGTATCTCCACTGAACTTGTCAGGAAATATCTAATCTTGCGTTGCCATTGGGAACCAGTTAGGACAGATACTGTGCCACCAGCACTGATTAAACAAAGCGTATCTTATCAACAGGGAAGTTTATCCCTCCTGTGTAAGGCTCTGGCCCAAGCTTCCCCTATCCTCCACCAATTTGGGATGTCAACAGTGAATTTATGAAGGTAATTATGGATGCCAGTATCTGTTTGTATAGTGGGTGTTATCTTCGTCAATTCTCCTGAGAGGAACTTGCTCTTGTTGCTTGCTTGTTAAACTTGCTTTGTCCGTGGTTGTCATTTACAAAGTAATGCTGATGGGAAATGCAAATTATTGTAACAATATTATGTATTAACACATAATAAAAAATATTGTGATTAAGGATTGATCGGATGATAGTTGTAATGATTTACACCGAACTGTATTTAAAAGCATTTATAATGTAGATGTTATCAAGTTCTTATAATTACACCCAGTAGCCATTGTGAGCATGGTTTGGTTGTATTATTACTACAATAAATTACATTATGAACTGTTAAAATGTAACACTGTCAAAATGTTATCCTGTGATTCCTGTCCAGTAACCATTGTGATCAAATTTGTAACAAATGACGACAAAATGGATGTGTTATGAAACATTTTTATATCAACAGTTTTGTTAACTAAATGACACCAGAAATGCATGTCACTGCATGAAGGTTCATTGTGCTATACAGGTAGGGAAAGATGAATGATTGAAGGGAGGAAACGTGGGGATTTATGGGAAAAGGAGACCTAGATGAGAATAGACAAGAATGTGGCAGACAGACAGACAGACTAGGAAGAATGCTCCATCGGTTCAAACATTCCCCGCCCGTTGTTACAGAAACACCTGGCTTTTCACAAGACAAACAACCTGGTACTATATATACATGTTAGCATCACCTTAACATACCTATTTTTGCTCAATTTTTTTAAATTAATTGTCTATAATAAAAACAATTCAATCCTAATTTATAAGCAGAATTTCTATCACACAGTAGTGTTGTCAGAATCACAGAAGGGGGAATTTTTGTTGAAACACATTTCTACGTTGTGAGTAAAATCAGTTTATGGAATTGAATTCTGAGCAGACCTACCACTTGTTAAATAAAAGACACCGACATATTCCGTACAACTGTACACCCATGTGCCATATCTCACTTGCACATACTGTCTCCTAAACAGAACAAGACACTACCAACTCTGGCTCCTCCAATTAACTTGAAAGGGTCAGCTGATCCTACAATGTTGATGGTGCCCATGTTGATAAGGGTAGGGTGTTGTATGTTTGGGCTCAGGTTACCCTACATGGACAAGGGGGTCTACTTTCACTAGTTACTTCCACTGCAAAGCAAGTAGGGATCTCTCAGTGACCAGAAATCACAACATCACTACACCTTGTTCCAACCTCCAGCTTGAAACCAACACTTCTAGATTAAAGGCATATGGGTGTGGCGAGGTGACAGGTCAAGTCCCTCTTACCTGCTTGACCTGAGGGCAGCAGGTAATGAGGTTGCACCGTTTGACCAAAGGCACTTGCTGCTGCAGCATAATCCATGTCCAGACGGTGTAGCAATTCCATTCCAAGTTATGGCCATATACATCATAAAATTTCCATTGAAATAACACCACCGAAAAGATGAAAGCAGTGATTATTCAGCACTCCTTATTTTTTAAAATATTAAAGCCTATGGGTATGTTTTTTAGATAACCAATCCATTCGGAGTGGCGATGGGCAACGTTAAATGTATCATATGGTCAAGTTTGATTTAAAATATTGGTTATAATTGAAATTCATAACTCAAGCAATGGGTCTCATTTGTGTATGAAACAAGTTTTACCGTCAATACATCTAGATGCCTTCATAGCATTTAACAGAGGACATACCTGAAATCATATCAGTATAGAGCTACATCATGATTAAATTTATATCTGCCCCCCCTTGTATTTACCCTACCCTACAATGGACAGCTGTAATACACCCTATCTGATTCACCAGTCAGTCATATCAGCTACAATCAAATCGACCTCTATTGGATGTTCTTTCAGTCTGCCACCTTTCTAACTAGTGCATTCTTCATGTAATCAAATCACCGAATATCCACAGACGCATGTTGGGTAATTATGTAAGGCGAAGTCACCGCCGATAATAACGATGTTAATCCTGCATCCTTCAGTGAATTGCAATTGCATCGAACCTTTTGGCCTGGTGTATTGCTCATCGAACAACGAACCGGTAGATTCCAGCTGGCATCACAATTGCCCACTTTGGAGTTTGCAATCATCGCGACACAATACGAGAATTCTACAGGTTACTGCGTGCGTTCTGTCCGTCTTTAACCTGATTAGTGCCAAGTTAATTAAAGAAATCTCATCAATCAGCATCTAACTACCGAATGTCACTTAAGCTCATTTTTGTACATCGTTGGAACAAATCCCTTCTACTGATCTCATAATTAATTAAAGGTTATATATTTATGATGCACCCCTGACACTACAGCCAGCAGTGTCAGGGTCAGCTAGCCCCTCTCCCTGTGGAAGGGGTGAAAAGCAAAATGATCTCCAGGGCTCACATAAGCCACCCTCACTGGCAACTGTGTCCAGTGAGGATACAGGCAATTGGGGAGATGGCTGCCTGGAGAGGGATGGGCTCCACATGCTAACAGGGAGATGGCTGCCTGGAGAGGGATGGGCTCCACATGCTAACAGGGAGATGGCCACCTGGAGAGGGATGGGCTCCACATGCTAACAGGGAGGTGGCCACCTGGAGAGAGATGGGCTCCACAGGCTAAAGGGGAGATGGCCACCTGGCGAGGGATGGGCTTTGTGAAAATTGCCCCAGACACACCAAAATGGTAATTGACAAATCATGCCGCACTTGCAAGACTAAAACCGATGTAGACAAACAACATAAAACTGAAACATATAATAACGTTAATGCGTGAACTTTTCATATCAATCTTTCCATACGCTTCTGAGACATGGACCCTAAGAGCAGAACTAAAAAGAAGAATACAAGCAGTGGAAATGAGATGTTGCCGGAACAGCTTGCACACCCCATACGCACACCCCATACGCACACCCCATACGCACACCCCATACGCACACCCCATACGCACACCCCATACGCACACCCCATACGCACACCCCATACGCACACCCCATACGCACATCCCATACGCAGACCACTGCACAAACGAGGAAGTGAGAAATATCATCACTCGAAACATTGGACAACCTGTCTACAGTCAGAAGACGCACACTGAGATGGTATGGACAAATCACATGATCTACTGGCCTGGCAAAAACATCCCCCAAGGCACAGTGAGAGGGAAGAGAAGAAGAGGCAGGCAGAACAAGAACTAGCAAGACAACATCAATGAATGGACAGGCCTCGACTTCTACGAGTCACGAATGGCAGCAAAAGACCGACAGAGGCGGAGACAGATTGTGCGATTATTGTCCGAGGTGCCCCAACGACCACACACAGTTACGGGATAGGTGAGGTGAGCATATCTGTGACTACACCTTGGGAAACTATTTCATGAACACTTTTATATGCTCTCACACTGAAGTAATTTGTACCATCAAATTGAAATGATACATTCCGTCATGTTTTAACTGTAATTTGATCAAAAACGATAACAAATTATTCTCAATCTAATGAAACTGACTCGGGGATATAAGTATCCGAGTAAGGGATAGAGAATATTACAATGAGCCAAAAATAGAAAATTATTTTCCCCATTTGGGAGAAAAATGGGTGAAATGTTAGATGTAGGTAATTACTGGTCAGCATGATTGCTGCTGCAGTGGCATCTGACCAGGAGTGTGCTGGTAATAATTACAGCAATGCCGAAGTCTGCGGGTCCAACAGACCGATGAAAAACAGAATGATCTATGACAGGAGTAGCATGCAATATGAACATCAGGTACTCACATGGGTCGTCAAAGGCATTTTACCAATGATTACCACGCTAAATGTTTCACAAGTCTCAGCTATAAACACATGCACACGTACTGACACGTGTGCATGTCAATGACTGGAGTGATGGAACAGCAGTACAGAAATAGCACTTAACAGACAGTTGGGTAATAATCAATACAGCTTTCATTTCTGCTTACATCATCAACGCAATTCTAATGAGCATTTTATGAAGAGGCCAACAAATGATGTCCTTAAAATAATTTGTATTTAAAACCCTGTCAAATAGACACACGCACGCACGCACGCACGCACGCACGCACGCACGCACGCACGCACGCACGCACGCACGCACGCACGCACACTCGCTGTGTAGATGCATGCGCAAATGGGCATGTCCACATACTAAAAAAATCTATACATTTAACTTAGCACAACAATTTCTTTAATCGGTACCACATTTCTATCACAGGTTTGACAACAAATCCTACTAACTTGAGATGCAAAAAACCTCAGTGAAAGTGCATAGGTCAGTGAAATACTAATGCAATATTCCGTTGCACCTGAGTCTTGACCGGATAAATGAGAGAGGTTGAGATGATGGATGTGAGACAGGATGGGCATCACTTAGAAGACATAGAGTGCTGTGTGCAGTCATTTAGAACACTCACTCGTGTATGAAAGTGTATGAAATGCGCCAACCAACCTGCTTCTTACCCAGGCACCCATCAGTTATTTTTGCTCTACTAATCCTGACAGCCGGTCAGACTCTCCTAATTTTGTTATTTTCAGGTCAGAAACGATGGTAAACACTGCATGCAAAGCAGCAGATCTGCTCATATTTTTGGTATGAACTCACATCCATACACTATTATAATCCTGTCAAACAGGTATAATATCTTCTCCAAGAATGGCAGCGATGGTATAATTATGGGTAATGGCACATGTTGTGATTTCTGATAATTTATAAGTGCTTTAATAACAGTCAAATGCTGTGCTTTCCGGTTCAAAAGCTGTGTATGGATATTACCCGTGTCTCCTTGCAATGTGTAATATTATTTACAGCATAATGATTAAGTCCCTTGGGAGATATATTACGTTACACTTTACATGGCTTTAAGCTGGGGTCATACATTCGCCATGACTGTGGATACTAAGAAATGTTCTTTGTTTATTTGATTCACACGACAACGGCAACTTCCTGTGTTATCTGACAACACAACTGGGGTGGGGTCATACGGTGAAACAGGGCCCAACACTGGAAACTAAATTATTCTAATTACAACAATACAGTATTCCCAGTGTTTGTTGATCTGATACATTTCTATTGGATCCAAATGTTTTTTTTAATACAAAGGTCTTCAGATCTGAACATAAAATTCATGCAGTTAGTGCCACCGTCCCTCACGCGATTACCCAGTGGGAGAACTTTTAAGCCTTTAGCCAGTGGGAGAACTTTTAAGCCTCTAGTCGCAGGTAACGTGGTCCAATTAATGAGTACACAGATCAGAGTTTGGCACAGGCAAACGGAATGCTGACTGTCCATGTTAATTTGTTGCAAACTTTATCACAAATGTTATCTCCAGTTCCCACAATGGGTCAGTGTCAAAGCCACTGAAAAACACTGTGGCAATGGTCCTGATATCCTGTAACTGCTCAACCCCCAGTGCTGCACTAAGACTAGAGGGTGGCTTATTGGGAGTATTGTGAATGACTTGATTGTTAGGTCTAATCCCACCCTGAGTGAGTGTTAGAGATAAGGATCTCCAGTTCTAAGTCCACAACAACGCGAAGTAGTTCCGGTCTGACCAGTTAGGCTCGATTGACTCTGACATAAAATACAAAATACATTCAAATTTACTAGCAATTAGCAAGTAAGATCACTATGGCGGAAGGGGGAACTGGTATAGAATATACACGAAACGGAAGAACAGTAAGACCCCCCAACAAATATAAAGAGTTTGATCATGAAGCAAACGGCCGCCCTGGCAGAGATCGGTTGCCCAGCGCAACCGATAAAACCGACTAACAGGTCAAGGCGAACCAGTCCCGACGACAACACAACTATAGAATTGAACGAATACCAGGAAAGTGACACAGAAATTGAAGAATTGTTAGAGCATCATCACACCCCTTCTTCAACGAAACCTAAAGGTCAGTGTGTTCAATCCAATTGCAATTCTCAAAGACAATGTGCCAGTAATTCGACAATGTGCCAGTAATTCGACACCGGCGGCAACGTCGCCGTTGTCGGCGACCACACCCGCCGTCTTCGGGCCTGACTCCGTCTCCGGTACCAGCCCGGTAACTGTCACAATAAATGAAGTCCCGTCTCAAAGAAATTTGCCATGCAAAATAAACTATGCTGTTGGTCCACAATCTGCATATAGTAATAAAGACAGTCTGACATTTGATAGATCACAGGTACAGTCAAACAAACCAGAGACGTCGCCAAAGTGTGGCCAGTGCAAGCAACATAAACAGGAAGTGTTAAAATTCGAAAGATGCCTAGAAATACTGTGTGCGAAATGCCAGCAGATGGACACAGCTCATCTACTTATTCTGAAACAGTATGATGTCAGTTGGTTTTGCAACAAATGTAAACCAAAGGCACTCAACGCTATACATACAGACAAAGAAATAGAAGACCGCTGTGCAGAATACATGTTAACAAAACGCATCATCCGAGTAGAAACGTCATTCAAAGAAAAAGCAACAAAAAAGGATTTAGAGAACAGCACTCAGGAAATTAACACACAGATACAGACACTACAACAGGAGGTCAGCAAGCTGATACAACATCAGACACACACTACAGTCAATCATCCAACAATGACAACACAAGTCAACCAAGACCTGGCCACAGCAGTGAAAGAAGAAATAACAGAAAGAGAACAAATCATGGCAAAAAAACTAAATCTAATCATCCATGGTATGAAAGAGAACGGCCAAGATTTACACGAAGTCAAACAGATGATGACAACTTGCCTAAAGCTAGATGCCGCACCAGAATCAGTTACTCGAATTGGTCAGCCAGACCATAGCAAACCCAGAATGATCCTTGCCGTCATGAGAAACATCAACGACAAAAAGAAGGTACTAAGTAAAGCCAAAGAAATCCGAAAGAGCTCAGAAGAGAGGTACAACACAGTGTTCATTAGACCAGACTTGACACCAAGACAGAGAGCCGAGTCAAAAAACTTACATGCTCAGCTGATGCGGAGAAGAGAATCCAATCCAAACAAGACCTACAACATCTACCGAAGCGAAATCATAGAGACCCAGTAGAAAAGCGGGACCACAATGCACATGCACATAGAAACACAGCACCACAAAGAAACAGCAAAGCACGGCATGCACTAAGGACATACTACACCAACATTGACAACTCGATACTTGGCAAATATGATGAACTACACACCATTGCACAAGAATACGATGTGATTGCTCTCAACGAGATAAAACCTTAAGCGTACTTAAGCGTACAACAGATTACACTCTACCCCTCCCCTCTGTGTGAATCTTTTACTTCTCTAGGCTATGACAGGGGGAAGAACGTAAGGTGTTTTGTCTGTTCCGAAGGACACAGGCTATGTGGGGTGAATTAATTTGTTAATGTCAAACACTGGTGACAAGTATCTACAATGCTATCATTGTAGTTGTTGTTCAGTTAGTCATCTGACTGATTCAACAAACAGTCAACTCTGACTACCATCCATTCATCACCAGTTCACCACACAAGTGCCATCACTGACATTTAAGTTTTGTTGTCGGGGATGGAAGATCTCAACTGTTGTCAGTCACCACCAACTTCATCATGCGTGGCTGAGAGTCAGTCTCGTATGTCACCATGCAAATCAGTCATGGCAATGTCAACGGGCTGTCAAGACACTGTCAACTATCAGTCACAGCCTCTGTGTCGCTGTCAACAAAATGTCAACGCTGCTCCACCGTTGCTGCCAGTCAGGATGTCAGTAAAGTGATACAACCGGCCAATGCCAGCCCTTAGCTTTCATGTCTTGTCTGCGACCCTCTCCTTTGTATGGGAATCATTCACGCACCCTGACCACAAAGGGTAGACAGGCACCATGAGAACACCCACTAGGTTATACCATAACGCCAATCTGTTAACACAAGTGACGAACAAAGCTCAGAGTACCAGCGCTCCTAAATCTTCAGATCCGCAATCACCCTACACACAGACAACAGGTAATAGAAAACGGGGTTTATAACGTGTCGTGAACCATGGGAACAAGCCCCGTTATAGATACAGGTAATTGAACAAGTTTATCTCGCTCAGGTAAACCCATTCAGCCACGCCCGCCCTAGTGAATTTAATTTGTGGATCCGCAGATGTCTAATCACAAGGCTGCATACCCGGTCCGTGTGAACTTCGGTTTATTATCTCACTGCTACTGTTCCAATACAGTTCTGTACGATCTGTCATGAACTGTATGAAAATCTGTGTAATGAACCTGAATAACTTGAAAGCAGGGGGGATTAATTAGATGGACTAAGCTGTAAATCCACTGGCCTTCCAACTGCTGGAGTGTTTGATCATAAAACAAATTAAATTACTTGACAGTCTACAAGTTTTGAACATAATAAAATACCTAGATACAATAGACGTGTTCATATCCACACCAGAGTTCTGTTAAATTTGCACGCTCCAATAAACACAAACCAAAATGACCTTCAAGAAAGGAAATCTAATAAAATGAAGGTCATCAGCAATTCGTTACCTTGACAGATACAACCAGGAACAACTGGCACTGGCTTTTCAACAAGATAAATAATTCTGTTTATTTATCCTGTTTTCTGTGCTATTTTCAAAGGCTGTCCACCGATCTCTATGGCATTTCCTGGCTGCCAACCAATATGTTTATTTCCGTTTATTTACCTAGGCTCTGTGGTACAGCAGACAGTTGGCAGTGTCCATTGATGCTCACAAAACTAATGTCTTATGTCCATTCCTGCCAAGCCCCACTGCAGTGAGCCTGACTTCAGGGCATGCCAGGTCATCCTGCCAGCCCGCTGGGTAGTGGATGCCACAGCCACCCAACAGGGAATACATGGTGCCTCATTAACGAAAAAACATCCAATTACACACACACACTCATAAAACTTGTAATCCCAGACCAGTGGGTGAGCTACAACAGAAACTGCTCAACGCACACAGCAAAACACTCATATTTTAGTCCATAAATGCTTAAATTGAGCTGTAAAAAATATGCATGAATTGCAAAGCAAACCCCCCAGAGACAACGGAACAGGGAGCAATATCATTACATGTTTATGTATCATACACCAGGGCCAATGTTCATTCAATTTATCTCCACTACGCACTAGTACATTCAACTGCAGAAACGTACATCCGTTCAGAGTCAATTATATAGAGTATAGGTCTACTCCTTACAAATAGGTTCACCTGTACTGATCAAGAAATGGACCATTCATTGCAGAAATATGCAGGGTACAAATATCAATTCGGTGTTCTATCACAATTTAGGATCGCTATCAAAAATCTCACTGAACACTTGTCCACTGTATATGAAATTCCAAAGCCATTCCTATAAACAGTTTATTTTATCTCATGTGTATTCCACCAGGAGCTTCAATAGAATGAAATGTAGATATATATATTTTATTTAAACCCTGGAAATAGTGGGATGTCTTCAGCCAACTCTGGGAAGTGCCAACGACCAGAGAGCAACGACTGCAGAAATTACAGTGCAGTCGTATGGGTGCATTGAAGGTGCCTTGCAGATACCAAGTGCCACCCAACGTACAGCTAGTTAGTAATGCCGCAAACGCACCGCCGATTTTATCTCGTTTTTGAAGTGTCCGCCAAAAAACATGGCTGAATAAATGTGCAAACAATTGCCAGATGTGCCGATTCGCTTAGCCGTGACATTGTTGGTCAATTATCTGTGCGATAACATGAATGCCCCGTGAATGGTTGTGTTTAAGAGTTGTCAAGGTAGGTAATACTCAACCAGACAGCCCTGTCACTAGAGGCTCTGTAACCTCATTGTCTGTAGCTTAGGGGAATGACCCGGGCCTCAATGAAACTCACACTGTCCACAGCTCGCTTTTATAATTGATAAGAACATAGGTTGAAAAGAACGACTCTCAGTGTCAACCTCGTAATAGAAATAGGTTATTGATACAAAGTGGACAACTTTAGTGATTTAAAACATGACATGTCATGAATCTATTGTAATGGACCCACTTTTGGGATGAACAAAGATATCAAGTCTCGCATTACAAAGTTACAATGATTTAAAAAATAAACAGCTTTGTCATGCCACCATTCTAACAGACCCTCGTTTTGAAAGAACAACATTCTAAGTTTCCCAACCCCCAAATCTATAATTTACTTGTTGATTTCCTGATAGTGTTCTCAAAACACGGCCATTCAGAAGCGCTTTCTTTCTAACAAGTAGAAAATTACATATTTCTAAGTGGATATATAGAGAAGCAAGTGGCTGTACAGCCCAGTCGTCATGCATAATTAATTCATTATTAGGTAATATCAAGGGGCCGTGGCACTCTGAGCTAATCAGACAAGACTGGTCAGGCCTTGTCAATGGAACCAGACAATAACTGTGGATTCGGACAACCAACTGGTCACTATTTACACACTTAGGCTTATTGTCAGACGCATGACCACTAATAAGTATGTTGTTAATTACATAGTTTACCAGGCTGTAAGCTCACAGACCTGTGAAAACAATTACAGAAGTCTGGTGTACTCAGCATGTTTTCTTATCCAGTTGCATCCACATGTAATTACATGGCTGGAAACATTCTTGAATGGCCCAACCACAGTCCCTCAACCCAGCTCTTCTCTTGTGTGCGCTTAGCCATGTAGATTATGTTTGTGTTTGACACTCTTGAATGGTCTCTAGTGTAGTGACACACTGTAATTCCCCTGCTCAGTGCCGGAGACCACAAGATATAAAATCACAGCAATTTAGCTGTAGTCTGTCTAAGCAGCGTCAAAGACTTCTGAGGAGCAATATAAGCAAATCTTCATATATCACCGCAAATATTGGCTCAATTATTTTAAGTTTTTGTTTTATTTTTGTCTAGTCATATTTCTTGTATTTCTCCCCTACAAGATTCACCAACCAGGTGTTATGATGGACCCCAGAAGGCTTGCCCAAAATGAACTGGCATCAGACCATCCAGTGAGATCTTCAACGAGTGAACAGGAGGTGGAGTGAAGTCAAAATGTTGACTGCTGACCGATCCAATTGGAGAGCGTTGACCTGCTCATGTGTCTGGACCTTCCAAATCTAAGTAGTCATATTTATCAAATACAAACAAAATAAGTTGTTTCCATCTTTGAGCTTGGATTCCAGAAGATGTCGGTGCAACATAAGTTTATTATTATTAATATTAGTTTTGGTTTAAGTTATTCAAAGTTAATAAATGTTTCTAAGAAACTGATCAACTCGATAATCAAACAACAGCAATACTGGATTAAAATATAAAAAAACTACCTTCATTTAATGTGGTATTGACAATAAATGTTATTATTTTCAGTGACAATCCTCCATCTAGTGCTAACCTTCCACATAGAGCAACTGTCCGTGAGTTAATTATGACGTTCTAAATCTCCCATTGGAACTTTCTTTGAGACAGAACTCACAAAACAAAATGATCTATTGCTAATTTATCTCACAAAATCAGTGACAATTTGAGTTAAACAATGATTTACAAGGGAATCTTGTTAATTTAGTAACCTTGGTTTCCAATGTGTGTCCAGTTAATCAGTTTTCCAGGTAAGCTAATCATGCACACAACAAAATATATACGCCTTTGGAGATGTTCCCATGAAATGATCTGTGTGGCACTGTTTCTGGATTATCAAGATCCATATTATCAAGGGTTCACTGTTTCTGGATTATCAGGATCCACATTATCAAGGGTTCACTGTAGTCTTGTTGACAAAAATTTGTGTTGCGTAGCTTGACATCTGGTAGTTTAACCGCGGCCATACTGACGACTGGCTCCGACACTTCAACTAATCAACCCAATGATTGCTTTGCTTGACCGTTTCATCTGACCACTCACTTGAGTTTAATGTCACGACATCGATCTTGGTAAAACGATTGTCACACAATTAGTGCACACGGCAGCAAGAAATTGCAAAAGTTATTAAGTTTCCACGTCGATGTGTGTGAACAAGAAATGGATCTTGGGTCAACCGTCAAGCTAATTGTCTTTGAAACAGCGCAGGGAATGACATGCGGCTAACGTGTTTGATGCGGAATGATGTCACTAATCTACAGCTGACATACTCACCATGTCAGAAGATGGCTAACAAATCTGTTTATGTCTTAGTATTGGTCATTTCCTATATCAACTGGTTTACTAAACACACCTACTACACATATGGCTGCAAACAAATTATGAAGTTTATCGAACAAAGTTAACTTAATTAATTTATACAAATTGTATGGTTTATTTTTTAACTAGTCTACTAACATAATGAACTATAATCAATGAAATATAATCAATTTCGAACCCAACTTTGTTCTGTATAAAACACTATTGAAATTATTACGATAGCAAAAAAGATGATTTCAACAGCAACCTTTGCCTTTTTCCGTAATCTTAAAATTGTACATTTCTTGTGACTGCGAATGTAACCTCTATTTGCTGGAGAATATTACATAAATGATTAGGAAAGGTTTATAGCCAAAATTTTACTTATTTGCTTAAATGTTCTATCAAAAGAAAATGTAGGAAAGTCTGCGGACTTAAATTGTTCCCTCTTCAAACAAGAACATAAACATATCATAAATACATCACAATCACAGCAAGACACAATAACTTAAAAACAAAAACTACTACTTACGTGCCACCTCCTCTGCCGTAGTTCCCAGAACTTCTGTCACCATGGAAATACAAAGTAACGCGCAAACTACCAGTCTGCCGTTAAACGTGGCCATCGTGAAAACGATCCTCCCAAAATGCGATGGCTAAAATACGTCCGTCCGTTTTAGCATCCAATGTGGTTGCTAGCAGGTGAATGCACGATATAGTCGGTTGGTGTCTCCTGTCATACTGCACTGCCTACTTGCTTCCTGGTGCTGTTGTGATTCACTAATTCATCTGCCTCTTATCACAGTAATCCACAATGTCAACAAACCACACAGATATGACTGGAGTGTGCGCTAGCAGCCAATATAGTTCCGGTGGCTCGTGTAAAAATGTGGTTTCTTGTGGTGAAACTTTTTTTGCGGCGATCCCACAATATCCTGTCCTTCCCTACGGTATGTGATTGTCTCCAGGAGGAAGTCCGGACTCACTCCTAAGTTGTCTCAATGAATGTCTAAGTACATGTGAAACCACTGGACGATTCTGACGCACTCTGCAATGTCCAAAAGTAATCCATCTCTGTTATGAAATGTCAGAAGTCACTGCCATGTCCAAAGTTGTCATCATCTGGAGTTCTTGAGAAGGACGACAGACCGTTTAGAAGCGACACACCACCCTTGTCACTGCCTGCCAGTCGCATGGACCAGTGCCTGCAACAGAGAAACAGCAACAGTAGGTGGCAAGTCGGACCAGTCCACTACACCCATTGAGGGGTGGCAGGTTGCCCCACCAGGCCACCTCTCCCAGTCACACCCTAGCCAATGGCAATCTATAACTGACACACAATTAACAATACAAAGTTTCATAGGTGTATCATAAAAATAAGCTATATAACATAAACTATCTGCACTGATGCATTAACTACACAAATGTGTTTTATTTAAACAATGTTTAACTGACAAATATCTGTATAATTTTAATATTTCTGTCAAAATATCTTATTCATATTGCATGTGGAAGGGAATCCACTTACACCGAGTAACAATACATCCACTTGCACAAAGATATACTATATAAGTAATATAACATGAATTTACAATACAAACAATCACACATTGTTCCCACTGCTACTTACAGCAGGAACAGATCCAAGGATGTGATTGGACCAGACCCATTATGCCCAGAGGGGTGGCAGGTTGTGAGCAGGCCCTCCAAAGAGGTAGTGGCTACAAGGGTGTCATGGGCCAATCAAATCAGGCTCTCTCAAGACAGGCGTGATCATTTTTGCCAGCTCTAATTAGCCGAACTGCCAACAGGAGACTCCTGCTAATACAAGCCGGGTTCCCAAAGCAAGCCTAGTTACTTCGCAAATGCACCAATTCCCTACCTTGCTGGTCTGCTCAGGGAATTTTGTGATCATTTTTAAATAGACACAACACCGCATTTCAACCAGTACAGTTTGTCTACCAGAGTTGGATGAGTTCTTTGTATAGATTCCTTGTGTTCTGGCAACTTTATACTTATAGTTTAGACACCTTACTAGCACTTATTACTTGCAATGTATTTGGTGCAGACTAGTTAGTCTCCTTTTATTTTTTATTTCCATAAGGAGTTTAAACATGTACTTACTTACAAGCACAAGATCAAATTAGCATATTAAATGAAATAATAATGAATTAATCACTTTCTTACACTCACCAGCATGAAGTCAAAGTCTAGACTTGTTCTTAAAGGAACATATTGTTCCTTTTAGACAGTTCATGTCAGTACTTCATTTCAGCAACAATTTTCATGTTTTCACCGTCCAACCAAGTATTAAATTGCCATAGTGATCAACACAAAATAACATTTTAAATCAACATGGTTGATTAATCTGTCACCCAAATCCAATCCACTGAGGTCTTCCTAACTCAGTAAAGCCAACTCTTGCAGTTCTTTTTATACCAGATGAAATAAGTTCCTGTTTGCAGTCGATTCATGTTTAGCGTTCAACAGGTTGAGAGAAAGTGCGACGTCTTAGTTGCGAAGGTAACCAGGTACATAAGGAGGTCTGATTGTGTTATTCCATGTTGTGAACCGTACTTTAATACAGTCTAGTGGGACAACTCAATTTCGAGTGAATTTTCCTCTAATTATATCTGTGCAACTGGATGATTCCGCTATATATTCTGTGTATGCAAAATATTAGCAACAATTGAGCATGCACGGCTGTGTGCATGCATTCATGTGCGCATGCATGTACCCAGACGCGATGTAATTTAATTACTGACGTACCTGCATTTTGTCCGGGAGTGATCGATTGAGATTAAAAACCAGGTTAGACTGATAAAAACACCCTGGTGACAACGGTGTTACTATGTTAGGGGGTGAGGGTACTACCCCTTTGGACCCCCCCCCCACCCCATAGAATACCAGCTGCGGCTCAAACAACACAACAGACAGTGTCTTGAATACATTTCTTTTCCAGCCTGATGTAAACCCCTGTGCGTACACACAAAGAAAACGCAGCTTTTTCAACAGCAAATAAATATTTGTTATTGGCAGATGTTCTGGTGGTATATAATAGTCTTGCAAGACAGCCGCTAGTATCAGTATTTCTGCACCTTTACTTCCGGCCAGCCGGCCTAATCACACCCTCCGCATCTTCGCCATGACAGTGTTTTTGACTATCTTCCTGGACAAACAGACCACAGTAAGTGTGTTCTTTGTCGTGAAGTAATCACAGGATCGCTGCTGTAGATGTTGATTTGGTAATGTATACACTTCAACGGCCCGCTGCGGCCCGACAGTAGGGCTACAAGACACAACAGCAGGGCTCTGTGAGTCAGTCTTAATCTATGTCATTCTTTCGGACTTTTCTCTTAGGGCCATTGTAGATGTATTGACATGGGACACAATTATTGGGTTCTCTCGCAGCTGGAGGGGGGGACAATGACTAGGTAAGGGCAAAATGGCTTTGAAGTGGAGTGTCCATTATACTGGACACCGGACATGTTGAAGCAGGTATTAAGGGCAGTTGTGGTAGAACTACGGGCAAGAAACTGCCCAGAGACTTTATACTTACTTGTGATATTGAACTAGCTAGGGCAAATATAGGAGTGGTTTAGTTTAAGGGTTTTCCTTCTATATAGTTAGTAAGTCCACAACATGTTATATATTTACCTGCCTTGCATGGCACCCACACCAGATTAAAGGTAACAATGGTTTATAGTGTCTTTTCTAAGACACAGGTAACGTGGGGGTGAAAAAAATTGTCCAATTTCAAAACGGCAGTCAGTAGCAGGATTAATTAAAACTCCCGCCACTCCATGGACAGTCTGGCGCTCTACCACTCTATCACCCTGGCACTCTACCACTCTATCACCCCATCCCACTAGTGCCCGCACTGTGACTAGTGGAATTTCTCCACTTTTTTAGTTAACATAGCACTGAGGAAATAAAACACTCTAGAAATGACTTTTTGTAAAGGCTACGTCTGGTGCATTACACATACATTTCAACTTTTATTTACTAATTATCAAATAAAACGTTCCTTCGTAGTATACATGCAAAAAGCAGGGAAAATAATTTTTTTTCAAAGGAAACACCCTAAGGAATAAGTCTGGGAAAAATGTACGGTGGGAAAGTATCCGTACCCCTGAGGGTCCATGGCAAAAATTCCACAAATAGTACAAGAAAACGTAGTATTTCTGATACCATCAATGATGTTTATTTAAATCATCCTAACTTTAAATATGTATTTACTAAATTGTTTCCCTGCCTTAAAATGAACTCTATATACACAGAAAGGTTTATTCATTGGAGATGGGCCCCTGATGTAGTCCTCATACACTTGGGATCAATAATTTAACTGGGGCATCATAGATCAATTTTGATTATTTCTTGGACCGGTAAAGAGAGACCACACATCGGTTATTTTAGAATGATCAATTGAAGGCAAGTCTAACCATGCAGAGAATCTGGAGACAATTGATCAGTGCCAATTATTGCAGTCTGTGTAGGAAGTAACAGAATATGCCATGACCTTGGACATGTGCCCAACAAACTCTTATCAAACCGTGGTCTTTATGAGAAGCCATGAGATCGGTGTAACTCTCCATCTTGTATTTATAATATTGAAAATGCTGGTGATAAAAAACGGGAAGAAAAATCACAAAAAGGAGGTTACTATTTCTTTGACAAAACAAACTACCACAGGTATAATTTTTTTAACAAAAAATACTTTCCAAGCTCCATTAGAAGATGAATCTGTTTCAGCTGTGGTAGGATATACAGTGGAATCTGATTATTTTGGCCACCGTCGAGATGGCAGAAAGTTACGTGAATAACAAGGTGAACATATCAGTGGGACTAGTTTCCTGGAGTTTGCTGTTATGGAAATAATTTGGGATTATCATGGGGTGGCCTTAATTGCAAGGTGGCTGTATTACAAAGGTGGCTGTGTTACCAAGGTGGCTGTATTACCAAGGTGGCTGTATTACCAAAGTGACCATGAAGCGAGGCTCACCTGTACCCCCCCATTCCAGGCTCATGTTAACCATTAGTCATTTAGCCTAATGGCTAAAGACGAAAGGCCTTTTGCCAATTTGTCTGAGGAACAATCATCAGGCTAGGAGAAACAATCACTTCGCCAAACAACTAACTGAAAAGACATCTTTGAGTGATCCCAGCCAGTTACCTCCTGAATTCCCAGAGCCTCACTTGGGTCTGACGTCGCCACAGCGATACGTTACGTGCTACAATACACGTGTAATTCTGCAGACTTTTTCTCACAAGACGTCTTCATAATGTATTAATTCTTCAACTGACAACGGCTGCCAGAACGGGGAAACTAAATTACACAGGGTTCACATGTGATTAGGTGAGAAACCGAAGCCCTGTCACCAGACTCCGCCTGCCACAAAGACTGTAATGAAATTCACGAGAGATAATGCCAGCAACTGGCAGACAGCGGCCCCACCTATTGTCATATGGGTGCAAAGAAAGCCACTACACACGTCATGCTGATCAGATACCACCGTCGGGGGAGTCCGGTTGTTTCATCCGAATCTTGACGCTGGTAAACCACAAGCGATGTGTGGCTTATGTGTCAAACACATTATATTCTGATCCTTTAATTATCAGGATACTATAAATACAGAGCCTGGGATTGGTTGGATAAACTATGATTGACCAAAACACTCAATGTTTCGTCAAGACGCATTATATTCTGATCCCTTAATGAATATATAAATAAATGCGGACCTGTAATCTGCCCAAACTAAGCCAATGAGAAATACATGTTTTTTTGTTTAACATCTGGTGAAAAATGTATCTGTAAAATGTGTCATAAAATGGTATATAAGTACACGACTTATGTGGAGCGTTAGCACTGCGCCACCGGAGAACTGCTAAGTAGCAATATGTTTGTAATTTGTGACATGTCAGATGGTCGATGCGCAGACAAATAGGCCCCTAAGGCTTCGATGAAACGTTAAGTGAAAACCACATTAAAAACACTTGTGGAGGTGAGAAAAATAAGTGCAAACTAGTTTTTTTGCAATCGTTACAGTTTCATCAAACATTGGACAGAACAATATGATTTCTCTGTGGATGCTCGCATGATCGCATCACTGGTGTTGAATAAGCGATTAGGAGAAAGCGGTTCGCATTAAGGGATTCACACACGGATAAATGTAAAAGCATGCATTCAAGCAAACAGCAAGATGAATAAGACTTACATTTGTTTCCAGTAGCAGTGTCTGGCGTGTAGGGCAGGTCTGAATTGTGGTTTGTGCATACAACCATAGTTAGTTGTTTGTAAGTCATAGCCTCAGGCGTTCGGGACTAGATACGTGTTCACGCGCTCTGATTACCATTAACTAGACATGTTCCCAGCAGAGAACATTGGAAAAAAGAGAGAAATGATCCTATCTGTGACAGAAAGATGTTAAACTCCTGCATCACAATCACCAAAGATTCACAGGGAACACCGCATGACATCAGCTGTGACGTTGACGTGTTTTCTGATCACATTTAATATGGCGCCCAAGTGTGACGTGAGCTAACCAGCATTCCTTTCACACTTTAGTACAACTTTTCTCCTCCAATATAGCTATCACAATTACAATACGATATTGTTTAAAGTAAGGTTGTCTATTCCGTTACCTAAAATCACCCAAGGGTACAATTATTAGCAGGAAGTTGACTGAATCAGTTGTCTTGAAAGTGGGAATCATGTCAACGCGCCAAATGTCAGAGGACCTTGCTATTAACTCACCTAGACTTGATAAATCAACAGAGCATGTCTGCAACCTGAATGTTTTCTTTATAATTTGAACATTTTATGGCCAAAATATTCAAACTGTGAACATTGTCTCAGGTTTATTAACACAATTTGGTGTGCAGTATACTGTCAACATATCTCTTCTACTATTATCAAGAACATTATATTTAAAAATGACGAACACACAGCTTCATTTTAAACAAGTTACTTGAAAATAAAACTTTCCATCCAATACACTGCTTGGTTATCCTTGACCATTGCTCTGTGGTTGGGTAATAAAACAGCGTGCGTTAGCGTGCATGCATATGTAAAGCATGTTCTTGGCAAATCTTTTATTGCTAACAACCAAAGCTGTTGCATAAATTAGGCGCATCATTATTTGCCACCTTTGCAACAAATGCAGTTTTTGTTGTTGCACTAAAGCTGCACTCCAATGCTTTCATTCTAAAACATTGCATACATCTCTGGACGAACTCACACCTAGCGAGGCCTTGCATGTAAACGTGACGGCTAGTCACGCATAAATCAGAAAGTTATTGTCCACTGGGAAACAACGACGAACAACTAAACCTGCATACAAGAGATGAGTTCACAACATCAAAGGCAGCCGCAATGTAAACTTTAAAACTGGGCTATACTTATGCAACCTGAGCCGGTCATTCTTTTTATAGAATGCATTCTATGCACAAGGAAGTATATTGTAATTGTTTCAGTTGTTTTGTGCTAAAAACAATTACATAGTGATCATATTTCACAAAGTAAACATTGTAGAGATGGTAATAAATCATAAAAAATCTGGCTAGACAGCAAAAAAGTAAAAAATATAATGGAGAGAGGAGTAGACAAATTGCTGTGTAGCACAAAGAAAAAAGTAAAAATGAGATAGAATAGATTGCTAGAAATGACCTTTGAAACAGGTAGCAAACAAACAAATGTAAAAAGTATCATTATTTTAGGGGATGGATGGACAGAAAGAAGAAGGAAACCAGATGGAGACGATAAAAGAAAAAGTCACTGCTTTATGTAAAACTACACAATACAGTGTTGAATGGATTTACATTCTTGTGTCTTGAAATGTAAATTTTTACACACCTAGGGTGCTTTTTGCCTATCGTGCACCAAAGTAAACCGAGAGATTAGGCAGAAACAGAAAAGAGACAGATGTGGATTCTCACTCGAGGTGACTCAGGTTGAATCCCCTTTCGAGGCTTGGGCAATTTCATTCACTTCACATTGCCTCAGTTCACTCAGCTATGTAAAGGAGAAATTTGTATACTTCACTGTTATGGAAATAATTTGGGACTGTCCTAGGGTGACCTTAATTGTGAGGTGGCTGCAATATACCGAGGTACCATGAAGCGAGATTTGACTGTATTACTGTAAATTTCTGTGTATAATATGCATTTTTCCCTTCACTTTTTACTCAAAAGTCAGGGTGCATATTATACATGGTGCTAAGGCTAAAAAAAAAAATTCTCTGACCAATTTATCAATGTTTGCAGACCAGGATAACGCTGCTGGAAAACTAGTAATATTATCAAAGTTGGCGTGATGTCACAATCACGTAAACCACCACAGCAACGCAGACGACGTAACCGCCTCTCTAGCCCTAAACTAGCAGCGAGAAATGCCCATATGTCTGACATCGCGAATAACACCAATGAGCGGGAAGTGTACGAGACCGGGAAGCACAGCCCGGGAAGAACACATGTTGCTCCCTGAGTGCCAAGGCATTATGATTGGCGTTCCTCAATCACGTGAATGATGCCCGCGTCACGGATCGAGTGTCAACAAGTGTTACTCCATGTTTAAAGTTGTGAATGTAAATAAAGACGAATGTAGCGCATGTATGCTTCGCAGTTGAAAGTACCAGGTTTGCATTCAGAATAGAACTTAGTGTTAATTTAAAAGTGAAATCAGAACGACACAATGTAAATTCTAGGAAGCGCTGATTTAATCAGTTGCGTAATCGTCAAGCTACAACACAAGTTACATAGTGCTTACACACTAGTCACTAGCGAGAGACAAGCCGGCAGCAATGCCGTAACTTGTATAGGTGACATGTTTACGATTCTGAGATGGGTTCAAGCAAAATATTAGAAGCGGGGAAATCGGGGATTGATGCCAAAAGTCGGGGTGCGTATTATACATGGGGGCGTATTATACACGGAAATTTACAGTCCATATTAGATAAGTGGCTAGACATTTTAGATCAAATTGCACCTTTGCCAATTGCATGCAATTGTAATTGTATGAGCCAGTGGTGGAGTAGCATAAACAATCGGACAAAGCTGCACAAACAACATGGTTGACCACTTGAACAAGAATGACATAGAGGTTAGGCCAGTTATTGTGTGAATGCTACATGGTAATTTTCTGGTTGACCGGCTGACCAACAGCAGCAGCGGTCACCACTCAACACCAGCTGGTGTCCAGGTATGCAGATAGACCACAATTATACTGAGACACAGCTGCAGACACAGAATTCCGGCTGCCATTTTACAGTGCATAATAAACAATTCATTGCAGATTTTATGGCCGAATGATGATCATTTTAGAAGGTATTCCCATTATAACTGGTTTTATTTTCGCCTGGCCTTCAAAGGCCTCTCTTGTACTAATTGGAGTAGCTGTACTCAGCCCTATTAACATAGATTGGTGAGTATTAGGGAGTTGTGAAAGACTTCCAATGTGCTCGATTCCTTTCCAAATTAGGGGTTTCTTTGACCAGCTGCGCGTATATTATAAGTTAAACAATAATAACATTCAGTACTTACACCACTCAAAGCCCTTTACACGTCACCCCCTGGCAGATCTGTTACTTTCAATACCATCTCAACTTCTCTGGAAAGCATTCAGCCATGGTGTAATTACAACACAACATACAGATGTGCATGTGATATATCCCCCACTGTTAATCACCAGTTACTAATTTGTAGCCGAGTGACCTAAAGCAATGTGGAATTAACTAAATTGCCAAAGTTTTTAATGACGGTAAGAGGATTTGAAACCAAGGCCCTTGATTGATACTCCGACACTTAACCACGATGGATGACAATTTAAACTACAACTGTTAATCACCAGTTACTAATTTGTAGCCGAGTGACCTAAAGCAGTGTGGAATGAACTAAATTGCCCAAGTTTTTAATGGCGGTAAGAGGATTTGAAACCAAGGCTCCTTGATTGATACTCCGACACTTAACCACGATGAATGGCAATTTAAACTACAACTGCTACGACTGTAGGTTTCCACTACAATGCACCTGTTGTCCTAGTTATAGATTTCCAGTTGAGCAACTGGCCGACTGATTCCTGTGAGAAAACACACAATATATTCAAATACATCATGAGTTTTCTCTTTGTTCACAGACAAATATTTAAAGTGTGCATTAAAAAAGTTTAATACTTTATTAAACCCGGTCAATGTATTAATTATAATATTCACTATATAATTAATGTTAATAGATTTTATTACTATTTATTATACTATTTTTTGAATTGCAATGATTTTTTAAACTTAACAAATTATCAATAACTACTTAAACTACAAAAAGGGGACACTTCTGGCTATTATTTTTAGTGGGGGAAAACATCTCGGGGAATGAACGGAGGCAGAAGATGTCCTACTTTCTCCCATGTCAAATGTGGGCTAACCCTCCACAAGCAGTCACTTCTAATACAACGCCTCGGGTGAAGGCTATTCAACATAACCTCACATAAAAACGACAAACAGAAGCTACCATCAATTTCCGTGTATAACACTAATTTTTTCCCTTCACTGTTTACTCAAAAGTCGGGGTGCGTATTATACATGGTGCTAAGGCTAAACTAAATTTTCTCTGACCAATTTATTAATGTTTCCAGACCAGGATAACGCTGCTGGAAAACGAGTAATATTATCAAAGTCGGTGTGATGTCACAATCACGTAAACCACCGCAGCAATGCAAATGATGGGCAAGAATCGCACTCCCGTAACCGCCTCTCTAGCCCTAAACTAGCAGCGAGAAATTACAAAGACGAGAGCCCGGATGTCTGACATCGCGAATAACACCAATGAGCGGGAAGCGTACGAGACCGGGAAGCGCAGCCCGGGAAGCGTCCCACTGTGATTATGATTGGCGTTCCTGAATTACATGAATGACCAAAAACCCAAATCTCTGCAAAGGCAACACTGTAGGATGCCATGGTAACAGACTGAGTATCAGCTTACTCCCAACCATGGAGTAGAAAAGTGCACTAGTTATCACATTTGATCTTAAACCAATTCCTGTTGATCATTTAATTCCTGCTGTCACCAATTATGGCACAGAACGCAGCTGATCATTTCCCGGTAGCGATTGCTTCTGAGTAAATCAAATATAATGCCACTCACTTTTTATATGTTTTGAATACATCACTGAATGGTACATCAGAGGCCACTGGTCCAAAGCAACAAATGGACACATCAAATGACCAGTGAACCTTGGCACCTGGGAGGAGATGCGGCCAGACTGACCCTCAAGTTAGCATATATTAATGAACAGATGCCAGCCTGGTCAACACTGGTCTCACAGAGGTCAGCAGACAGTATTATACATGGACACATAACTGTCTATTTCACCCATTATTTCCAGTGTGGTCAATAAGAGAAGGATGACCACAAGGTGTGGTCACTAATGAGGAGGAAGTCACCTGTTGGACAATTACTGAGTGGTCACACCTACTGAAGTGACACAAACATCAACCCCCCATGTACCTGCTACCACTGTCAGTGGGTAACAGGTTTATACAGCTTTCTAAAATCTTGATTTGTTGCTCAATTTAGTGTCATTTAGTGATGAAAGGACTTATTCCCTGTGTAATGATGACACCTGTCCAGTAGGGACACATTCCCTGTGATGTAGGGAGTCTACTAGGGACACATTCCCTGCAATGTAGGGACACATTCCCTGCAATGTAGGGACGCATTCCCTGTGATGTAGGGAGTCTACTAGGGACACATTCCCTGCAATGTAGGGACGCATTCCCTATGATGTAGGTGATGTAGGGACACATTCCCTGTGATGTAGGGAGTCTACTAGGGACACATTCCCTGTGATGTAGGGACGCATTCCCTATGATGTAGGAACACATTCCCTGTGATGTAGGGAGTCTACTAGGGACACATTCCCTGTGATGTAGGGAGTCTACTAGGGACACATTCCCTGCAATGTAGGGACGCATTCCCTATGATGTAGGTGATGTAGGGACACATTCCCTGTGATGTAGGGAGTCTACTAGGGACACATTCCCTGTGATGTAGGGACGCATTCCCTATGATGTAGGGACACATTCCCTGTGATGTAGGGAGTCTACTAGGGACACATTCCCTGCAATGTAGGGACGCATTCCCTATGATGTAGGGACGCATTCCCTGTGATGAAGGGACGCATTCCCTGTGATGAAGGGACGCATTCCCTGTGATGAAGGGACGCATTCCCTGTGATGAAGGGGCGCATTCCCTGTGATGAAGGGACGCATTGCCTGTGATGAAGGGACGTAGGGACACCTGTCATGTACGCACACCTGTCATGTTGGGACACCTGTCACACTGCTGACATACTGCTATCTGCTGATGACATAAATTTTCATTTAAACGTTGAATACATATTGTTCAAATGCTAAAGGGTATTTATTCTTTAAAAAACTGTGTAATGATTTGAGTGACATGCGACAAGTTCATACAACGGTTGCGCAGGTTATTACAACGTACACCACAAAACACTGTTACTTCAATTACACTGTCACCTGTCTGTGCCAAGGCAGTCATTACACCTGTCCTAGTGAGATCCATGTCCACAGACAAACATGCCAACCACATCAAAGGGCAGGTGATTCAATGGGCAGATGCCTGTCTCAGAAAGAAAGACATTTTATTTACTGATCACTTCTGTGCACAACATGTTGCTGATTGTAGGAGACTTTAACACACGACTTGGACCGGAGGGATGCCAAATTTACCCATACAGACCCTTACGATAACAATACAAACCGTAATGGGGAATTAAAATGAAACAGAAACGGAACGATATGAGCATTTAATTTCAGCGAAAAGAGCTGAGACAGAGAACATTATTCCTGTCAGTAACAAATAGAAAAAGAAAATATACTCGGATGATCCACAAGTAACATTAGCCAGAGAGAAAGTTGAAGAGGCCTATAGAATAGACAACAGAGTGAGATATGAGCAGACCAAGAAGAACATGGAGACAGCCTATAACACTTTACAGGAGGAAGAACTTTGTAGCAACATCGCTAAAGTCGAAAACGCACACATTAATGGAAGACACGGACAGAGCTGGACGTAAAGGACAACTAAAGGGCAAAACTGCAGAACAAAGGGTAGAAAACTGGTGCGATCACTTCCACAAACTACTAGGCAGTCCACCAGACATAGAAGGTGAGGATGAAGAGATCCAACCTGTAATCACAAATATCAACATCAAGGAAGGACCTTATGAAAGAGACAAGTATGAGAAGGCCAAGAAATCCCTGAATGATGGAAAGAGCTGCGGGGATGATGGTATACCACCTGAAGTGATAAAACACTGCGATCTGGACAGTATCGTACTAGAGTTTTGCAACAAAGCTTTGATTGAAGGGAACATACCGCTACAGTGGACAGTTCTGAACATTATTCCAATATCTAAGAATGGTGATTTAAGCATAGCAGGAAATTACAGGGGCATTAGCCTCCCATTGCGGCAAAGACATTTAATAGGATGATATTGAACAGAATACATCCTGAAATTGACCACCGCCTAAGAGACAATCAGAATGGATTCCGGACAGGGAGGACAACAGTAGGTCATATACTAACCCTGAGAAGCTTAATAGAAGGAATTAGAGCAAAGCATCTTCTTGCAATTATGGCATTCGTAGACTTCCAAAAAACATTTGATACGGTTCATCATGGCAAGATGGTGAAGAAGCCTGTGGTGTCCCCAAAGAGCTAGTAACAGCTATTTCCAACATGTACAGGAACACACGTGCCAACGTACATTCACCTGATGGAGAAACTGAGCTTTTTGATATCACGGCGGAGTGCTACAGGGTGACACACTGGTGTCATACCTCTTCATGATAGTCCTTGACTCACTGCAGCAAGGTATCAACGGAAGAAAAGAGGAACTTGGATTTCAGATAACAAGAAGGAAAAGTAAACGTGTTAAACCTGAAGTGATCACCGATTTCAAATTTGCTGATGATATTGCGCTACTATCAGAAGTGATCAATTAGGCACAGAAGCTTCTACAATGAGTGGAAACATCATGTGGAAAGATTGGTTTAAATATAAATCCTAGAAAAAACAAATATATCGCATTCAACCAATTAGGAAACACCAGCATCGTTGCCAGGGAAGGAGTTGTTTTAGAGAAGGTTGAAGTCTACAAATACCTTGGCTCCTGGGTCTGCACAACAGACAAAGACATCACAACCAGGAAGGCAATGGCGTGGAAGGCACTCAACCAACTAAACCTAATATGGAAATCTACACTCCCACGCAAAATCAAGCAGCGACTGTTTACTGCAACAGTAGTCTGTGCCACTCTATGAATGCGAAACATGGACAATGACGAAAAACTTGACAAACAACTAGACGGATGTTACACAAGAATGCTTCAAACCGCATTTAACATTCACTAGCAACAGCATTTGACAAACAGAACTATACAGTGGAATGTGTAGGCACTGATAACGTAAGAAGAAGATGACTGAGATTTGCCGGACACTGCTACAGACATAAGGATGAAATGGCATCTAAGACCATCTTGTGGAACCGACACATGAAAGAACCAAGGCAGGAAGACCAGCAGCAACTTACACTGACTGCTTAAAGGAAGATGTGGGTCTAGAGCCGGAAGAGCTGAAGATGGCAGACAGAGAGACCTGGAGATGGATGATTGAAGCCACTAATGTTCGACCCCAGTGGCGACATGAGTGAGTTGACTTCTGTGAGGAATCTTGATGGCGAATGCCGCCTTTTGTTGACAGACAATATATATAGCAGCTGAACAAAGCCAGATTACATGGCTTGTTGGTGGAAGATGAACCAGATAAAACAATTACTGTCTGCAACTCATGTTTCTTGGCTGTATTCTTACAGAAGAAAGAAACTGTGCCAGGGAGATTAGACAGAAAGAGATAATGTTTGATGTGAATCAGAAAAGGAAAATACAACACTACAGCTAGGGACACGATCAATGTATGAATGGACAGACAGACGGATGGACGGACTGACAGACTGACGGACGGATTGACAGACATACGGACGGACGGATTGACAAGCACCAATATTTAGTGAGACACCTAGATACAAAGTAGCAAAGACAACCATCCACGAAATTATGCTAACCTACCAATACTTCAATACTCGTTCGTATCCTTGCAACAGATTTTCTCTGACATATTGTGTGTGCTTCCGTGTTTGTGTGTACATGCCTACGTGCATGCGTGTCATTAGTTTGAATTTTTTTGAAAGACGTGGCTAAATCACATCATCATTGCTAATCATTGCTAAATGTGGTCTATGCAGTCAACACTATGATAACATCATTGGAGCATACCATGTGTCTAACTTGTGGCTCTGAACCCACAAGTTTATGAAATGATCACTCACTCACTTTCTAATATCATCATCAATTAATAGATGAAAAACGTTACAACCTCAATATCCCAATTTCTTTGTTATCCATTTGCCATCTGCAACTTGTTGTTTGGGATGACAATCTCTGGGTTTGACAATCTCTTCTTGTTAAAGACCATGTCATCTCAGTACAGTCTGTCACTCTAACCATCTACTGCCCTGCATACAATCTCAACGACATAAGACCACAAGCTTCACATACTGCTGAGACAAGGAACTTCAAAGATAGGCCAATGTAGTGTAGAAGTGATAAAACCACTGGAGGGGAATAATTAGGCCAATTGAGTTGTCTGCAACATGGAGACTCCTTGCTAATGGCTGATTAAGGACACCCCTGACTCCTAAATTCTGTCTTGCCTGGCCAACTACAAACAAAGCCCAGCAAACACAGACAAGGCCTGTGACACATTCCCAGACAGGGGCTACACCTGTGGGGTGTAAGGGAGGTGGGTGGATTTATTTTATAGAGGGGGAATTACACTTTCATTGTGTGCTTATAGTGTAATCTGTTTACAAAGCCCAGATTACAGTTTCAGCTGTAAGATGTCCACCCTAGATATCATAAGCTGCGTTCACACTTACACTTTAAAACGGTTTAGTTAAAACATTTTAACTAATCCAATCAGAAAACACACGTGTGAACGCGATTTAGAGCTAAAACTTTTAACTAAAAGGGTTTAGGTAATCCACTTCAGTAGGTGGTTTAGTTTTAGCTAAAACGGTTCAAGTTGCAAGTGTGAACGCAAGTGGATTAGCTAAAACATTTTAAGCACGTCACAGTCATGTGCATTCGATCTCGCGCCTCGTCGATTCCTGTCTATAACGTAAACATAAACAACATTTTGGTGGAATCATGTCTTCGATCGACACAAAATCTAAAGAAACGCAAATGCTACGCGACCATTGGGACGATGGGGAAGTTCTGCTGTTACTGGAGTTGTGGGGAGACGATTGGGTGCAGTCCGATTTAGAAGGAAATATAATTATATATCGGTGCATTGCCAATCGTCTGAACCGCGACCTGAGTGAGGGCGCCAATGCGGGGTCAGGAGGACATCGTTAACAATGACAACTGCATGGCGGTAACAGTATCGCTGGCCATTTTGTTATGCTAGCTTGCGCATGTGCGCATACCAACTTCCTCCTTAAAACGGTTTAGCTATTGCCTGTGTGAACACTCACAATTTTCAAACATGAACTGGTTTAACTAAAACGGATTAGCTAAACCGTTTTAATTCTGTAGGTGTGAATGCAGCTTTAGTTTTGTAACTTATAGGCTTTCACATCAGTCAATTTACCTGTCACATGTTCACCATAGGTTTCACGCAGATATATAGATATAGAAATGACATTAAAAATATTAAGTTTGGCCAAACAAAATGGATAATCTTTATGTATTTTGTGATGGGAATAAGATGGCTAAACAACATAGTTTAGAGTGGGCCAGGGTAGACTGTAAGGGGGAGTAATGATACAGTGAGTAACATGGGGATTATAAGGGGGAGTAATGATATAGTGGGTAACATTGGGATTATAAGGGGAGTAATGATACAGTGGGTAACATGGGGATTATAAGGAGGATTAATGATACAGTAAGTAACATGGGGATTATAAGGAGTAATGATACAGTAAGTAACATGGGGATTATAAGGGGAGTAATGATACAGTGGGTAACATGGGGATTATAAGGGAAGTAATGATACGGTGGGTAACATGGGGATTATAAGAGGAGTAATGATCCAGTAACATGGGGATTATAAGGGGAGTAATGATACAGTGGGTAACATGGGGATAATAGGGGGAGTATTGATACAGTAACATGGGGATTATAAGGAGAGTAATGATACAGTAACATGGGGATTATAAGGAGGAGTGATGATACAGTAAGTAACATGGGGATTATAAGGGAAGTAATGATACAGTGGGTAACATGGGGATTATAAGAGGAGTAATGATACAGTGGGTAACATGGGGATTATAAGGGGAGTAATGATACAGTGGGTAACATGGGGATTATAAGGGGAGTAATGATACATTGGGTAACATGGGGATTATAAGGGGAGTAATAATACAGTAACATGGGGATTATATAAGAACAGGAATATAATTCAGGCACTTTATTACACAATGACTAATTAATATATTCTTAATCATATACTCAGAAATGTATTACCGATAACCTAACAGTTGGAGTTAGGTGCTTCCTTACCAAATGCACAGCATTCCGAGTTCAAGATTAATTAATTTACTACCATACAATGGTATATTTGTCTTTAGCTACACTCCTCTGAGACACATGCATAAATGACATTACTTCTCAGAACGGCCACACCTCAAAAGGCCAAGCTACAACTCCACCAATCGCTTTGAAGCATTCAATCAGTGTCTAATTTTAAAGGTGCTGACTTGATGTGTTTGTCACCAGCAAAATTCAGAAATAGTATGACGTGTCTGAACCTATGGTGGGAGAACTAATCCCCCCAGGTGGAACGCTTAATATATGCACAAGCCTAGCTGTATGTCTTTCCAGGAAGGAACTGGTCAGTGCTATTATTTACACATCAATGTCTAGGGAGTGTTATATTTTACAAGGCAACACTAAACACTACTTAGCACTGCCATTGAGAGGGCAACTAATAGCTTAGTCCAGTGTATTGTAAATTAGGCGATTAGACTACTGTTTGACTTGGCTTTGTGCCAAGTGTAAATGGTGGTCAGTGGGAATGCTATTTAGACATTTAATACCACTTTAAGGATGCAGCAACAAAAGAAATTTGGACAGTTTTATTGCAACTAAAATATATATTTTATAATATAATTTATTATTGATTCCAGTTATTGTAACCAACCTACTGAGATGTACAGCTTTTAGTAGCTCCTCCAAAAGACACATCCAAGCACTATTGAACTAATGGACACAACAGTTAGCAAGCAATCACTTGAATCATTTAGAAAATATGGTTAGTGCACCGACAGTCGGCTAAATAACGCACTAATGGTGCTCCGACAGTCGGCTAAATAACGCACTACTAGTGCACCAACAGTCAGCTAAATAATGGACTACTAGTGCACTGACAGTCGGCTAAATAACGCACTAATGGTGCTTCGAGTCGGCTAAATAACGCACTACTAGTGCACCAACAGTCAGCTAAATAATGGACTACTAGTGCACTGACAGTCGGCTAAATAACGCACTAATGGTGCTCCGACAATCGGCTAAATAATGCACTACTAGTGCACCGACAGTCGGCTAAATAATGGACTACTAGTGCTCCGACAGTCGGCTAAATAATGCACTACTAGTGCACCGACAGTCGGCTAAATAATGCACAAATAGTGCACCGACAGTCGGCTAAATAATGCACTACTAGTGTATCGACAGTCGGTTAAATAATGCACTACTAGTGTGCTGACTGTCGGCTAAATAATGCATTACTAGTGTACCGACAGTGTATTAAATAATGCATCGACAGGCGGTCTGAGCCTGCCATACGTGATCAATTTGCAAAATCATTACAAGGGCTAACATATTTAATTAAAATATTATCAATGATATATACTTATTGTACTGATGGTTCAGCCAAATACTCGTTGAGTCTGGGCTTCCTGAGGTGAGGCTGAGCTGTCTCTTTAGGCAATTATACATTATCATCAGCTACCTAGAAATTCCTTGTCTGTCGGGGTACGGGGCTGATATTTCTCTAAAATATTATAATATATTATTTTAATAAAATACAAATGTATTTTTCTTTACAAAATGGAAACAGATCAATATGGGCATTACCGCTAAGACGTTGACGATGGTAGTAGAGCCATCTAGCTGGTATTATGTACATTTACTTTCTATCTAAAGAGATGACATTGCCTGGGATGTTAGGGCTTTGGTAAACAAGAAATACATTGTAAGATACAACAATACAGTAAGTTAATAACCAAATCTTTATTTACTAGATAATTAACACATGTCTCTCAATATATCTATTTTTACCGTCATATTAACATATTCACAAAATAAATCTTGGTATTAATGGCTCATGTACGAGTCACAATCAGCATGTCACTGTTGGTTTACTAGTGTTAATACACAAGTCATATAATTTCTAAAACATTATTATTGTACAAGCCCAAAATATAACAGGCATTCAGTCAGAGCCACTGACAAACTTTATACACATATATACAGCTCTGTTGCTTAACACAGACTATATTCAACACACACTTCCAGGCATCTAACGTAAAGAAGCGTGTGATGGTTGCGAGGCACACATCATTACTGACACATGCATTGTTCAGGTATTGTCTCTACCATCTCTTCTGTCAGCTTTGTGTCAGCAAGCGCAGCAGTGACATAGTTTGCTGACACAAACCATGATAGCATCCTCTCCTCCTCCCTGCTAGGCACTAGATCTACAATCGCCACGCATCCAATCTGCCATTTCTTCTTTGCAACCTGACCACAGTCTTCTCGGTTCCTTTCGGTCTGCCGCGTTTCCTCATGCCTAATCGAGTGGCGCCTTGCGACAGAGTGTGCATTACACCGTGCTGTAATGCGCATGAGCCACAAAACTGTCTATGCTTTAGTGTCACAGCTATTGTACCGACTTTAGGTACAATATACACTCTGTAGAAAATATCTTGTCTCAGTACCTGCATAAAGTAATTCACATACGCCCACTTACCTGTAGGCACACCGACTATAGGACCTTCGAATCTGCCTAAACTCCACAACAGCAATATAGATTATAATGGACCTAAACCAGCGTTACACCACCAGCTATCTGTGATGCTCCATCCAAGCTCCACAATACTCCAGCCACACACTTGTAGTTAAGACAGTGATGAGCTAATCATAAGAAAGGGTGAATGAAACTGAAACTGAAAGTTTTTAAAACACAGCAGTTAGCCCAGTCTGGGCCAGTCATTTGATCAATAGTCAGGTACTCTAGCTCCTCAAGTCACTACAGCAACTTGGCTGTGCTTAGGCTGTTGAAGAACCGTTTATCTCTAAGCTCCTTCCTAACAAGTGCTCTGGTGTCATCATAAACACCTGTCCAGCTGTAGGCACACAATAGGCTGCTACTGTTGTTTCCTGGAGTAGCTTGGTGGAAGGATTTAAGCATTGGGTCCCACCAACTCCAGTAGTGAGGGAGCATGTTTGGACATTTCATTGGTGGCCATGTTAACATTTTGACAGATTTAAAGAAAACTGGACTGGAGAAAATTATGAAATTTCACTTTCTGATGTGAATAAAAATGGCAAAAATCACTCCTTTATTTACATTCATCCAAATATGCATCATTTCTCTGCCAATACATTCTATCATTAAAACTGTTAATATGCCTAATCAATTGCAATCAATTCACATATTTTGTGCACTTTAGCCTGGAAATCTAATGGATGACTAAGCTTGGCCCCTCTATTATATCCTAGATATGCCACTGTCCGTTTTATACATATCTCATATCTTGCATCTATGTTGCAGTGTGCTGTTTCAACAGAGGCCCAAACACCAGTGCCACACTTCAGGAACATAACTGATCAGTGCTGATATAAGAGATCACTGCTGATACTGGCTAGGAGAACATCTGTGTCCAGACAGGACCAGTGGCTGTGGACAACCAGCTTTCTTCTCCTCTACTTCAACTGAAGCACCACCAGAGACAACAGGAATCTTGGGAGGCAGATGTCCACTTGAGTTGCCACATAATACACAGGTCACAATGGATGCAGGAAGGGTTGGACGCCAGCAGTGATACACTGGACATGCAGTGGACATCAGTACAATTATTGAAAAATCGTGTTAACACAGTAAGGGAGGCAAGACATCTCTGGGACAGCATAAATTAAAGAAGGGCCAGGGAGGGCCAAGTGGGACCAGGACAAATGATCTTCCACTCCACCCCCACCCTGCAATAATCAGACCTTTCTGTTTAATGTTTTTTATATTTATTTATACCTTCACAATTTTGTATTGTCCATCGGGGTGAACAATTGTAAGAGGGGCAGTTATTTGTGGGTATCTGTCTGGGGCAACTGTTTAGGGGGGAACTGCTGAGGAGCAACTGTTCACAGGGCAATTGTTTGGAGGTGGATGGGAGTAACTACCCAGGGGTTGTAGGTAACTGTTTAGGGGGCAACTGTATCAGTGTAGGATGCAACTGTGCAGGGGGAAACAGAGCGGAGAGTTGGGAGCAAATGTTTACAACAAGGAACGAGAGCCATTTTGTTATAATTTCAATCATTTGATACTCCAAATTGTGCACATGGAATTGGTTTGTTCTGTTAAGTTGCATCTTGACCCATCTTTTCCTTGGCCCACAGTTTAGGCTCTCCCTACATTTCACTCTGACTGTATGTGTTAGGGTACAACTCTTCCATTTTTAAACAGGGATATCTCGCTTATGCTTATATATGTCTGTATAAAACACCGACCAGATTCCCGATATCACTATAAATAATCCTGTCAGGTCAACTGGTGCAGCATGATTTACTGACTACTCTTGCAGCACAAGAAATGAACAGAACTGTCATGTTTAAAATGCAGTTAAGATCTGTGTATTATAAAATTACCCACACATAATTATAGGGAACCCTCCGTCTTATCCACTCTCAATTATATAGCACTGCCCTATTCAGAAATTGTTTTGTAAACAACTAAGAAATTTTAATAATATGTTGTGTTTAAAATGTGCATTGTCGCGTTCATTCTCTGGTCTAGTTATACTGCAAATTGGGTCAGCCGCCAAACAATGGAAAGTCGTGTTGCAACATCCAGGAAAGTAACACAAAAATACATATGCAGAGGTGCTTCCTCAACTGGTATAAGCCAATTGTGAATCCAGTCCTTTTATGTTGAAATATGTAGTGTGTAACATACGGCTTAATACCCCAGTTCTGTTTTAAATGGTTATATATGGTCGAAAGAATAGATTTTGACTGTTACATTGGTAATTTGCAAGTCAACTGTCTGGCTGACAATTAGCTTTCAAACCAGTGGACTTGTCAGGAATTTGCTAAACAAACCTTACCCACTATTACCTGTTGTATATCGTAGGGTGGTATTACCATGATTGAACAGAATCATATTGCCAAGAAAGCCTTGGTATGTTACAACTACTGTATTATGAACAGTATATCATCGCTATTTTGATATATAATATTGTAGCATAATTAATCAATTGCTTGGAATTCTTAGCAACAACATCCAGCCATATCCCTGGGGCTACATGGCTATCATTAACACATCTGTAGTATCTGGTCACTGCCATGTCTTAAATATTGTAGTAGTATAGACACACACATCATTATCTCTGTATCCGCAATATGATATTACACACGTCAAACATACAATAAGCAAGTGCATAAACAGAGTTTCGGCTCCAGTGTGACGTCTTAATAACAATGAATTCCCATGCTAGACTCCTCGGAGACATCATTAGTACAAGACCCTCAGCCATGTGCTGGATGGTTCAGGGGTAATGCCCGTAATCCACACCTGATAGTCATTTCTGAACAGTAAACATTCCACCTTGAGCTAAACATAATCAACTACACTAATACAGAACATAAACCTACTGAATAACATTGGCTAGGCTGGTGGCTGAACGGCAGAGCGTTGATCCCAGGACGGCGGTTTCATTTCATCTGCTGCAATTTAGAAAGTTGGGCAATGTCCTCACTTTTTGGGAGAGGCACTAAAACCTGTTGGGTCTTTCTACCTGGTGTCTATGCTAGGGAAAGAAAGAGGTCCCACACAGGGGGTAAATGTGTAACCTGCCGTTGACGCAATGTAGTAGTCTGGATCTGTAACCCACTGGATCAGGCTTCAGGCAGCCGAAGTTGCTTCCCATCGGGTGTGTAAGAGTACAGGCAGTGTATAATAATATTATGATAGCAATGACATTGCTGACCCCCTACTGGGGAATATAGCAGTATATGGAGCTATACCAATATTTCTATTAGTCGGTAGGACATTTCTTCTGCCTAAGACACGCCAACTGTACATGTAGAGTACTATATTGATCGGCATTGCCCAGTCACCCTTGGTGCAATCCTGGTGTGAAATACTTACAATATCTTAAATGCAATCAAAAATATTTTACTGAAATTCTACAATGGGAGCCAATGTCTGTGATGATACGGATCACGGATGTAGCAAGGTGTTTCGATATGCTTTTCATAACACAACTTTCAAACCAGGGATTGTTTCATAAAAAATAATTACTTTGCAAAACAAGACAAATCTTAAACTTCGTACATCCACATCTCAACTAGATCAATTTCAGTTGGATTACTATACAACAAACCGCCATCTCAATGCTTTTGGTTGAGATACATCACATGATGAAATGATGTGCTGTGATTGGCTGCCCTACCACCGATGATGGAGTAGGGCCAGAGAAGCGGTACAAACCATCAGACTAGGAATCGGTTCTCGGCATACAGGCTAACTAGTTCCAACTGAATCACAATTCTAATTGGCAGAAAATGTCCGATTAGTGCGCACTACCGAGTCAGTGCACATCGCATTCCAACCGACTAACACCGATATTATTTTGGTAGTCTGCGATATCCGCAGTATCACCAACTAATGACAAACAGATCATAGGCGCACACAGCTATTTCAGGAAACTACAATTCCTTCCAAATTTGTCATAGTCATAATTCATATTAGGCTATGCCCACCCATGAAGGAACCATATACTCATTACAGTGGCGCCATTTAGAGAACTGATCACTCAATTCTCTCAGACAGGCAATGGCTCTCCAGTAAAGAAGAGCATATCAAAAAACATATAAGTAAATAACTTTTGTTGTTTTAATAGCAAGAATTAAACTTACAATGGAGCTATAGTTGAAACTTGTGACGTTTTGATCCGTCTACAGCGGATCTGGATCATCAAGATCTACTATTATCTTGGAGCCATGAACAATATCTTCCATAATTTTTGTTGTTTTCTGAAATGCAAATCCAAATATACAGATTAACAAATCCCACCTATGCTTTTTAACGATACACATTGTTTCTATGATCGTATTGCTAACAAGAATAGTTCCTTTCCGCATTAATTAGCTTTGTGTTCTCCGAGTGACACAGTGTATCTACACCAGCGCCTAAGGGCAACTTCTCCATCCCCACCGCCTAATTGGAATGTACTGTAACTGAGCTATAATCCAAAAAGTATCACCACCACTCGCAATAAAGGCATAAACGCAGCCAGTATTCCGCCAGTGAAATGGCTCACCACAGCGTGAATCACCGTCGGAATGAGCCGAGACACTTAATACGAGAGGGCGTTAAAGACGTCTGGCACCTGGTGGACAGACATTGACTTATTTCTTCCGGTAATTCCCTTATTCCATTAGGTGTACCACAACTAGCTGTCCTCCCTCCCCCTTTACAATTTGGTTTAACAATATTGAAAGGCTCTGTGTTTTGTCTCCTGCTGAATATGGCCAAATATCTATCTGTATGGCATTTTCTAATTTGTGTATGTAACTTTTCCCGAAACCCATATTTGTACAATATGTTCATAAAATTGTGTTTTTTGTCAAATGCAATAACTTGTGTTTGGTGTATTCAGCCTGCTTGAACATTTTAGAATATTTATAAATGAATGTTTGCGTAACATAGCCCACTTTTTCATCATTTAATACACTATTTCTCAAAACCCATAAATGCAAATAAAAAATAAGACTTTTTATGTATTTTGAGATAATGTGAAAAACTGTTTATATTTTTTACACCATAAGAAGCGGCATTTAGAAATACTGTGGGAAACCATCTTCTGCATCTGGGTGTACGCAGTGCCATCTGGTAGATGGGTATTTTCGCGAGATCTAACGTATTAAATAGTAATATATTTCTAGTAGAGACTGTGTTGTGTACTGATCTTCTAACACACTGTACTGTAATTTATCCCTGTGTATTTGGAACCTTAACCAATCATATTTGTATTTAATCAGGTGTATTTGGATTTCTATTTAAAATCCTTAAGCGGAATATATTCACACATACCTTACAATAAAAGTGGTATCAGATTTTTAATTTAAAAAAAAATCTGATAATAAAAATGCTAAGTATTTGAACAAAAACTGTATTTGACAATAATAAATGTATCTGACCCCAACTTTGCTGCTGACCTTCAAGATGAAGACAGATCTAGCGCACTGCCAATGAGTTGACAGATATGGTAAAGCATAATGGTAGGTGGTCAGAAGAGACACAATCATAATTAATTACCATATCAGAGATTGATGAGTGACTGGAGTGAGTGCTGACCACATGGTCCAGCCAGCTCCTTGAGCCATGAGCATCACTGACATAAGTAAAAGCATCGGAAGGGAGACACTTAATGTCACTTGGAATAAGGTGACATTCATTAATAAAAGCACTGAGAAGTGAAGAAAACAGACTGGACTTGTTAATATCCACATTAAAATCCTTAACGATGAATATGTTGGCTAATTCAAATGAATTGCTTATAGCCTGTATCTTGCCTAAAAAACTTGATATTCATCGACATTGTCATCACTCTGATACGGTGAATATACATTAAGAACCAGAGTGGTGGCATTAGACGTGGTGATTTTTTTTCGACCAAGGAGTATTTTTTCATCGTCATAAATTATAGGTAAAGCCCGCAATGAGGGCGTCCACTCAAACCATCATAAAATATAACTAATACATCTGGCATTGAAGTCAGGGTGAAAAGAATTGAAGTACCCCGGTAATATAGGCATTGTTTAGAGAGCCAATGTTCCTGCGCTGTAAGTACACTGTATCACAGAATTTTTTAATGTTAAGCACGTCGTAAGCATGGTATGCTCCCTAAGCGGGAAGTACCGTCCAATCTTTGTTCGAGCAGGCCAGAGATTGGCGTTATAGAGCAAGTTCGGTTTAGCAATGTCCACACAGAGTTTGAAAGATGAATAAGAGTCGTATTTAGTTTGTAAATGTTCACATGAGCATTTCATGTTCAAAGTAATTGTCATAAGTAGAAATTTCAGCACAAGTTGTATCTGCGTGAAATCCTGTTAAAAAGTATTCAGCAAATATGAGTCGAACAGGAGCGCATAAAAGCTGCGCATTTGAGTTGATAGTTGGTAGAATTGCCAGTTGTCATGGTATGTGGTTTATATTTAGAAGAGGACGGTTTGGACTTGTTAGACAAAGCCGACTTGGCGTTTTCCACAGTGGTGGAGGAGTGGTGTTACCCGCAGGTGATGTTGGTTGTGGTAGAGCCGGTGACACATCAGCAGCAGCAAGTTGTGGGGTTGATACAGCAGCAGGGGCTGGTCGTGGGGTTGATACAGCAGCAGGGGCGGGTCATGGGGTTCACACAGCAGCAGGGGTGGGTCATAGGGTTGATACAGCACCAGCAGCAGTGGCGGATCGTGGAGTTGATACAGCAGCAGTGGCAAAACATGGAGTTGATACAACAGCAGTGGTGGATCGTGGAGTTGATACAGCAACAGTGGCAGAACGTGGAGTTGATACAACAGCAGTGGTGGATCGTGGAGTTGATACAACAGCAGTGGTGGATCGTGGGGTTGACACAGCAGCAGGGGCGGGTCATGGGGTTGATACAGCACCAGCAACAGGTTGTGGGGTTGATACAGCAGCAGTGGCGGATCGTGGAGTTGATACAGTAGCAGTGGCGGATCGTGGAGTTGATACAGCAGCAGTGGTGGATCGTGGAGTTGATACAACAGCAGTGGCGGATCGTGGAGTTGATACAGAAGCAGTGGCGGATCGTGGAGTTGATACAGAAGCAGTGGCGGATCGTGGAGTTGATACAGCATCAGTGGCAGATTGTGGGGTTGATACAGCAGCAGTGGCGGATCGTGGAGTTGATACAGCATCAGTGGCGGATCGTGGGGTTGATACAGCAGCAGTGGCGGATCATGGGGTTGATACAGCAGCAGTGGCGGATCATGGGGTTGATACAGCAGCAGTGGCGGATCATGGGGTTGATACAGCAGCAGTGGCGGATCGTGGGGTTGATACAGCATCAGTGGCGGATCGTGGGGTTGATACAGCATCAGTGGCGGATCGTGGGGTTGATACAGCAGCAGTGGCGGATCGTGGGGTTGATACAGCATCAGTGGCGGATCGTGGGGTTGATACAGCATCAGTGGCGGATCATGGGGTTGATACAGCAGCAGTGGCGGATCGTGGGGTTGATACAGCAGCAGTGGCGGATCGTGGGGTTGATACAGCAGCAGTGGAGGATCGTGGGGTTGATACAGCAGCAGTGGCGGATCGTGGGGTTGATACAGCAGCAGTGGCGGATCGTGGGGTTGATACAGCAGCAGTGGCGGATCGTGGAGTTGATACAGCAGCGGCGGGTTGTGAAGTTATTGCAGTAGACAATCTCTGTGAAGTAGTATTGTGAGCGAGCCGAGTCACATTTTCGGAAGGTTGTATTGCTGGTATAACTGACGACACCAGCTTAGAAATTTGTGTAGACAATGCGGACACCAAGTGAGCGAGTTGTCTGTAGGATTCTTTAGTGTCACACTGTTTACTTTTGCACAGAATGATTTCATGTGATAATAAAGACATGTTAACATGGTTAAAATCAATGCTTGGCAATTTGGTTAAAACCAATGCTTGGCAATTTGGTCAAAACCAATGCTTGGCAATTTACCAAGATCAAGAGCAACGTATATAGGAATATTGTCCGGATCAATTTCGTCAAGAAGTTTTGAGGTGTCGTTGATGTTGTGTTTATTCTTGTCAGATCCTTGTAATTTTCTACGACGATGTTTCGTTGGCACGGAAATGAGAGCATATAAAACGTCTTTAGTAGTTGCAATGTCATCATCTGTAAAATTGTCTAAAACAAAGTGATTTAGGACAGATCGAGGCAAAATGTCCGTTCGGTTGATATAGAAATATAAAAGTCCGTTGATGACGACGTTGTCAGTCGATAGATATCTCCGTAGATCAGATGCAATATACAACTCCTTTGTTGTCAAAGCTTGTAATCCTTGGAAACTCATGAGCAATGTGTAAAAACATGCGAAAATGACTTTAATGCAGAAGTATAAAGATTTACGTCCGGCTTGAACTTTTTGGCGCCAATCCCCTTCCTTCTATGTGTCATGACGTACAATAATAAAAAGCATGTAATTCTGCAGGTATGTAAAACATACTGGACTGGAGCGAACGTGAATGCATTTCGTTTTGTTATTAATGCATTCTCACCCTGGTAGCCACCTCATCTGTGTTACATTGCTCTTGAATTGTGTTGTATATTATCTGGATGAGGAAATAAATTTACTTACTTACTTACTTACATTCTCACCCCTCAAAAAAGTACCTACATTTCATTACAAGATCACAATCAACCGGAATTTTATTAACGACTGCAGCTATGCCTATACTGTAATCTGATTGGATTGGCTTAATTTGGCAGGGACAGTTCTATGGGATAAGGGTTTTGGGGAAAAATATCAATAATCCTGCATCAGCCCATAAAGGAACAACACATTTGCTTCAGCCATTTTGCTCCAGTTTATTACCAAGTCTTAAATGGCCTCATGGAAGACATCAATATTGTTAACTGAACACAGATGTAATGTCATAGTATTTGTCCGAGAATATTGTTAGCACCAAAATGTCAGTGCCCTCGTGACCTCTATGATACAACCTAATTTGGGCATGTTGCCCTAGCAACAAGCAATTAGACCTGGACATGAAATTCGGTCAATATAAGCGAACAAAATGAAAATTTCAGTTAGTAGATGACATTGTCATGATGTTAGAAGGGGCGGTTGAACTGGAAGACGCGCTAAATGAACTGACTCATAAAAAACTGAAATGTGCATAAAACCAAAAGATACATTCAACATTGTGCTATGTGGAAGAAAATTAACGCAAATCATTCGGAAATAAAACATGGTAAGTTGCATGCATGGCATCACTACATTTAGTGATGGCAAGCGATACGTAAACACCAAACATTTCAATTATTAGGAATAAAAAATCGCAGACATCGTTCAAACAACTGACGCCGTGAAATGGAAATGCTGGGCAAACTGATGTTGACAATGACTGTATATTTGGGAACCAGTGGAGAGAAGATATAAAGTATGACACAAAGGATGACACAAATACTGAACGAATGTCACCCTTACTAAGACAGAAGGAACGGTGTGTAACACATATCGTTACCTTGCTGTGGGTCTACCGCAGTTGCCGATGGTCTTGTTTAACAGATTCATGGGAATGGTAGTTTGGCAGTAGAGAACTAGATTGACAATTATTATGGAGATCTGCATTTAACAAGATTTAACAAGATTGCCATCCAGAAAATTACTCTGGATGGCAGTTGGACAAGGAAGCCTTTTGGCTTATCGAGAGTCCAATACTTTTTATCTACATGTATCCCGCCTTTTTAAGGTGTGTGTCGATTTTATTTTTAAACATATTCACGCTACTAGCACCAACACAATCAGGAGATAATCTGTTCCATTCATTTACACTCTTTTGTGAGAATGAGAACTTTCTTATATCTAATCTACACTGCTCCTTTACTAATGTAGCTTCATGTCCTCTGGTCCTTCTATCTTTCTTAACTGAGAAAAAAATGTTTCTATCAATATTTTCATAACCATTCAATATTTTAAACACTTCTATGTGATCTCCTCTCAATCTCCTGGTCTCTAGTGTTGTTAAACCACATTCTTTTAGGCGTATTTCGTAACTAAGATCCCTCAGATTTGGTATCATTTTAGTCGCTCTCCTCTGTACTCTTTCTAGCATATCTATGTCCTTCTTGCGATATGGCCTCCATGCTTGTATACAATATTCTAAATGAGGCCTCACTATTGTTTTGTACAGCGGTACTATTAATTCTTTTTTCTTGTACGCTATATTTCGCCTAATTAATCCAAGGATTTGATTTCCCTTTGACGCTGCAATTCCGCACTGCTCTGAAACCTTCATATCAGCACTAATGGTTAACCCTAAGTCCTTTTCTTTTACAGTAGTACTTAGAACAGTACCCCCCATTTTATATTTTACCTCTTCATTCCCATGACCTGTGTGGAGGCATTTACATTTCCCAAAATTGAACAGCATTTGCCACTTTTCAGACCATTTGATCAACCTATCAAGATCATCTTGTAAATGCTGTGTCTCCATCACTTTTAATCCTTCTAAACACTTTTGTATCATCCGCAAATTTTAACACCTTGCTTGTTATATCATCGTCCAAATCGTTGATATATATTAAGAATAATATAGGTCCTAGTACTGATCCCTGTGGTACCCCACTCAATACCGATTTCCAGTTTGAAGCCTCCCCATCAACTACTACACGTTGTCTTCTGTCATTCAGCCATTTTTCTATCCAGTTTATTATACCATTTCCTATGCCATGGGCCTTTAGCTTAAGGAGTAATCTTTGATGTGGTACTTTGTCGAAAGCTTTTTGAAAATCTAAATAGATGATATCTACTGGTGATCCCTCATCTACCCACCTAGTGATGTCTTCCAAAAAACATAACATATTTGTTAAGCATGACCTCGCTTTTAAAAACCCATGTTGAGATGGGTTTATCAAGTTATGTTTAACAAGAAAATCCACCATGTGATCTTTAATTAGTCTTTCTAATAATTTGCAAATCACTGATGTTAAACTCACTGGTCTATAGTTCTCCGACTTGTTTCTCGAACCTTTTTTAAATAACGGTATAATGTTTGCCTCTTTCCATTCTAAAGGAACCACTCCCTCTTCTAATGACAAATTGAAAACTGTTGCAAGCGGTGCGCTAATTTGTTCTACAATTTCCAATAGTAGTTTGGGTGGAATCCCGTCCACTCCAGGTGATTTATTATCCTTCATAGCCCTTATTTTCTTAGCTACCATTTCCGAGGTTACAACTAACTGTCCTAAATAGTCTGAATCTGCCCCCTTGAACTTAGCCTCTGGTACTGGCAGTGAACTAATATCTTCCCTGGTAAACACTGAACTAAAATACTCATTCAGGTCTTCTGCCATTAAGAATCCCTCTGATATTGTATTTCCAGCACTATCTTCTAGAGGACCGACCTTATCCTGAACTTTCTGTTTGCTTCGAATATACGCATAAAAACTCTTACTGTCATGTTTTATATTACTAGCTAATTTTTTTTCATATCTTCTCTTTGAATTTCTAATTTCAGCTGTGGCTTGATTAAGTGCTTCTTTATAAATGTTGTAGTCTTCATCATTTCCAGTACATCTATATGACTTCCACATCATTTGTTTATACTTAATTTTTCTAATGGCTTCTTTCGATAAGTGTTTCTTTTTAGACCGTTTCCCTTGTTTTTTGAAAGGTACAAATTTATCGACTATGCACTTAATTTCACTATTTAAGATATTCCAGCATTCGGTTGCTGTCTTATTCTTCAGTATGTTATTCCAGTCTATCTTTGCTAAATATTTCCTCATGTCCTTATACCTTCCTTTGTGGAAATTTCTCCTATACTGCTTTTTACTATTCCTTTCTGATTTTACTTTGATGGTAAAATGTATCTGGTTGTGATCACTACTCCCCAGTGGCTCACATATCTTGACATTGTCAACTAATTCTTTCTGTGAGGACAAAACTAAGTCTAACACATTCTCTCCCCTGGTTGGTTCTAGCACATGTTGAGAAAGGAAACTATCTTGTACTAAAACTAAAAACTTGTGGTCCTCACTCCCCATACTCTGTAGAGATTTCCATTGTATATGCCCATGGTTAAAGTCCCCCATAATAATACAGTTCCGTTTGCTTACTTCCCTTATAGCGTTTTGTATTTTTTCATTCTCTTCTGTGCTTATGTTTGGACTTCGATAAACTAACCCAACTGTTAACGTTGAGTTTCCTGTAACTATGTTACACCAAACAGCTTCTTCGCAATCTGCTTCTCTTTCTAATTTTATTTCATAAGCCTGGATAGATTCTTTAATATATAAAATAACTCCACCTCCCTTTCTTCCTATTCTATCTTTCCTAAACATTACATATCCTGTTAGTCCCAATTCGGCATCTGATATATCAGTGGTGGCCCACGATTCGGTTATACCTATTATGTGAGGGTCAATATCTTCTACCATAATGTTTAGTTCACTTCTTTTGTTTACTATGCTCCTTGCATTTAAACAAATGCATTTATATCCTGATTCAGAACAGTTTTCCAGGCTGTTCTTTGCCGATTTATTTCTGCTGTCTTTATCTATGCCTCCAGTTTCAGGCTTCTCTGTGAATCCCCCCTGCGAATCTAGTTTAAATAGATGCAGCCTGTCCCACTGTCAACAGATTGCAGCAAGTTCTCTGAGAAAACTGCTGCCCCCTTTCCACTTAGATGTAGGCTATCTCTCATGTACATATCTTCCCTCCCAACAAAGTATCCCCATAAATCTACGAATCCCACCCTCACACATCTGCTCAACTAGTGCGTTGATCGCCATCCTCTTGCAGTTTCTATATGTCGGCCCCCTTCCTCCCATTACTGGCAAAATTCCTGAGAGGATAATCTGTTCTACTCTTGTCTTCTTTAACTTCTTCACTAACTGTCTGTACTTCTGAACTATCCCAGTTGTTCCCTCCCTCTCTGCGTTATTTGTCCCTACATATACTAGTATAGACCCTCCCTTGCCATGCCCCAGTACCTTCTCTACCCTTTCAGTTACATGTTCTATCCTAGCCCCCGGTAGACAAACAACGATGTCCTCCCCCTCACTTAGAGTCTTATCTGTCTTTCTCATAATCGAATCGCCCATAAACACCCTCTCTTTCCTCATTGCCCCCTCAATCACTGCCTCAGTGTAGCTCTTTCTACGGTTTGCATCTGTCTGGTTGTAATCTTGTTCCCCTGTCTTATGCTCTCCCGTCACAATCTCGTCCGTTCCATTCTTTCCTGACGCTGTTTCTCTTGTCACCTTTCTTCCTGTCATCGTCCCTCCCGACTTCTCTTCTGTCACATGTACTCTCACTTCCTTTCTTCCCGTCATCTTTCCCCCCATTGCATTTCCTTCTCTCCTCTCCCGGTCTACGGTCACTTTCTCTCCTGCCAACTTCACACCTGTCACATTTCCTGCCGTCGATCCTCCACTTTCTTCCCCTCCGATCACCTTCCCTCCTCTCAGTCTCCTTTCCTCGGTCTTGTTGCCACTACTCTGCTCCTTCAGTTTCACAGTATTCCCAACTTTATCCCTGTCGTCTCTCTCCATTCCGTCTGTCTCCTTGCTGATTCTCATCTCCATCCCCTTCACAATATCTACCAACCTAGCTACCTCTTTCTCCAGACATTTCACCTTCCAACACCCCACGCACTGAAAGGTGAATCCCTCTTCCTTGGTTTCTGTCCATGACTTCGTACAGCCGGATAAGGCAAAATCTACCCAACTGTGGCAGTCGTCGCACACCAAGTGTCTCTTTGCCTTGAAATTTGAGTCCACACATACCGTGCTTTCAAAACTTGTGAAATATATTTGGGTAATTTGTTCAACTCATTTTGCCCAAGTCTTTTTGTTGAGACACTAAAGGCCATTGGTCCCTTCCGTCTGGTGTCTATGTCAGAAGAACTAAAAGATCCCATGTAGTGGATCCACAGAGTGATGTCTCTGTCTCTAACCCCTGGATCATGCTCCCTGCTAGGTGGAATTGCTTCCTGGTCAGGCATGTGAAAGTCGCCAAGTAGGCAGTGTATATATAACAACAAAGTCATATCTGACTCATCTACTTTAACAAGTCACATGATCTAACGGCCAAAGACAAATCCTACAACGATTTCAACAAAACAGCGTCTAAACAATATGGCTGCACATACATGTAGATTAAATTATTAGTCCACTACAAAATTTATATGAATATTAATTAACCTTATTCACGATAAGTTAAATCAATTGAGGGGGTGAGCTGAGGCAATGGACACCTGCCTAAATAAAACTGCATTCAGTCTGCTCCCACCAAAGACATGTCAAACATAATTGCATTAACTTGCTTGACCACCACTGTATGAGATACCAATGGATGGGGTGCCGGGTGGGGGTGCAGGGTGGGGGGGGGGATGCAGGGTCGGGGAGTAACCCACAGCCCCAGGGTCCACAAAAGCCACTGAGCTTTGGGAAATGCCTCCTCCATCTGGAAGCTGTCTGGTGATAATGCTATTGATAAACACCACTCAGACTGCGGCTGACTGCCACAAACATTGTCAGACCCATACTGTTATATATGACAAACAATCACACATCTCACCACCCTGTACACCGGGCTATAAAATAAACATTTCTAATATCAAAACCAAGAACCTCGGCAGTCATCGCCATTACTCCACTACACTGATACCATTATTCTACATGTGTGGGCAACCTGCTTTCTAAATCTACGCCAGTTGTTTATTTACTGTGTCTCCTGATAAACGACACACGAAATATATTAAATGGCCTACGGAGTGATAAAAAGTACCTAGATGGTGCGGAAATGGTGCTTGTCTACATGAACCGTTTCGCGTATCTCTGATGATACATACTCAGTGCATAGGAAACGCTTCTTTAGGCCAACTCAGGACATAACTTAGCTAGCAAAATAAACAATCTTCTTGAGTCATGTTCACGTTTCCCTGATGACTGATGATTCAACGAAGGTTTAATTTTTGCTGTGGGGAGATAGTGCGAAGTCTTTGCCCTGGTACGTAGAGTGTGCTGTAGTTCTTGTGCCTTGAATCAGAGGGATATTGTTACCAATGTCATACATAAAGCAGATGACATGGGACACTGACAGTTGGTGACAGTCTGCGTACATGTTCATGTCACTAGATAGCTCTCCACTCCCCCAGTACAAAATTAACACAAACTTTCAAAATGCATGTTAACTCCTAGATAGTTTGCATATTGGGTGCCAAACTTTCATGGATTAATCTACAACCACTCATAAGAAAAGTAATGCTTTTTTCCGTTGGTTAAGGGTTCATAATTACTGTTTTTTGTGGTTCATACCTTGTGCCGGGAGTGTCGATCAAATCGCGATGTTTTATGTATTTTGCAATAATGTGAAAAACTGTTAATTTTTTTTACACCATAACACGCGGCATTTAGAAATACTGTGGGAAACCATCTTCTGATCTGAGTGTACGCAGTGCTATCTGGTGGATGGGTTTTGCTAGTAAAAATAACAATACCAAGAATTTAGACCGAGCACGATATCAATGTCTACAGAATAACAGAAAAGGCAACAACATGGCCATCAGACTTTAGAGCACATCAATCTGTCTTCATTACCATTATCACAACCAATTAATAAGAACAACATTTAAGTGTATTACATTAAATTAACGAAAAAAATCCCCTCATCATGTCTGGTCCATCAGTCATATTTTGTTTCTTTTTACGGGTCTGACAATCAAATGGTAGAAAGGGATTCAGTGACTGGCTAGTGTTTTCACATTCCTGTAAATAATACACATACATGCAGTGTTAGTTACGACAGATAACCTGCCGGTCTACAATCAACTAACAAATTACCAACAAACAACAACTCAACTTGTTGTTTAACATGTTACTTGAAAGTACAACTTCTCAAACTTTGTTACTGCCTCACACAACTGGAAAAGTATTAATTTCAAACACTGCCAAACAACTGGACATGTTGTGTACAACAGTAGATTTGTTAAAACTTGATGTAAGAATTACATCATCAAAAAATTAATGTTACAATAAACCTCAAAATAATCACTTACGATGATGACCTTCTTAAATGGTTTATTACCGTACATTGCAAATTACATTGCTGCATAACTTTTCTTAATGACAACATAACTGTTATTTATCTGAACAAGTAAACCATATGTTCCTGGCAGCAACATCTTTGCTGCGCAACAACAGTCATCAACTTGAGGAATGTTGCGGCATAATAAGCTGCTTAACTGCAGAATTCTTGTCCAAGACCACCTATGCCCAAACATTGTGAATAAACAATGTTAATTACTGTTAAATGTTACTACATATTAAAGGGAATAAAAACACCTACTTGGTATTGCTTGAATTCATATTATATTACATTCTGCTATCTATTTCCTTGTCCACCAAGCCAAAAAAATTCCACATTTTATACTGTGCAGCCGGACATTTTAGAATATGCATATTTTTGGCAAGCTTTTCAGGATGCTGAGATGTGACGTCACATATGACCTATACTCGCATCAGGCTGACCCTTTCCATGCATTCAGGATAGCTTTTGGATCGAAACGACAATTTTATTCCAAACAATGAATGCGAATGGGCCTACAATTCGACCAGGTTTCGGCTTTCGCTGAGCTTTGGCTCGTTTTAAGAATAATTATATCGATTGCAACCCACGAGAGATAATCTACACCAATAAACATACATAGCAAACAGATATTGTATCCAGCTACAGAAAGTAGCATTTTTTTATCTCATAATATCACTAGAATATTGATATATGAAGGAGTTGTACAATTTATCATAACAACTTAAATCAGTCAGTGAAACAAATTGTGATCTGTCTGGATAAATAAAATTTAAAAACATCTTTATATATAATTACCATATTTTAATTTTTGTGGCGAATAATTATTACAAAAATAAAAAAATATTTACAAACAGTATATCATAGTATAACAATTATTTGGTTTATATTACTTTGTGAAAACATAAACAAAAAAATCAATGGTTTGGTGTCAGGATTGAACCGGCGTCGCCCAATTGTAAAATAAATGACACAAAACCAACAAGTCTACCTACAGAGCTAGCGACATCGACGGACATTCACCGACTGATTTCAGTTATGATAAATAGTATAACTCCTCCTTCATATATCGATATTCTAGTGATATTATGAAATTATACACGTTACTTTCTGTAGCATGATACAATATATGTTTGCTGTGTATGTTTATTGGTGTAGATTATCCCCCATGGGCTGCAATTGATAAAAATATTCTGAAAACGAGCCAAAGCTCAGCGAAAGCTGAAACCTGGTCGACTTGTAGGCCCATTCGCATTCATTGTTTGGAATAAAATTGGATTCATGTGGAACCGTAAGATAACTGCTTGTTCCTCTATGATGACTAGTGTTTGTATTACATCGGAATATTGCACAATAACTCATTCTGACGCTCGTTTCAAAGCAAAAGCTGTCCTTGTAAACATGCTCTAAATGCATGGAAAGGGTTGGCCTGGTGTGAGTATATATAGTGATCGCCTAGTTCATAAAATTTTTATTTTCCGCGGGTACTGCTACACAGATGGGTTTAAAATCGAATTTATGCTACACATGTATTTTTCTGTATTTTGTTAATGTTCTCAAATGTTACATACAATGTTAAACTTTGTGTACACAGGGAAAACGGATTTTAGCTAATGCCTTTATTTTTATTTCCTTTAAGCAGGTCTCCATCCCGGGTAAAATGGCCACAAAACAATGCAAATCTGTTATTGCAGTAAGTTCTGCCTGTCTCATACAACCAACGTTTACCAAGTTCTCTCAACAAGGTACCATCAGATCATGAGATTGTAATAGCTCATCCGGATGTCACAATTCCCCAGTCCAAACATAACAAGCTGTTCGCAAATAATTGCAGTAATTTCTTGACAATCACAGTGCTGTTACTGTCTGGCTCAGAGTTATGGTAAACACTGGATGCACAGATATAAAATCTGTGTTATTGCAGTTTTGATTTCTTGCAAGGTATAGGCCTATTGCATGTCCTAATTCCACACAAATGCTGACCGATCACAGACAACACTGTTGTTCTCATGCCAGAACCATGGCTGATGCATGGTGAACAGACATTGTAAAGTTGTCATTTCTTGCCCAAAATGTTTCACCTTCATTAGCTACAAATGTCATTGTCATTGATCCTTTGCAAAGAGAAGATGACCACTTTCATCGTTATCTGGGGTTAATATTACATTGGGTCAGTTGAGGTGTATTTCTAGATGGTTATGAGTCCACATTGGGAATATTCCTCCAAAGAGAGGACATAAGATTGCAGTTGACAGTTCCTAAATAGAGTGGTTTGGAGCTGTTGATGTCTGATGACTTCCTCTGGATGTTTCCTCCCAGCTCTGGTGACTTGCTTGCATTCAAAGGACACAGCACCATTGTTTATTTTGCTTTTGATGCAACCATCTCCCAAATCTCAGGGTCAATGCAAACCCCTGCCCTCACTTTGGGGTGATTCTTTTGTCATGAGCAACACACTGTCAGATAAGGAAAGCTGCCAATTATGTAATGAAGCAGACATTTGTTTACTCTATATACCTCAACCATAACCAATACAACAACCTGACATCCTTAACCTGACACCCCTCAATTCCCATCATCGCTGCTGACTGGTTGGAACACCGACTGATGTAAAAAGATTGTGTCCAATAATGGTCACTATGTTTGACTTTGTTTTACCTCTCAAACTTATCTCTTTGAGATGCCATCCTGTTGAAAGCCGCTACTGTTAATTGTCATCACCCGACAGTTCCAATGCTGCAAACAATTCTATGCATCCACACAGAAATGCTTTACAAGTTCACATGAAATAACACACAATAAATGTTATGGGAATCTTTTTGCCCATGGCTGAATCATATGAGTGATCTGTAGCCACCATTATCCATGAAAGTAGTGGATAATAAAAAACTATTCCTTAAAACTTTCTTAAATACCATAGGGTGTGGTGCTCCAGTGGTAGCGTGACACAGTCGGTTGACAGGACTGGGATTTGAATCCTACTGCCTATTGCCATATTAAAATTAGGGCAATTTTATTCACCCCAGTTTGTGTCTTTCACAGACAGCCATTGCTTCTTTCTACCCGGTGACTAAGCTAGGGGAAGTAAACGATCCCATACGGGTAAATGTGCAACCTGAATGTAGTGGACTCAAAGACCTGACATCTCAGTCTCTAAACTCCATTTGGCATAAGTGTCCCAACAAAGAAGTCTGTTAATTATTGATGCAGATGTAAACTTTGAAAATAACTGGAAGATTTGAAAATAACATTAAAGATTTGGCAATGATGACAAGACTTCCGTGGTACACAAATTTGACCATCAAATCCATGGTGGGCCAGCACAATATGACTCAATCTGCCTCATCAGGGGGGTTAATCACCCCATCACCAACCCATATAACCCCACAAATCATATCAGAAATGATTTAATGCCCCACCTGGGTGTGGTTTGATTGCCTATAGACCCATATCTAGGTTATGGAATGTTAGTGTCACAGGGGCATTCAGAGGGTGGGAGTGGTTCTAGTCTGGAATACCCCCACCCCTGTACCCATCCTACTGGCTGCACATGGTGTGTGTGTGGGGGAGAGGTTGGTGGTGGAGGGGGTGTTGTGATTACGTTTTTTTGACAAGCCCCAAGCTGTCAACCCTGGTGGGGCGTTTGAGGCTGGCAGAAGGAAAGGGGTGGAACCAGGAATGACTATGCCCATATATGGGCACAGGAAGCTGACATGAGTGATTCAGAGAAAGCAATGTGATTTTGATAATGAGATTGATGATGACGACAATGATAACGATGATGATGTTATTGCTCACAGTGACATCACTGTTGCTGATTAAGTAACTGATCATATCATGACATCTGTGATGCAATCATTACAGTGTTTCCCCTGGGTAAAATGATGGGTGAATTGGCAGGGACGGGCTATGCGAGCGCTGCAGACGCAAAGCGTTGCTAGGGGTCCGGAGATTTAAAAAAACTTGCTTTAAAATGGTGCATTCTGAGACCTGTATGTTTGAACCTTTATTCTTGAATATAGAGGGGAAGATATAAAACAACAAGATATAATCATGATTGTTTCATCGTGTTGAGGTGTGGTTTCCATTTGACTACTGGTACTTGGTTGTGGCGATGTTTTTCTTGCCCTAACCCTAGGCCTTGTTACCATGCTGACAGAGTCAGTAAAAAAGTAAAAGGTAAGTTCTTATATAGCGCAGTATCCAGTCCTAAGGACTGCTCAAAGCACTTTACACTTTACTTCCTGGCAGACCTGTTCTGTCGAACACCATCACGACTTCTTTGGGAAGCATCCAGTGGTATCATCTACTCTTTCATCATCACCTTTAAATGATTATAATATCATAATATTATGGTAAATTGGTGGTTTATGTTCCAAAGATTATATTTTATTTGTTGCTAGCATGCCATGCAATTAATTAAAGTCATTTCTGGAATGTCACAAAAGTATGTTTCTATTAATCGCAAGAACGTTTCTCAAAGTGTGTCCTTTTTATAAAACAGTATAAGTTGTTTAGTATATCCAATTTCTATTCAAACATATCATTGTCTAACCCAAGTTATTGATAACCTGTTAGTACACACGGTTTTAGGCAATAGGCGTCTTTTATGAGATGTGAACTTTGGTGGTTTATATTTGTAAGTACTTCACTCAAATCAACTTTCCCAAATGTTTGTTTGCACAACTTTGTCAGAATATGTATTATATATTTAGCACAAAGATATCATACGAATCACATACCTTATTTTGCTATAAAAAAAAAACCTGCATAGAACATTATGATTAGCTGAATAGACTTGTGGGCACTTGTGTTGAATCCGGACCCACTTTGATTACGCCGTTATAACTTGACTTTTGCTTAACTTTGATACCTCAGTGAGATATTTCCATCATTCAACATTATCCTAGGCATATTTACCTTTAAGAATATTGCGTCTTATGCCCAATCGAGGCGTAAAAATAGCAGTAACGCACGGCAGCAGTGGCACAGACAAACTGGGTCGCTATTTGAGCTTCAACAGGGTCCGGATTTGATACAAGTGCCGACTAGTGACGTAGTGCCATCAGCCTACACGGTTTTTATTCCCACCACCGTCATAATCCAAAACGCTTGCAAGTTACTGTTTGGGCGCCATTTTACATGAATGTATAGATTTCTAGTATGTCGAAAGGTGTCACCATTGGAGACACCGGAGATCCCGCAGGAATATTCCGTGATTGGACAACTGATGTCTTTCACGTTGTTCAATGGATTTTAATCCCAACCGCTTTGAGCGATGTTAAGATGACTAAACGATGTTGCTACAAATCTGCAATTTTGTAAGATTATAAGTGACATTGTGGTATCATTTCGCACCGCTCGCCGATGCTGAATATATCGTGAAAGAATGTAACAAAATGGGCGTACAAAATAGCTACGAGGCGGCAATTTCGGCATATTTTGGGCGAGGCGGCATAGAAAAACGGCGAGATGGCCAGCCCCGCTTGTCATATACCCAGGGAAACACTGCATTACAACAAAAAGTTGACATGACTTCATTTTCGTGATCAGTGTTTTCTTATTTTTGTTATACTGGGTTTCCCCATCCAGAACTAAAATGTTGTTTTATTACATTTGCAATCATTAGAATATCATGCATTTATATCACATTAACATATCTGTTTATGATGCATGTTTATTGGAGAAATTTTTAGCCAGCCCAGTTGAATTAATGGTTATATGCAAAAAATTTGTTATATGAAAATATTCTAATGTATTAATTAATTAAACAATTTACAGTTGTTTGAGAAACATGTTCTAGCTGATTAAGAGCTTTTATTTGCAGGAATTACTTCTGAATGTGTCAGAGTTGGACGTAAAATTACAGCATTGCTCATGGTGAAGCTGATGTAAAACTACTCTGTCCCAATGCACTAAATTAAACAGGAATCCACTTTTCTTCCACCATACAGCTGGGCTCTTGAAGACAATAAAAATAATAATAAGGTCATTTCGTTAAGCCTAAATCCTTGGAACACCGACTAAGAGGTGCATCAAGACAAGGTTGATCAATCTCAACATCCTTGGAAACCTAGCTAAGAGGTGCATCAAGACAACAAGGTTGATCAATCTCAACATCCTTGGAAACCTAGCTAAGAGCTGCATCAAGACAACAAGGTTGATCAATCTCAAAATCCTTGGAAACCTAACTAAGAGGTGCATCAAGACAACAATGTTGATCAATCTCAAAATCCTTGGAACCCTAACTAAGAGGTGCATCAAGACAACAATGTTGATCAATCTCAACATCCTTGGAAACCTAGCTAAGAGGTGCATCAAGACAACAAGTTTGATCAATCTCAACATCCTTGGAAACCTAGCTAAGAGCTGCATCAAGACAACAAGGTTGATCAATCTCAACATCCTTGGAAACCTAGCTAAGAGGTGCATCAAGACAACAAGGTTGATCAATCTCAAAATCCTTGGAAACCTAGCTAAGAGCTGCATCAAGACAACAAGGTTGATCAATCTCAACATCCTTGGAAACCTAGCTAAGAGGTGCATCAAGACAACAAGGTTGATCAATCTCAACATCCTTGGAAACCTAGCTAAGAGCTGCATCAAGACAACAAGGTTGATCAATCTCAAAATCCTTGGAAACCTAGCTAAGAGCTGCATCAAGACAACACGGTTGATCAATCTCAAAATCCTTGGAAACCTAGCTAAGAGGTGCATCAAGACAACACGGTTGATCAATCTCAAAATCCATGGAAACCTAACTAAGAGGTGCATCAAGACAACAATGTTGATCAATCTCAAAATCCTTGGAAACCTAGCTAAGAGGTGCATCAAGACAACCGGGTTAATCAATCTCAAAATCCTTGGAAACCTAGCTAAGAGGTGCATCAAGGCAACAAGGTTGATCAATCTCAAAATCCTTGGAAATGTAGCTAAGAGGTGCATCAAGGCAACAAGGTTGATCAATCTCAAAATCCTTGGAAACCTAGCTAAGAGGTGCATCAAGGCAACAAGGTTGATCAATCTCAAAATCCTTGGAAACTTAGCTAAGAGGTGCATCAAGGCAACAAGGTTGATCAATCTCAAAATCCTTGGAAACCTAGCTAAGAGGTGCATCAAGGCAACAAGGTTGATCAATCTCAAAATCCTTGGAAACCTAGCTAAGAGGTGCATCAAGGCAACAAGGTTGATCAATCTCAAAATCCTTGGAAACTTAGCTAAGAGGTGCATCAAGGCAACAAGGTTGATCAATCTCAAAATCCTTGGAAACCTAGCTAAGAGGTGCATCAAGGCAACAAGGTTGATCAATCTCAAAATCCTTGGAAACCTAGCTAAGAGGTGCATCAAGGCAACAAGGTTGATCAATCTCAAAATCCTTGGAAACTTAGCTAAGAGGTGCATCAAGGCAACAAGGTTGATCAATCTCAAAATCCTTGGAAACCTAGCTAAGAGGCACATCAAGACAACTGGGTTGATCAATCTCAAAATCCTTGGAAACCTAGCTAAGAGGTGCATCAAGACAACAAGATTGATCAATCTAAAAATCGACAAGCAGTATTAGAGGTACACCTTTACCCCTTGTGTGGGTTATTTTACGTCTTCTGGCATAGAGGTAAGGTGGAAGGGACAAATGGCTTTTTGTCTCTTCTGAAAGTCTCAGACAATGTAGGGTGAACAAAGTCGCCCAAGCTTTGAAACAGCAGCAGATGGTCATCTCGATCAATAGTCCAGCATCTAGTTACCACACCCCATAGTCAATACCTTTGGCTAATCACAGCAGATGGTCATCTCGATCAATAGTCCAGCATCTAGTTACCACACCCCATAGTCAATACCTTTGGCTAATCACAGTGTCAACAACTGGACAGGTCGGTATGTCCAAGAATTTCATAGGAAACACCCGAGGGAAATTCTGGCAATACCATGGTGATGCATGCCTAGTAAACAACAGCTGATCCGTTTGTACTGCAACAACAGCAGCATTCCTGGAAATTTCTAGGAATCCGAAACACAGGACTTTGTAAACTGACAAAATTAACTACAGATGTTATATCATGGCAGATGAAAGGAATTTTAACTTGTTCCATGTCAACTTGGAAGAGAATACACACTCGACTATTGTTTGTGTAGCTCTCTAGATTTCACCCATCAAGATGTTCAAACAATGACAGACACTTATTTAATGCAGTGGAGTGGGATTTCTGCCAAGAAAACAGGAAATGTTCAATTGCTTAGATTAGTATAAATCTGCTCTGAATATTTTAGTTATCTTCTGATTGTGTAAATGCTAGCAGTACGGTCGTTTTAAAACAAAACTGACAAATATCTCAGGACAGATCACAAATACAAGAAAAATTGTTGGTCTCTTGATAATCCAATAATTTCTTTTTCTAAATGCTCTCCGTTGTTTTATTTTGGATTGCAATGTAGTTCAATCTTATTTGAATTGTAATAACAAAATATACTCCAGACTTTCTTTGCAGAAGGCCTAGCTGCCATCTCTAAAGCCAAGATAGTTCAACTTAGCACCCTCCTCCCACCATGGGAAGAAGATACCTAAGCACGGGAAGCTCTCCTGCAGGTGTAGGATGGATGATTTATGAGCTACTGAATCTCACATCAAAAACGCATCCTGACAAGTGCTATCATTTTAACTCCTGCTAATCTGTCACACTTGGGCGCACACAAGAGAGCCAGAACATTGCCTGCTCAAGTGTGGAAATGGCACACTTCATGCTGGCTGGGGACGGGATGCAAGAGGGGAAGATGAAAGGGTGATGTGGAAGTTAGGGTGCCAAAGTATTTTTTTATTGGAAGATGGATTAGTATTTGGAGCTCTTAGGCCAACAAACAGACTCAGCTCATTATGTCAACACCACTGCAAAAACTAAAGCAGGTATGCGGAATTGTCTAAACTTCAACCCTGCTCAATCAGTGTTAATCACTGCAGCATGGGGGAGCTATGCCGTGAAATTAACAATTTCTTTGATTATAGCAAGGTTAAGGGTTAGGATTAGTAGATCAGTGTTAAGCTAGTGGCACCTCCAGTCTCTGATTAACAACATTTGCTTAGGCTCTTTGTGTCTGATTTAATGGAACAATGTTCGTTCTTCATTTACTAACATTAAATTTTCTATCAGTATATAAGCAGGTGTTCTTCTTTGACATACACTGTTTGCTACTTACTTACTGCAATAACCCATTTCACATTGAGTCTATCAAGAGACACGCAACATGTTCATTATGGCTTGATGCTTGTAATTTGTCTTTGCTCTGTGCTGTTAATAATATCATGCTAATACATCTGGTCACAGTATTTGTCAATATTCATAAAATAGTTTTGCAGCAGGAACAATCGGGGCATTGTCTACTGGTTGCTATCACACTGTTCATCAGTGTATCTGTATAGGGCTTCATGACCATATCCCGGTATCTTCAAGACCAGAATCTTTACGACTATCCCAGAGCAACACAATCACCATCATCAACAAAGTAGTCCATCGCTTTATCAACACTTTCATGTCAATCTAGTTCGCTTTTCTCATTTCCTTGTCACGTTTTAGATAAGTTTTTATGTAGTATATAACAGACAAAGAATCTCTCAATCTGAGACATTTATATGTCATTACAGATTGGAAACTTTGTGGCTGGATAGAGTTCAAAGACCGGCGTGTATTTAACTGCATGGTTCACTTGCATCTGCAAAACTTCTGAATTTGCAATCACATATTTCACATAATATATGGCAACTCTGTTTCTAAATTCAACATTGTCATCCTTAGCAACACCCAGACCTTCCAAGTCTCCCAATATGGTGACTGATCTCCCACCTTTTGGTAACCTTTCCAAATCTCCCACTATCAAACAGAAAACGTCAGGTTGCTTTGTCACATTTGAGTGTTAATTTTCCTGTAGTAATTTTATTCATGTTTTTGAGCTTGAATAAGTTAATTTACATGTCATGTAAGTATGCAATAATGTTGTGTTATGGATACAAAATATAATACAATAGTACCCTTTTGAGCTGCAAACATACTTACAAGAGGGGTGACCAATCCAGAAGGTGACAACCAGTCTGCCTCCTGACTTATATACAGGATATCTTACACAAAATATACTAATATATATTTGGAGGTATGGACAGGCATACCCTATGGAAAATACAAGCCTTTTAACATAATGTAACCAAAACAAAATGGGGGTAAAATGGCTTGAAAAGTAAGTAGGTGGCCGCTCTAGAGGGGCACTACTGTACTGCCAAAACATAAAAAGGCTTTACTCGGAAAAGTATGCACAAGATCAGCACAATCACAACTGCCAACCCTAGTCCATCCATTTATCAAGTCTTTCATTTCAATCTATCTCTCTTTTTCTTATTTCTTTGTCAATTTTTTTGGTGTAGTAGTGAAAGGACAACGAATCTCTTGACCAGAAACATTTGCATGTCATTACTGATTGCAAACGTCGTCACAGGAAAAAGTTCAGTCTCCTGCATTAAACAACACTCTTTTGTGCAGGTAAAACTTCCAAATTCACAAACACAACAGTCGAACATAGTAGGCGGTTCTGTGTTTCTATATTCAACATCATTACTACCATCAGCTACGCCCACACACATTGTCATCAATCACTTCTATTTGTCTATCATTCCCTACACACAGTAGTTGTTACACTAGACATCTATGTATCGCTTTCCTTTGTCCAGTTTCTCGCTACCTTCGTGCAGCGAGAAACTGATAAGAATATCTTTCGTGATGAGACAATCGTGGATGAATTTACTTATCTTGCGAACACTGGCAAATATCTTATGTCCAACATCGCCCCTGGATTTACAAAACAACTCACTGTTTCACCTGATGGCAACATGGTGATTGTCCGAGTCCAGTAATTCACCGTCTGCGCAACTAATAAAGTGTTGTTGCTATCAGTATGAGTCAGGAAATATGACAAGGATAGACAATTAACAATACACTTGGTCAAGATCTGAGTAGGAACCAAAACAAGGAAGGAAGACTAGATGGCAGATAGTATTAATGACAGGGAGGATAGCATCTCAAACAATGCCTACAATGCTGAACAAGTAACATGATTGATGTATTTTGAACAATACATTTAAGTAGTGTAACAAGGTGACCAGTGAGTTTTTTTAACATCTCTTTATACATACATCTGAAACTAACTAGTATCACAGTAAACTAACTAGTTTTACAGTAAACTAACTCGTATCACTGTAAATTATAAACGTACATATAAAGGTAAGTTCTTATATAGTGTAGTATGTAGTCTTTAGGACAGCTCAAAGCACTTTATACTTTACTCCCTGGCAGACCTGTTCAATCAAACACTGCATCGATTTCTCTGGGAAGCATGGTGCAACATATATCACCACATTATAATATTATACATCTGTACATTTGTTGTATCTGTTAAAAAACTTTCATTCAACATAAAGTATTTTAGGTTACATTTTTTCTGGCTTCTGCCAGACTATACATTTTATGGGAGACACTGGACGTAACAAATGTAATCATCAACTTTAATCTGAAAATAATCTTTTGTAACTGTTTTCTTTGTTGGATTTTCATACCATGATATAATTTCAAAGCCCTTAGATGGAATTGAAGCCTTGAATAACTAGCATTAAATGTAATAACAAGTCATGACCTTCACACATCTACTGATTACACCAGTAATCAAGACTCCATTCATGCAAAACTACAGTGAACATAAATTACAACATAATTATCCCATTTTATATCTAAATAACTATGCTGACACGGAGGACAGCCGTTTATGAGGACAAGGTTTGCTACTTTGAAGCATCACAATAAACCACAAGCCAAGTCGGAAACATTCAGTCCGGATTACTCGCTGTTCCAGACCACCTCGCTAATTGGGCGCCTTCTAATCAGACTACCACCAAAATGGCGCTCAGCTTATCACAGCTATGCACTCTGGAATAAACTGAATAGCAAATTATATGTATGCTGTTAAGGCATTGATATACAAACATTGAAATCTTTTGCCATCTCATTTCCGTGTAAACTGAGTTAGCCCCATAATTATTGTCTCCAGTTTTGTATCATTAACTGGGTAAACATTAACTGCTGGCATATATATGAAAATGACATTTAGAAAAGGTTATCACATGATCATTAAAAACTAGTCGAATTTTTATTGGGGTACAAACATAATTACTCAAAACAAAATACCCCAAGAAGAATGATTCCAAAGCAAATGTCTTATTCCTCTAAAAGATTCAGGTGTTTTGTCCTGAGGGGTTAATATGTATGTAATGGGGGTTATGTTATACCCCCTTAACCCTTTCATGGTCAGAACGCCCGAATCAACCCGACTCCCACTCATGGCCAGAACGCCTGAATACGCCCGAATACCTGGGCACATTTAAATTGGTACCGCGAAACAGTGCCATTCAATAACGGCAATTTATTTTGGCAGTTAGCAGATAATAATATTGAAGTTTAACTTGGAAGAGTCAAAAGTTAGAAATGTTGATGATTTCTGTGGCTAAATAGCGTCAACCACCACGTGGTTTTGTAGTCGAACTCAGAGTCACACAATTTCCGGTCCCTCTTTTACGCGACGCAGTGAATATTTTAATGGAGATTTTCAGCAAATGACATTAAAGTTTAACTTTTGCTGCGGGCATGAACATGGAAGCACCCGGGAATTATCCCCAAAATACCCGACCGCAGGCGATTTCTACGATTAAATGCTAACTTTTGAGTGGTCTATTTTGTTGCAAACAAGTATTAATGTGCCGCGTCGCGTGATGAAGTGGGTGGTGTTTTTGAGCTTTGATGTAATTCTCGACGTTGTCATTATGTCGAACTCCAGTGATTTGGATTTTGATGGGATTTTTTAATCGAGTTTATAACGAACGCAACGTTCGTTATAAACATCAAAGGGGAATGTTTTGCACTATGGTTACACATGTTAAATATAACACCGACTTAATAGTTCAGACGGGATGATCGCAAAGAACACCATTTTGTATAAAATCTTCAAAATACATGCACTCAGAAAAAATGAAATTATTTTTGTTTTATTTACCATAGGCATTTAATTAGTTATCCATTCTGTAGCATAGTTATTTATGAATATTATATATGCAGCATGTATCCGCTAATTATTAATGAAAAATATTTTTTTGAATGAATTGTTGAGAATTATTTCAGTATTATATTTTTGTTAAACTTTATCAATTCATATTTGGGTAATAAATTGACATATATGTCACATACTTGGCTAGTTACACCAGGAATTGGTTCTTCAGATGTAGTGAAAATGTTATTTGAATCAAATCAAAAATTATTTATTTATCTGCATTCATGCAACCCGAATAGATCACATGATTCGTTCACAGCACAATCTCTTGATTTAATAGGATTCAATAACAGGCACATATTTGCATTAATCTGGCCTTAAGAGGGTTAAACATGGGTTTATCTTGGAGATAATGTCCTTATGGGTTCTATAGGTGAGGGGATTTAACCCACGAGTGGTTAAGTTCCGCTCTCACTCCCTTGTCCGGCAACCAGGCCAAGGGAAGGGAAATATCCAATAAATGGGGTGATTGCATTGTACACCCACAAACAGGTGGTCTTTATTTCTAACCAATGAAATTAGCCTCTGCAAAATAATTTGCGACGTAGCTCAGACAATCGTTTGAATTAAATATCTGCCTCACTTTGGCTGCCATTGTGGCACCTGGAACAGTTTAATGGTCAGATGATTTGTAAAGAATAACCACTTAAACACTAAGTTGTAAGACCTAATCTCTTTGCAAACTCACGCTTACGAACAAAACAAACATGAACGCATTCATAAGAACGCACCAAGTACAATCTTTCAAGTACAATATACGTGGGAAAGGCCACGTAATAGTGTCTATTATATCGTTAAGTGTCTCCACTCTGTAAATTATTTTGTTAACGTCCGGGCAATTTATTTCATAGAATACTATTTTGGTTTCTCAAATTCAAGACTGTGAAAACAACCATAGGAAAACACTCGGATAAGAGGGTTTAAGTAGGAGTGTCGCATGAGGCCAAGCATTGGGTTTAATCCCCAAAGTACACACGCCATTCAGGGCTTACCTGCAATCTAGGGCTACAGGTAAACACAGGTAAGTTCATACCTTCAGGTGTGGTGTCAATCTTGTGCCATTTGTGGTTAATTTGCATTAACAAGCTTAATTTAGTCAATTTACATCAAAGTGTGTGAGTGCAGAACTGAAGAAAACAGGAACTGAACGAATTAGGGAAATGTAGACTGATATTCCAGTCTTTCAGGATGTTAATTTTCACAGTTTTACCTCACAAAACACGTGATCTCTTAGGATACATCAGCTAAAACCTCTACATTTTCAATGAGATACTGATAACACCAATTAGTTTAATGTCAAAGCAAAACGTAATAATTTTATTTTTTTATTAGGGAGAAACAGTGAAGTATACAGCTGTATTTTCAGAAATGTATGTATATCTTCATAAGTGAATGTTGACAGCATGGCCTGACATATGGAAATACTAGTGCAAATGCTTTTAATCAGACAATTTTGTAATTGCATTTATAATGTGGTGTCTTGCCAAAGTTAAGAACTTTCATTTAATCAAAGCTGAATAATTTAATTTAGATGCTGACAAACAATAGTGTAACAAAATATTATTTTTATATTACTGTCATTCTATGGACCACCCAGGTAGAGCTGTGGACCACTGCATGGTTAATTACCCATGCATTTGCACCAAATGGTACTGTCATGTATTATCGGGAATCATATTATCAGTCATCAATAAAATTCCTTGCTTTCTGACTCTGAATGTAGCAACAGTCCTTGTAGTTGCATTAATAACATGTACCTGTTTTCATGCAACAGTAGCATATTTATCGGTAATTGACAAATAAAAGATGTCAGTATCAAGATTTGCATTAATAAAACACAAAATAGAATGTTATGACACTATCAGTGATCACCAGTACCCTACAATCACAAGGTTTAACAGTGCTTTGTTCTGTGACATTGTCAAGTTTTATCCATGGGCAGTTTTCCACGATAAAGGGTTCACCACATTTGTTTGTCCCCCATATATATATATATATATATAGATATATATATATAATATATATTGTTCACCCCTTAAACTATAGGAACAATCAAACAGACCTAACTTCAAAGGTATGAAGCCCGATCAAAAGATGTACCTGTGACATGCGGCAATGATTCGGACCATAAAGGACATTTCACAAAACTGAGAAAAAGCCAAGACATTCACAGAGGTGAAATTATCGACTTTCATTTCTCTGTATTTTTAGAAACATTAAACAATGTTTACTAGTTTGACTAACACAGTTAGAAATTAATATCTCAAAAAAATGTTTTTGATGTGTTCTGGATTGAATGGTATATGATTTGAAATGTATAATCCTAACTTTAAATTTGTCTGTCCCAAAACTTTTATTCTTCGGATGGGTTAATTCAACAACCCATAACTTCGCAACACATTGACTCACACAGTTGGCACTGATATCATTGTAAAACAGAAATGTTACCCTTTTACAAGATGCTCAAAACTCCATTCTGCCAAAATGTACCTCTTGGTCTGAATCGTTGTGTTACGTCATATATTTCCTTACTGTAAGCATAATTGTGAGTAATAAATAAATGAGATATGAACAACAAGATTATTACCGATTATCCCAATCTGCCCCATTCAACACGCAATAATTATGCAATTTAACTTGAATCGTTAAAATTTAAATGAAAAGAAATAGTTCATTAAAAGGATATAAAGTGTATGCCATAATTTTATGATAAAATAATCATACTGCATATCGTTAACTATAAGTAGGCCTTCATACAGTTATTTAAATGATCACATTGAATATGCCAAACATGAGATTCAAAATTACATTAACTTTGCAGTGACAATGATGAATTGAGCTGGTAAAATTTCCTATGCTTAATTCCCCAGCCAACATCCATCTATTATCATTCTTCATCCAGTAGCCTTATGCCATAAGCCAAACATATTTCCCTCAACGTCCGCAAGAAAAACAGGTAAAAGCGACTCACCTCCCTAGCTGTTGATTGGCCGTCCTATCCGCGACTTTCACCTTGAAAAACTGTTTGCAATGCATCAACATTTGTGACCTTCAACACATAACCTTGGTCGGTCTTGCATCCCGCAGTGAATAACACAATCTACAAAAGTGCAGAATTTCACGTAAAAAAAAACAATTTCAAAATAATTTAGATCCAGATAAAATACAAAACAATAGTTTGTTGGAATGAGTCATCAGTTGTATTTTCAAACTGCCACATGGAGCTCGAAGGTGTTCACCTAATGGGTGCAGATTTCCACACCATTCACCACACCTGATCACACCATGCCACACCATGCCACGCCATGCCACGCCATGCCAATGCACTTATTATGAAATATAATTTTAAACACCCTCATCCACTATCATATGTTACCCAAGACAAACCTCAACTGAGTATCTTGCCAATTATTTTCCCTCAGTTTTTGTTCCCTAGAATTAGCGAGTCTAAGACAGGTAACACATTTATCCACATGTCACATGTACAAATATTTCAAATGTTGATTTTGATCGGAGTTGACCCCGGGTGTTCATTTCCATAAAACCACACCGAATAAAATATTTATTTGTGGTTGGGCGGACAGGATTATTTTTTAATTCATCAACTGTCACAGCACGTTGAACTGTCTGTGTATAATTAAATAGTAACATTTATTCTGACAGGCATTTTTGTCTCTGGAGGACGTGTGGCAATTATTTGCCGAAGCATATGCTTCATTATGTAATGGTCATGCTTTGGTGGCTCAATTCAAACAATACGCAGCTTCTGAAAGGGCAAATATGGTAACACTAAGAGCTTCATAAATATATTCATCTTAGGTCTGGGATGGAGCAGTGACATGTCTGACATTTGAGGATTAAAGATTTCATTGAATGAAAATTATGTTTTAATTTTGTGATTGAGGAATCATTTGATCAAACACGTATAATTATTAAAATGCTACTTTTTTTTCCTTTACAGAGCTGGGCTCTTCTGAGTGTGTTTTGTTACAGCAGAGTTATAAAGAGTGTTATTCTTCTTCTCCTGGACTCATGTGGATGCCCTGACTTCCACATAATTTCCGACATGCTTGTTATTTTTTTATTTTTGGTGCACACAAGATGTCGGCCAATTGTATGTGAAATACATGAATAATATCCATGCACAGTGGTAAAATATAAAACAGTTAAAAACTGTTCGATGTGTTCATACGCGATGCGAGATTAACTGTTTGTTGCCCTGCCTCCTGATGCTGCTTGAACGCTACCAGCGAGGTGATATCTGGTGGGATGGTGTTCCAGGGATGTGCAGCTGAAGGAAAGAGTGAGTTGAGGTGTGCATCTGTCTTGGAATATGGAACTGTGAGTTTAGAATGATTTCTTCTCGCATTTTGATTACATGGATGGTGTATTAAGTGTGATATGGACAAGGCCATTTGTGACTTTGTACATTATACATACCGTGTCTACTATTCTACTTGTTTTATGTTTTGGAAGTTCAAGTCCATGACAAGTTACATATATTTTACTTCCACCCTATAGAAGGGATTTATGTGCAACATATAGCAGTTCTTCCAAAATAAACATAGGTTAAGTTGGATAAAGAAATCTGCCAAGTTCAATTTGCTGATTCAGCATTCTTCCACTAACATGCTGTACACCAAAACCTCATATTGTAATGCATTCAGACAATTTTTATAAATCCTTGTGTGTATAGAGGGAACTAAATTCAATATGATATAATCCAGTAATATGTCAAAGTCATTGGGGAAAATCCGAAAATGTGGAATGATTATGAATAACATGAAACCATTTGCTGAAAGCAAGCTACCAGCAAACACAGTCATTACTTGCGACAGTTAATCTAATAGGCCAGTCGAGCCTCACTTAACACAGAAGTAGTTTAGTTTAAATTTTCCTTCTTTATAGTTAGTCCATGACAGTTTTTTTGCCAATTTCCTTGCATGTGATCTTTGATTTCCCCTGACGTAGAAACTAGGTAGAAAGAACCAGCATCTTTTAGTGTTTCTTCTGACAGGCAAGGTGGGGTGAACCAAATTATCCAAGTTTCAAAACTGCTGCAGGCTGAATCGAACCATCCTCTCAATCGACAGTTGAGTGTGCTAACTACAAAATCTCCAGTCACCATGGCATCACTGGTGAAACTGAATCATTTCCCAGTACAGTCTATTTGGACATTGATTCCAGGATAATCCTACTGATATCAGATAGGATTGGCACAGAACCTAGCAACAACAGCTTCTACACAAAGAAATATGACAGGGGACCCCACCTTTTGTTTCCTACCTGTTTCCATGGTAACACAAATATTTACTTTGTCCGTCTAATCAGTGCGACTCTGGTTGGGGAAATTAATGCTTAATGAAGACAGTTCTCTAGAAATCCAATTAGTGTCATATATTCCCAATCCATGCTATTTATCCATCATCCTGTGTACGCATGCATGAATGCATGCACGCGCACACACCCATGTATGCACATCCATGTGTGTGTGAATGCATGTCTACCTGTGTGTGTATGCGTGAGTGTATGTGTGCAAGCATGTATGGGTACACGCACGCTTGTGTGTCACCTCATAATTTGCTCAATTTCAATTAATCTATAAAATAAATTTCAATTAATCTAATTCATGGCCGACACAATAGACGTAACGCACAACTTATTGCCAGAGCACATAAATATCGATACAACCTGCAGGTAATTGTTTCCCATATAAAATAACACAAGAATTTATAATTGGCTGATTAATAATGCACTTGTAATACTATATCTTACCTGGTAATTTAGCTGAAACTACTCAATTTACACTACTGCGCTCGGTACTGCAAATATGATTATAACCATAATTGATCTGAGGGGGCAGGCTATATGAAATTGGTGTCGATTCTTGGCCGTGGATCTAGTTTTCTTGTTGAGATCAAAACAGTGAAGGAGAATTTCTCTTCTCATTCTGTTGGCATATGACACATTAATTAGTGAGTCAGTTTTAGATTCTGTTTATGTAATAGGGTGGTTTCCTTTAACACGGATGTCAGCCAATGTCAACTGGGGAGTCAAAACCTTAATACTCTCAACATTGCAACAGATCTCGTCTTGGTCTCAATACTGAAAGATCCTTATTAAAAACTGGGATCGTATATGAAGGACCCCAAAATTAAGTGGGTTTCAATAAAGCCACGACATATCAATGTCTGATAAGGGTCACAACACGAAGGCCATATGAACATATGAACATGAAAATGCTCCAACATAATTAAGGTGGTTTGTACATAAAAAGGATCCTGAAATGGATCTACATTTGCCTAGATTCGTATGGAGTACATGAAAGAGGATGGGTCAAAACCTACATTCTAATTACAAAATATGCTGGTTAAATATCAACTGCGTGACCGTAGTGATTATAAATGTTTGTAAACATTATGTAATACCTACAATCTGGACAATTACTGACATTGTAAAATTTAAATACTCATTCGGGGGAATAATTAGTAAGATCAATATGAATAGGTAAATGCTGCCTACTGTTAATGACCTCTTAGTCTTCCAATTGGCCACACTGCATATAACAAGACACATAAGCAATAAGAGCCTCTACTGCAGGGATGTCAATATAAACGACAGCTTTGACACAGAGAAATATGCCCTCTAAAAACTTTTTGTTTGAATTCCTATCTATGGCTAATTACTCCGCAGATACAATGACTGTTATTAATGGACACACTTCCCCAGTTGTTGCAAGAGAGATTAATCCATGGCAATGGTAGACGCAACAACAGACGCAGATCTCGTAAAAACATTCAATAAAAATCATAGATCATTTCCCCGGAGCACAATGAAGGAGCACAATGAAATGAATAATGCATGGCTCAACCAGTCAGGTCCGCTTCAGGGTCTACAGAACCCAGAGAGAACCCTTGGAAATTAATCTTTGAGCTGAGTCAGAGAGATGGTTGCATGCTACTTGAGAAGATAACAATGCATGCCCAAGGTGATGGCCCAATACTACTGGCAGTAGCAAGGTCACCACACAACATGCCCAAGGTGCTGGCCCAATACTACTGGCAGTAGCAAGGTCACCACACAACATGCCCAAGGTGCTGGCCCAATACTACTGGCAGTAGCATGGTCACCACACAACATGCCCAAGGTGCTGGCCCAATACTACTGGCAGTAGCATGGTCACCACACAACATGCCCAAAGTGCTGGCCCTATACTACTGGCAGTAGCATGGTCACCACACAACATGCCCAAGGTGCTGGCCCAATACTACTGGCAGTAGCATGGTCACCACACAACATCCCCAAGGTGCTGGCCCAATACTACTGGCAGTAGCATGGTCACCACACAACATGCCCAAGGTGCTGGCCCTATACTACTGGCAGTAGCATGGTCACCACACAACATGCCCAAGGTGCTGGCCCAATACTACTGGCAGTAGCATGGTCACCACACAACATGCCCAAGGTGCTGGCCCAATACTACTGGCAGTAGCATGGTCACCACACAACATCCCCAAGGTGCTGGCCCAATACTACTGGCAGTAGCAAGGTCACCACACAACATGCCCAATGTGCTGGCCCAATACTACTGGCAGTAGCAAGGTCACCACACAACATGCCCAAGGTGCTGGCCCAATACTACTGGCAGTAGCATGGTCACCACACAACATCCCCAAGGTGCTGGCCCAATACTACTGGCAGTAGCATGGTCACCACACAACATCCCCAAGGTGCTGGCCCAATACTACTGGCAGTAGCAAGGTCACCACACAACATGCCCAATGTGCTGGCCCAATACTACTGGCAGTAGCAAGGTCACCACACAACATGCCCAAGGTGCTGGCCCAATACTACTGGCAGTAGCATGGTCACCACACAACATCCCCAAGGTGCTGGCCCAATACTACTGGCAGTAGCATGGTCATCACACAACATGCCCAAGGTGCTGGCCCAATACTACTGGCAGTAGCAAGGTCACCTCAGTCTCTTCTGCATGTCTACAAAACCCCACACACACCTGTGCATGCATGAAAATGCTATTTACATTTTTGTACTTATCCAAACTAAAGTTGTGTGTGCATAACAGAAAGCTAAATATTCACACTTTCACCACTTGAATTAGCCATCAAATTCAATTATTTCGATGGTTTTAACAAAAGTAGTTTTTTATTAAACCAACTGCACCTATTACTTACACCCACTACAGATTTAAATACCAACACCATATGTAGGCTAAATCAACTCAGGGAGTTTTAAATGTTTACACGACACAACCCCAAACAATACAGATTTGAGCAAGAATAATATCTCAAAATACGTTTAACAATGTAAACCTATAGAACATTATACCGGGAAGATGGCGTGCAAAATAAAAAATAGTCTTAACAAATTCTTCCACATCCGAGAGCAAATATTTATATAAGAAAAAAGTTCACAATATATAAGAAAAAACAGCTTGCAACAAAACTGGGCTTTCTTCTCAAACACTGCTATGTCTAGTCGAGCTATCCATAACAGGATTAAATTTCCCCACTGTCTCAATTATGTCCACATGATGCACTTGAAAGGAACAGACTGCCTGAAAATCATAGGGCCACAGCCGTGGGTTCTCCCGACCGTGTAATTGATAGTTAATAGATTCAGTAGAGGATATTAGAAATTAATTATCAATACCAGAAAGATACCCCCAGTTAGGCAAACTACGCATAACAACTCTAGCTCATTAATTACACAAGGCTCCTGCCACTAGATTAATCCTAGTGTCATTTTGCCTTTGAAAGTCCTTTACACTAAACGGATATAATTTGTTATGATATCAGCGTGGAGTCTTTCTTGGAAGTTCTGGCTCCATAGGATGCCGCCAGGATTAAGATAATGCAGCTATATTTATCTTCTGATATGCAGAGGCTTTGTTGGTATCAATAGAAGCTTGTTTTGTTTAGATACAGCTAGCACAACATTGTTTACAGAAAACAACATAAAACTTATCAACAGGTCTGGGGATAAACTGGAATACATTATCAAACTGCCGGCACATTTGATTTATCATTTAATAAAACCTATGCCAGAAAGTAAAATAAAATACAGGGTGTTATAAAAGCCGCGTTGCCTCACAGTGTAATGGTTCTGAGTTATAACTACATAGGTAACTTATAACACGAACTGCATGAAACCTGGATTTTTATGAGTCTATCCTGCATTGTGGGTTAACTAAATAAACAGTAATACTAAAAAGTATCTTGTAATCAGACTTATAGGTAAAAGATGAAAACCCATATATTTATCATCTTATTATTTATTATTCTTGCATTGGTTCATGCTGTTGTTTACAGTCGTATCACTTACAGACAGGAACATGAACAAATTTAAGTGTTATAAAACTTACCATGATTACTCATACATTGGGTGATATACTAGAAGGGAGTACTGTGTTATTTATAAATGGCACCTCTGTATTTCACCTGTATTACCCCCACAGAGAGGGCAAAAAAGAAACTGGATCATCCCAAGGGTTACAAACTCCCAATCCTTCTATGAATATTTCATTCCCAGCCTGCTCCAGTGTGCATGTTTGTATCACAACATGGACTATAAAAAAGCAGTAAGATTACTTTTAATCTTCCCCATTGAAAACTTACGGGTGACGATAAACATTATGATCAGAATTCCATTACCAGTGCATCCAATTCGAAAGTTATTTCAGTATTCTGAATAATACTTCAGAACTTACCTGAGAGCAGGGATCTAGTTATTGGATGCTTACTAACTAAAGTGATCCTAGTTCTGAATGTACACGGGGAACATTTTTGAAGTGCCCTTTTAAGTGGTATGGTTTTGGTGGCAAATTTGAGGTTTTCAATAAAACCAATATCCTTATATTATTAAAAAAATTATTATTACATTGTTGAACAAATTACGACATATTCATGTGATTATCATCTTTAATTATTCTTTAGAAATACTCTTCTAATTTATGTATTAAATTAAACATTTGACCCTAATGAAGTTGCAGAATTTGTCAGTGCAGAGATACAACTGTATAAATAGTCTCTACACTAAACCAAATGAACAACCGAATCTTGATTTATACAACAGATAATACCTACATGTGCAGCCATCTTGTTGATTTTCATATGAATATAGTATACCTGAAAGATTAGGGCATCTTTACTTCTATGATGACTAATCCGATGTTGTTTGCGTTAAACAATTGCAACAGAAACGTACACAACTTATGTAAGAAGACAGGGAAAGACAAGGTACAATGCAATCGGAATGGAACAGGCTAATACACGGGTTGGAACTCAAAGGCAAAGAGACGCTATGATAGTATAATCTATGATTACACAGTGTAAACGGCGATCAAACAAAGAATGTATAAAAACATAAAAACATACCCCACAACTGCATTAACAAGATACCAATCCAATGAGCATGTACACAACATACAGATCAAGATTACCCCCACTAGAGAAAAGAGGTAATTGAGTAAGTAGTTTACCTTTTTGTGACTAATGAAGACACCATAATCTTGGGCATTCACTTGCAAAAGTGCACTTTGGTGCTCTGGTAATTCCTATTACTTTACCAACACCGTATAATCATTGCTTTGTGCCTGAGAACGACACATGAAACAATACCCATCATGATAATGAAGTAGTGCTGACACCTACTGACAACATATGCAACTAAATCTGATGCCACAATAACAGAAACGCAGATGGAAAGAGTAAGTAAAACACTATGTTTTATATATATATATATATATATATCAATAGCCGCATTGGGTGGGCAGATGAATAGGTGATTTCTCCAAACGGCTTCACTCAATACACACAACAATTTTCCTGCAGCTTTGAGCGTGATAACGCTGGCAGATCACCGTGGCAAACATTCAAGCAGGCTTTGTTGAGCAAACGCGCATCGCTGAGACATTGGCCCCTGAAGGAAACCGTGCGCTGATAAGATGTTGAACACATTGCCGCTCGTAGCAAAACACAGACAGATTTGGATGAAGCCAATATTTGTTGAGAAGAATCAATAGAACCAACATACGGTCCAGCGATATCAGGCTGGCCTTCACTTCGTCACTGTGTCTTATCTCACATTTGTCAATGACCACAATAATCTGTGTCTGATCGGCCAGGGATTATCTCAATGAGATCAGTAGAGGATGTATTGTTTCTGTGGTGTATGATACTATGATGACAATGGGTTGATTTTACACCTCATGATGATACGTTTGTGTATGACAGTATGTCAGCGGCATTGTTTCTTAAAGTGCCTTAATCCATCCAGTAAGAGATACCATTTTGTTTAATAACATCCAATTGATTAATCACACACATATTTCTTTAATATGTTATAGTACTCTTTGGTGCCCCTAGTTCAAAACATGAAAGGAGGGTAAATTAATTAATTGTTCCCCTGTACACAGTACATTTCAGGCCTGACCCCCTGTCTCTGTACACAACAGGCCTGACCCCCTGCCTCTGTACACAACAGGCCTGACCCCCTGCCTCTGTACACAACAGGCCTGACCCCCTGCCTCTGTACACAACAGGCCTGATGCCCTGCCTCTGTACACATCAGGTCTGACCCCCTCCCCCTCGAACATGGTACACTTCAAGTCTGACCCCTTCCCCCTGTACACAACAGGCCTGAACCCCTCCCCCTGTACACATCAGGTCTGACCCCCTCCCCCTGTACACATCAGGTCTGACCCCCTCCCCCTGTACACATCAGGTCTGACCCCCTCCCCCTGTAAACAACAGGCCTGACCCCCTCCCCCTGTACACATCAGGTCTGACCCCCTCCCCCTGTACATACTACAATTCAGGTCTGGCCACATCTCCATGTACAGGGTACAATTCAGGTATGACCCCACCCCACTGTACAGGGTACAATTCAGGTCTGACCCCATCCCCTGAACAGGGTACAATTCAGGTTTGACCCCCATCCCCCTGTACATAGTATGCCTGTATACGTTGCATACAACAAGCACGCAGTAACCTTGACACCCTCCCCCGTGTACCCAGAGTATGCAATCATTATTACCACACAGTTTGAAGACAACATATTGTCTGTACCAATGACACATCAACATCCTCCGCCTGCTTAGTCAACACACCTTATCTACAGTTGACCATATCATGGCTATCACTTGGTCAGTGGAGAAAGTGACAAGGTGCAGAATGTCAACACCAGGTCAACTGATGATAGTGGAAGTTAGGGGGTCTTCCCCTTGGTATCCAGGGTGTCTACCCTTGGTATCCTGGGTGTCTACCCCTTAGTATGCAGGGTGTCTACCCTTGGTATCCAGGGTGTTTACCCCTGGTATCCATGGTGTTTACCCCTGGTATCCACGTTGTCTACCCCTTAGTATCCAGGATGTCTAACCCTTAGTATCCAGGGTGTCTAACCATTAGTATCCAGGGTGCCTACCCCTTGGTATCCAGGGTGTTTATGCATTGGTAGCCAGTGTTGCTATCCTTTTGTATCCAGGATAAGTACTTAATGGTAGCCATGGAATCTACCCTTCTACTCTATAACATCCACCCGCATTCTACATGATATAATGCATAATAAAATAATATAATTTTCTTTTGATATTGCCTATTTCCTCTAAAAAAGGCACTCCCAGCTTTGGTGTCAACGCAAACAATCAAGATATGCCAGTCATAAAAATCAGTCACAACAAATGGCACACTGAATTATTGCATTAAATAGATCGTAAATTATCATCATCAACAATCAGTCGTAACCTTCTGATGATTTCACACCCACCTTAAAGTGGGTATTATTACAAGCCAATATTCTTTATCATCACAGCACATAGGTAGATGAATTGTGATTGCATTTAAAAAGTACCCTTTCATGTATTTTTTTTAAATTCAATACTGGGTGGTGGCTTCAGTTGTGCAGCATAAAAACAGCACGTGTGATAAGAATAGATTTTAGGTGTTAATGTTTACTTGCATACTTTCACACTCTTAGTAAACATGCATAGGGTGCTGTAATCTTACTATTCTTCCAGTAGAAAATAACGTCGTAAATAATACCTTAGTACAGTTCAAAGCGCTTTGCACTTCACTCCCTCGCAGACCTGTTCAACTGAACACCATCTGGACTTCTCTGGGAAGCATTCAGCCACACTGCAATAACTGGAGTAATGTGCAGTAGACAAACCTGCCTAAGGCTTGAAGAGACAGCAAGAGAATTCAAACATGGAAACTGTTTACTGAGTCCCCCACAACTTTAAACACCCTCTTCACTTAATGTTGTCCATTACAAATCATATTAATTTTGTGTGCAATGTGTTTCAAGCCCACAGAGGGTGCTCTTGCAGACCTACTTACCCCAAAAACTTCCTGTCAGTAATCCATCTTCCCATTTACACTGATTTTCAGGAATATAGGCTTGCTGTCAGTAATAGATCAGAACCGTGTCAGATATTGTCAGGAAAAGAACACCACTGTCAGTAATACTTGAATACTGTGACTATGACGATAGTTGCACCCAAAACATGATTGTATCTAATAAACAATGAGGTGTTTTGAAGAGTTCAGTTAACATGGTAAGGTAGATGTTCATAACCAGCATTGATGGAAATCAAACATGAAGCAGCGTAACTCTAATGTAAATGAGTCTATACACATTGTAATTATGATTTTATGTAAATTTAAAAAACAGCATGCTGACTACAAAAACATGACAAATTATAACACGTCATGTCATTGTCTATTTGTGGTGTCATTAGGATTAATATTAGTAGCCGGTATACCTAGGCCAGGCTATAGACTACACAGTATAGTAGCTTGACTAGATCAAAGACAAACACAAAGTCATGCCGGGGGACGGCAAAACCATTACGTTACGATAGTCAGCAACATCGTGTAGTTTACTCAACTCTAGTATATAAGCCTATCCCTGTGTGATAGGCTGTAAATGATAGACTAAACTCAATAAATACACTAACTTAGTCTTAGTACAGTCAGTTGGCCTGACACTACAACTACAACACCCACTACTCTGTCACTAGTACTAGTCTAACGACGTAGTCAGTACCTACAATTATCCCGGCCACCAGTGACCATGTGAAATAGGAAAATAAATGTTGCGTATCCGGCAGTATGTAAAGCCGACCCCCTTCTTTAAACTTGACAATACGGGCCATGTCTGCGTGCATGCTGTTATAAACGTTTGCAGTACACGTTTCTTCTTGGCTAGTAGTGGTGCCGTTTCGATCCCCGCCATCATTTCGTGCCGCGTGAGTCGTGACTTCGTTTTGTTTGAGCGCCATGAGCACGGAAATGCGAATTTGTTGTAAAGCTGTTTCCTATTGGTCAGATTACGACCAGAAGCAGCGAATGAAAAACCACACAACAACACAAGCAGTATATAAAAACTATAAAAGTTTCCAATAAAACTGCAGCATTACCAAAGGGCCTTTACCTACAAACACAACCATGTTTAATTTTAACCATTTGCATAAAATTGTTGATAGGGTGTGTGCATCTGTGAACGTCTGCGTGCGTGCGTGCGTGCGTGCGTGCGTGCGTGCGTGCGTGCGTGCGAGCGAGCGAGCGAGCGAGAGAGAGAGAGAGAGAGAGAGAGAGAGAGAGAGAGAGAGAGAGAGAGAGAGAGAGAGAGAGAGAGACAGAGAGACAGACAGAGAGACAGAGAGACAGAGAGAAGAGAGAAGAGAGAGGACAGGATATAGATGAGTGACAGAGGAGACAGCAGGGAAAGATAGGAAATGGGAGAGAGCAAGGAGACAGCGAGAGAGAAAAAGAGAGGGAGGGAGGCAGGGAGGGAGGGAGGGAGGGAGGGAGGGAGAGAATAACACTTTAAAAGCATTAATTTTTATGGTTGAAAGTCAAAAAAGCAGAGCACTGATAAATTTAAACCAATTATAATATTGTATTAAGCTCAAAACACAACATTCAACCACCTTTGTTCACAACCACAATTTATCCACATCCAAAATTCTATGCCTTCATTACAACAGGTCACAAATAAAACATGATTTCATTGCTGATGCCACCTTACATACCATTCAAATCTGGCAGACGTCTAACAAACCAACTGTCATTATTTATCAGTAACACAGACACTGTTACTTAAAAGCTATCTCTCATTTCAATCCTGGCCTTGTCACTAAAATGTTTTTCTATGCCGGATTTGTCTTGTTTTTCTTAGTTTTGTTATCAGACGGTTGTTTTTCTACATCAGCTGGAAAAGCAACTCCCAAGTGGGCTGGCTCTGGTGTCTAACCCAGTGCAAGGTTTCTGCATTTTTTGCCAGCTTAGTGTCTGATCCAATCTACCGCCTGTGAAAAGATTGACTTTGTTAAAGATCCACGCTTTGCAAAAAGAAGGTGAACATTTAAGTGACTAATTTATTTTCAGTGTAAACTTCTGTAAAAGAAACATGGGCCATAATCGTGTGAACCCAATTTTTAGTGCAAAATATCTGTGTGTTTTTTGCCTGTTTAATATCTGATCCAATCTACCGCCTGTGAAATGATTGATTTTATTAACGATACCAGCTTTGCAAAGACCAATTATAATTAAATTATTTCCTAACAATGTACATAAACGTTTGTAAAAAACACAGACGTAATTGTATGACCCTGGATACTGTAGGTTTAATTTAATTACCCTACTGGCTGCGTATGATTCATCTCTACTGGGATGTCTAGTGGTTATAACAACTGCCTCTCAACTGAGACAACCCAGGTTTTAATACTTTTGCTGCTATTTCGATGGTTGGGAAACTTGATTTACTCTACTGTACAAATGAGTATCTGTTTATAGACTGCGGCAGACATGCAAATTCACAGTAATTGCAGAGCAATTGCAGCATGGCTGAATGCTTCCCGCAAGTCTAATTTGTATTAAAATGTCTGTCAGGAGGTGAAGCATAAACTACCTTGAGCATTATATGAACTTACAATACATTTTTACTGTTTAAACTTTTGATATTACAGTTAATGACTGATCCCTTCAAGGCTGAACTTGTTTTCATCTGAAGACCCCTTGTTACATAATTGATAGGCAACATTATCATGTGAGACCCCATAGAGACCCCGTTATCATGTGAGACCCCACAGAGACCCATGGTGTGCTGTATGAATCAATAGGCCAGCACACTGACCTCCAAATCAATGGAGGCCAACAATGTTACATGACCTTGGGGATCAAGATTTTGACCTTCAAAATATTGATCCTAGACCTAGGCAGTTTGATCTTTTTTGACTCCTCACTGAAGTGACATTCCATTGGTCCTAATTTGTATTGCCATAATATTTTGTTGTCCTTCCCTTCTGTTATATTTGAGAAGAAGCCAGGTGTCTAATAGGGCATGCTGTTCTATGGCTGTCAGAGCATTGGAGTGTCAATCATGAGTACCAAGTAAACTTTAGCCATTTCAAAATGTTGGCAGTGTCATACAATTGTTGCCTGTGTTTTAATCAGCCCAACTTACAATATCTTCTAGTGGCCATTTCACTGACATTCTTGTGATCTCATAAACCCGGTTTTGCTCTTTAAAAATATATTTTGCCCCTTAACAATAATCTTGCATACTAAAAAGTGTTAACACCAGGGCGCGCCACCAGGACATTTTCGCCGGTGGGTCACAGAGTGTGTCATATGCGATACGGTGGCGGATTTTTGCTTTCATCTGAAATTTAACAACAGATTCTTGTTTTAATGATTGATTTTCTGCATGAGCTCAACATTTTAGTGAAGTGGTTGCCATTCAATACCTCACCTGGAGAAGTTATTCTGAATTGCTGCGTACATAACCTCTTCATTATAACCATTCACCGAGGATACAGATCTGATGTATGTCCACCTCATAATTACACATTTAATACGCTTATCCACGAGCATTTAACAACAATATCAATATCCACTGGCGACCATTAAGTGCAGTTTTTGGTCCGTCTAGACACTTATTATTACGCGAACACTTGCCGAATCAAATATCTTTATTTCATCGTTGTTTGGTGAAACTGAACAAAAATGCATGTCAAATGTGTGCACATGCAACATGGTGATTACGTTTAAAGACCGGTGTGATTGGATTAGGTCTGTGGTGATGTAGGGACAAGATAAGGTAATTATTACATTCGGCGGAGTAAGTATATGGTGTGGTGTACAGATACAATGGTCAAGACTTGGTGTTGATGGTTCCGACGTGGCTTAAGTTCCTGACCAGACCGTGGTTGAGCACTTAATGAATGAGCATAATTTATTAGCAGCAAAACACATTGTGTGCATGACTGCTTCTGTACACCACAAGTATTTACGGCATGTGGATTTTGGTATGCGTTGATATTATGATAAATAGATTTCAGTGACCGTGTAAATGGTGGTTCGGTTTGTTCAAATAAGAAAACTCAAAATTATTATGACTAAAAATTTACATCTGATTCATATTTTTTTACAATAAAGCATACATTTATGTGTAAAAAGTACAGATACTCCATTTTATTTTGGTTGAAATCTAAATTGTTCACATGAAAGTCTGTATAAATCTGCAACAAAATTTCATTGATTACTTGACCTATAGCATTTCAATTCCAATATATTATTTCCATCTATTAGGCAATAACATAGACCAAAATCAAACAAAAACTGCTATGTTTTATCATAAATCTGCCTAACCACCTACTTAATTCAGGTGCAGGTTGAGTATTCTCGTCAATCATGCTACGTAACACACATACAACAAACAATGTCTGCTAGGTTTTGTAGACGCGCTTAATGATTTTCCACAGACCCACTTAACGATTTTTCCATAAATTTTAAACAAACCTGTGTAAATACAGGATACGACTGTCTACTAACAAGATCCACACTGTATGTAGGTAACCTGTATGAAAGGATATTAGAGATGTCATTCTGTGGCAACACACTGGGCAAAGTTAGCAAACTATAAACAAGTGTCGCCACCTACAGGCCATCTGTGTAATGTATATATAAGCCCCTGATCATGATAGTTGTAAGTGCAGCACCCACTTACTTAAAAAAATTACGTATTTGCTCTTCCTCTATCTAATGCTATTCCTAAGCCAACATCTCGCTAACACAACTGTGTGGCTATCAACTTAATAGGTGCATAGCGGTCTGTCACTATTTTCTTCTTCTTCTCTGACTTTTCCTGTCATCTGGGGTCGTCGGTATGGCTGGTAATTTTCTTTCTCCATGTCTGAAGGTCTGTCACTATCAGTAACTCTAAATCATACTTGAGCAACATTCATCTTGTACCCCGGCAAACATCAACTGTTTACAAAAACAGCCCCTTATAATAAATGGCACATCATGTGTTTTGTAAACAGAGAAGTCTTAGATAAAACATGCCATTGTGCAATAGTCAAAAGGTAATTTTTCATAGTGTCAATAATAGCAGCATTGTTTAAAATGTACAAATGTTACGATTCTGGTATTGTCAAGTAATATTTGTGCACAGCATAAACTAATGAGAAACGTCTTCAGAAAAAGGCTACCTTTGCCAAAGAATGATGGTAAATTAAAATGTCTAATGATGGTAAATTAAAATACTCAAGTTACTATACCAAGTGATGTGGACCCCACAAGGGAGGAAGGGGAAGAAGAAAAACCAATTATGATTACACAATTCAAAGCCTTAATTAAAACCAGCAAGTATTTGATCATAGACACTTTCTGTAAACACTTTCATACTTAGTAAACTGATAGGTTTCACCAAAAATAGCACCACGTTACACTGTTGAATGTGCTCACCAAGACATTAGTTAAATGACGCTATTTACTGCCAGCAACTGCAGAGTTGCCAACAGTCTAAGGAGACATTGTTATCATGTAACCAATGTCACACTGAGACATACTCCGTGGCTTATCTGTGCGTCCACTCTGACGTAAGAAGGCATTTCACTACACAATAACACAGAAACAAATCACTTCTACTTAATACGATCATGAAAACACCTGAGCCTAGCTACTTACTAGCGTCGTGTTACTATCATTTCTTGGAATAAAGCTTACTGAAAATTAAAAATAAATGATCTGGAAGAGTGTGACATGGATATTTCAAGATGAGCTCAGTAGATAGTGGTGTGCGTGTTACGTCTTTGTTATAACTGTTACCGAAACACACACACATGCACACGCACACAATGTTACGAATCAGTCAGTTGTGGATTATTTGGGACCACTAAAAGTTTCGCATTTTAATAGCATCTTCATAAGCAGGGTCTGAAACCCAATTAGCTGAAGAGAGAAGAGGACCCAATTAGTAGGTGCAGAGAAATATAGATCCCAAACAGTGTATAGTGCGTATACAAAAATGTAATGAATTTATTTAAAACGCCTTCCAAAGTTTAGTTAACTCATTGTGGAATGTGGATGATTTTTTAAAACTTGTAGTACATGTGAACAGTTAAAGTAACATACAGTCTATTTAATAAAATGGTGCAAACTTGTGTAAAATCTTCTAAAGCACTGACTTTGATTGTTAGATCATGTAATCTGTGAAAGTTCGAACAATGATATCGATAACAATTTTTGATCACATAATTTTAACTGAATAATTTAATATCTGTTTCGACAATTTCAGCAAAATAATGTAACAATCTGTACAAATGAGCTATGATACAATGGACGCTAGACAAGTTCAATTTTTCACAAAACGAGTGACACAAGACAAGCAAAAACATCGAACAGAGGAAGCAATTTTAATTAAAAACATTGTGCCTTTTCACTGTCACTCAGTCAGTTTTCATTTTCCACCAATAAATGTTACTTTATTCTAAAAAATCAATCAGTAATTGCATTGAGGTCGAATCACGCTATCAGATATTATTCCATTCGTAACCTGAAACATCGCATGTCCGCAGGGAACACAAGAAATACATTTCCTCTGCTGCGTTTCATCTCAATCTGTGGCTTGAACCATGACAAGAACATCCCATCATGCAACCCCTTCCTGTTGGCATGCATGCACGCATGAGCGCATGCACGCATGAGTTCACGCGTGCATGCACACACGCTTTGACAACACCTAAACTTGTCATCTGCTTTTAACTTTGTAGTGGCCATAACAAATCCAAACCGTCCCGTGTAATCATTACCAGGACATCCTTTTTGTTATCGGCTTTTCAAATCTACAATAGATCGCCGCACTACACATAATGATTTTGCTAGTCTTGATGTGCTAGCTTTTAAAGGCACACACAATAATTTGTGGAAACATGCTTTGATTATATTTATTGATTGACATTTGAAAAAGTCTTCCAAATGTTATGGAAAATGTGTGTGAGACTTAATTACTACTAATGATCATAATCTCCAACATATTTTATACAAATTTCTGAGGAAATACAAAACACCTGAATGTCAATGTATAGATGTGGCAAACTGACACTGAAGTCTCTTAGTATCTTTATAAACATTTATTATTTTAAATATGTTTAACTGGCATCCTTAACTTAGCACTGTAAAATGTTATCTTCCAGTTTTGTTTAAAGAACTGCAAATTCTTGTAAAAAATATACTGCAAATTTATACATCTGCAGTAGTGTTTCTAGGTAATAGTGGTTGATAGTTAGTAATTAAAAGCTCAATAACATTATTTAGTATACTTTTTATATGAGGCGTCATAAACAAAATTAATTGCAAAGATATGATGACTACGATATCATGGATTCTTTATGGAATGGAGCATTGAATTATAAAAAAAACAATTAAAAACCCCAAAATATATCATTACAGTGCAATACCTTTGACAATGTTTGACTTGGACCCACCCTCAGAGAAGACAGATGTAGCTGCTTTGCCAAGGAAGAAATCCACACTGAAAAAACTCAAAACAAAACAATTGCAAATATTTCACAATATTTCCCAAGTTTGAGTGTGACAATACTCATGAGTATTGCAATATGCAATAGTATTGAGTATTGTGCCAATCTCTGATGCATGCACGCACGCTTGAATTGAATTAAAGGAGCAGCCTCATGTGCACACGGCAGACTACACGCATGCATGCACACCACAGATGTTGAACAAAACATTTGGAATTGACATTCCGGCAAACACAACCAGAAGCCAATTATAGTTTCTTTCTGTGGCATGTCTGTGAAGTTGGAAAGGGGCCTCAAGCATTGTTACCTATTAAATGTCAATGTTAAAATGAAGTGGTGCAGCAGTTTTTATAGAATAGTTTTTAACTGCCAAGGCAGGGCTTGACCAACAGTTGCTGGATTGCCCGGGGTAAGTAAAACGCATAGTCAAGTAAGCTGTCGTAGGTGGGAAAGAGAATTTATGTACGGGCATGCTAAGTCAGCCTAGCAATTGCCCAATAAAACAATGCAACATTTTAAAATTTATTTCTAATTGTATAAAACTAATAAGTGCATCAATTTAATTAATCACTTCTGGGCAAATAAAATTATGGTTGGGCAAGTAGATTGTCAGGGTCACTTGCCCGGTGGGAAAGTGACCAAACACCTTAATGTCAAGCTCTGGCCAATGGGGTTATTAAATACACCACTGGTTTCTTCACAACTACAAAAAATGTACATACTTCTGACTGAATGTAATTTTTACCTGCCATGGGAACACATTTGGTGCCTTCTAAGATTGATGGGTCCCAGAGCAATCTGGGCAGGTATCAACAATGCTACAAAGGGTGGAAATTGATTTCTTACCAAGACAATTTCATGCTGGTTGCCACCTATCTGTCTTGTGCAATGCATGAAGCATATCTGATCTAGATTGTGGTAATAATTATGAAATTGAATCCGTGCTTTGGCCACCCACATTGGCATAGCCTGGGGGGATAGCGTCATTTGTAAGATGTAATTGTGCAATTTCTGGCTGCGACATTGAGACAAACAATGTGTCTGATGAAATAAAGGTGGTGCGGGTCCACAAGGTTTTCATTGTAAACGATTTGTGTTTTTTTGTATTCCATATCTTTGTTTTGTTCAGTCACAATGGTGCATAGTTTAAAACCATCAGTTTTATGGAAATATACAATTTTAAGTCATTACCGATACTGATAGTTGGTGTTTTCATTTAATTAAAATACACGAAACTATCTCAATTTCTCCTTCTAAAAGTACACCTAAATCACCAAACGTTACTGAAGAAAACCTGAGATGGATTCACAAAGTTTTATATTGATTTAGTCTTTGTTTCAAGTCAAAAATATGGATTTCAGCAAAGCAAACTGAATATGGAGTTTAAACCAGGTAGCTTTATACTTAATCCATCTACAAGAATGTGTTTGGATTCTGTGACAGCTGTATGGGGTTACAAAACCCTACAGAGGGACTGCCATTCCCATACCCCAGTTGATGTAAAATACTGTCTTTTGAACAGGATATACGTACAATTTTGTTGCAGAGTTTAATCCATGCCACGCCTTGGCGCCATTGATGCAATATTTTAACAAATGACCCATCAAAATTTAACGAATTCGCCTGAAGGGCACGTAAAAGTGGCATCTGGTGCACACAAATTCAGTTGATGTGTCTTAAGAAAATAAGCCTACATTAATTGACGAGGGAATCTCTTAATTTATTCTATATTTTGTAGGTATCCTGAATTTATGAGCAAGATAGCAAACACAATAACAAGTAATTATTACGACGTCGTTCTGGCTGATGATGTAGGCATATAATATCCGCCAGTGTCCGCTAGAAAAAATCATGCAATGAAGTAAAATGCAAAAATCACTCATAGACATGCGGGGCAAAAGAGCACGTATACAACCAAAAGGTATTACACGTAAACATTCATTGGAAATTTAAATTATTACCGATAATAGTATAGGCAATAATGAAATTCTCTACCAAGCGGAATTGGACGGCTCTTTTTAAATTAAATTTAACTTTCCCTTTGCGTAGGCCCGCACATGGCCCACAGCCCAAATATCCACGAAAATAGGCTACACAGAGGTTTGAAAATTCCTAAATGATGCAAGCTATCAAGATTCAGTCATGTTCTGCTTTTAGAGTGTTTGATGTACGTGACTTCCGTGACGAGTAGTTCCACCAGTATAAAACAAAATGCAAAAGTTGTTAAATTCTTATTAGTTATTTCCTTAAAATACCAAAACACAAACCGCAATAAACACATAAAGTCCAAAGTACCATTTTATGATAAAAGTTTCTCAAAATATTCTCATTTCTAAATCCTGTTTATATATGAAATAAATGAACGATAACATGTTGCATGAATTACAGTTCAAAGTGTGGTGTAGTTTCATTTATTCTTGTGCCTACTTGAAATAAACAGTTTTTGTCTCTGGTATGCTCAAAGCTGGTTTCCTGGCTTCCTGCAGTGTCTGCAGATAAAGTTGACCTCTATTTTTATAATATAATTTATTAACTATATATCCAGGTTTGGTGATGCACACATGTCATATCGTCGATGAGATGTCAGTTGTAGAAACTGCCACTTCTGTGGAAACCAATATAATACAAGAACTCCACATTAAGTCATTAGTAATGTTTAATTAGTCAATTGCCGGAGGGATTTTCAGTTCCTGTCATGGGTGCAATGTTTAAAAAATTGCCCCCTTTTACAACCTACAAGGGCTCTTGGCCCACTTGTCCAAGATCCTAGATTGAACCCTGAAGTTGTCATGAATTCAGCATGCAAACAACCAAAAATGAAAAAGACAGCAATTAAGGTTGAGAAGTATGACTTGTATCTGCTCAATTACACAAAGAAAATTATATATTTACACAAAAAATGTGCAATAACAAATACATAATTATAATTTGTGTGTCTAAAATGGTATAGTTGTTTCTCACAAACATAAAAATGTGTGAGTCAGAACTACTTCATTATTAATGATTTAATGCATAACTTACTGACATAAGCCCCCAGTTGTGTGCCCCAGGGAACATGCCCCTTTTCCGCTGGATCAAGTTGGCTACCACTTCTTGGGAACGAACGTAGCTGGCGGCACCTCTAGGCTCAAGTGTACTACTGGTATTTCATTATTTCACTTCATTGCTTATTGAAGACAGCAATCAAACTGCGATTCCTGCATAATTCATTACAATCTGAAGATGTCACACCTGTAAAAAATATTACAATAGTTACACAATTATTGTATTGTTACACGTCAATTGCAGTTTATGTGGCTCCATCTGGTGAACATACTGAAAATAACTTTTTTAACTGGCGGTCAGATTTATGGGGTCAGATCACAATTACATTTTGTTGCATCTCAGATGAATAAAATATGTGAAAGTTAGCGTATATCTAGATATGAACTCCGTGTGGATGGTATTCTATCAGCAAGGTTGGTTTGTCTGAAACGTCTGGCAGATGGTGCATTATGGGGTTAATTCGAAGACGCATGGATTTTCGTAAGCACATTTGTTGTAGCATGATAAGATTACTTTATAAGTGATTTTGGCTAAACTTGTTCAACATGTTAATAACGTGATCGTTTTGACTGTCACAAAATTGTGGAATTGTTAATGCGTTCAATTTTTTTTTAGAATCACGCAAACTTTCAAGTGACCAGCCACAGCACGAAAAAGACTCTATGCGCAGTCAGTGAGAACTGGATTGTAGTGAATTTTTTAAAAGTTGCAATAAAAGTTAAAACAAAATAATTCTTTTAAAATGTAAATGAATTGGTTAGAAAATATCACCAATGATCTTTTACATGCCCATATTTGGAATATATCTAGGAATGAAAGCTGGGATGCAGCTGATGGTGTTTCTACAAGTACACAGTTCCAGAGTGAAATTGATGAAGAGAATGTATTTCACACCAAATTTAGGAAGCATGCCAGCCTTAACAAGGTTGTCAGCAGAATGGTTGGGCCTGTGAGCTATGGGCAAGATTATAAAAGACATTCCATGTGAACGCAACAAACATTTATTAAATTTGTTGGAATTATCTCACCATTATTTTTATCAGTTTGCTGCATGGCAACTATCTACTGTATGCATGTTCTAATTACAGTTATATTACACAAAACAATTCCAGAAAGTTTTACTGAAATAAGTTGATTAAATCAAGAGATTAACCTGTGAAATATGAATAATTTTAATTTAATTTATTTTTATAATTTCAAACTGCCATAACTAAAAAACTACTGGAGCTAGGTTGCCGAAATCTCTGATTCTTGCTTCTCTTCCAAACGGTTTTCACCAAACGAATTCATAAAAAAAGAAGAAGAGATGACCGCACCTCCCGAGTCCATGGACAGAGCTGATGAAGAGATCAGATAATAAAAAACCTCAGAACATCTGTCTAATGGCGACATGCCAAACATTAGCCTTTAACAAATCAAACCCAGGTTTAATGTGCCAAGAAAATAAGAGGGCAGTGTTCAAAAGTATCTGACACATTAACAATTCAGCAGATAGTATGTCTACATGACTCATCACGCAAATTTGAAACACCACTACAAAACATTGTAACAAAGTAATTAAAATTTGCAGTTTTTCAAGGAACTTTCTCTACAGATGACATTGTCTATTTCTGTACATCACTGACCCATACATACAAACACTCCCTAATCCCCATCCCTGGTCTCTCTCTTCCATCTTCCTTGACCATTCCCTATTCCCTATGGACAATGACCTACTGATCTCCTGTACACAACAATTCTCTTGATCATGCAAATCTGTCTCTTGCCTGAGCAATGGCAGAAGATTTTCGCAGTGATTTAGAGTTGGTTATTTTTCTAGTCGGCTGCTGCTAAATAAAACCTGCAACCGACAGGTACGATTATTCTGACAGATCACCACAATACCCAATTATTTTTTACCAGACACCTTTGGCTTAGAAAGTAATCTTACTTCAAGTCCCCGTGGAACTGCTCTAATTTCACGGGCCATGTATAATTAATTTAATTTAATAAACACCCAGCAACGTCTTATTCAACAGTTGGACCAGATGCTGTTTTTGTGATGTTGACCTCAGACGGGTTTTTATGTTGGCAACTTGTAGAAATCGTGTGACCACTTAAAAAACTGAGTAGTATTTTTTATGAGAATGTTGAAACAGGATATTGCGATAGAATATGGTGTATTATTCATCAACCATCATGATGACAAATTTTGTAATTAAACATCTTGATGTAGTTATACCCTGAAGCCAGACAGATGCCAACACGCAATTGGAATAGAAACATTATAGTCAAACTAACCAATTAAAAATGCTATACAGGTGTTTATAGAGAATTGCTAGCAAAAAAATAAGGATATCAATCATTAGTAGGTATGTTGTAGACATTAGCCACATAATCACAAAAAACTTGATGTTAACAGGTTTTCAATGTGTGTAAATCACAAAAAAACATGATTTTAAGAGCTTTCAAGGCTTGTGTGTTCATGTAGTTGATTCTCATAGCAATAGGCCAATTTAACCGCAAGAATTTCTCAACATGTGGGCTGTCGGGTAACATATTATTATATCTAAAAAAGTTGCTCCTTGTACCACTACTGTGTAGATATTGAATTAATTATAACCCTATCATGTCCTGGTTGTCATCACCCAGGAGATCACTAGCCAGTCGTGTATCTTGTGACATAAAACTAGTGAAAACTATGTCATTAGTAAGATGTTGCACAGAGATATGTGTTTCACACACATTCTAATCTAGACACCGCTGTAAAAAGTTAAGTATATACTCCTTGTAACTGTTTGATAAAACTATCATTTCTCCACCGCAAGTGCTGCAAAAGATTACTATCATTCTGCACTAAGTTTTAGTCATACACTCTCACTTTTGTTGAAGCCCGAGATGTAATACTTAGCTGTTGCTTTTGGCATCACCTGAGGTTGTAAAAAAGAGGAATATAAAGTTCCTATTAACTTGTGCCAATGGTTGCAGGCCTGCCAATAGGTCAAAATGTAAACAAGGTAAACAGTAACTACAGTATCCAGTCCATAGGACTGCTGAATGCGCTTTACACTTCACTCCCTCGCAGACTTGGTCAACTGAACACCATCTCGACTTCTCTGGAAAGCATTCAGCCACACTGCAAAGATTATTTATACACAAATATCCACCACTGAGCCAGGTACTCGTTCATACAGGTGAGTGAAATGCAGCTTCATGGAGAGAACTGCCCAAGTTTTAAGTAGCAGCTAGAGAATTCAAACCCGGAATCTCGATTGAGAATCCGATGGTCTAACTTCTATGCCACCGCACCCCTTTCATAAATATTCAAATTATCTTTATTCTTTTTAATCCAATGCTGTTTGTTGGCATTCATTTTCCATCATAATATTTGAAAGATTCTCCTTATAAGTCTCATAATTTATCTCTATGTATAGCTAAATAGACAGGACTTGTCAAAATCTCAACAGAGACAAGAAGAAAACCTTATTATACATTTCAACACTTCGGCAATCTGTCATCTAATTACGTTCGTTCTGTGTAATTTGAGCCATGCTGGTAATAACAGAAGACTCATCCCTCGTTAGGTCTTTTAATAATGAACATCCATAATTGTTCTCAATGCTAATGGCTCTCAATGATTCTAACTGGTTCAGCAACAGGTTCACATGAATCAAATCTTTGTTCGATGCGTTAGTCTTCAAACCTATTAAGCAACAGTAAAATTGTCGACGGAAGCATTATTAAAATGTTCTTAGTAAATGTGACAATGTTTAACAAAAATGCACCATTAAACATACTCATAATAATGTAGTTTTTGTTAATCATTCCGTCCACTCGGAGCCCTTTTTGCATGACTTCTACAATAGTGGTAGTTTTATAGTTAGTTTTCAGTGTTGTTTTGAATCCACACAAACCTGCCTGGCATCCAGTATCTAGTACATACCAGTCATTATTAGCAGCGATAGAAATAAGCCAGAATATTTACTTGTCTGCTGGACAAGTAAGTTTTGAAATCTACTTGTCCGCCAAAATTTTAGCTTGTCCGAGTGGTTGTCAAGGGAAATCGAAGCTTCGGAAAAAACATTAAAAAGTCTGTCTTATTTTTATGACAATAACACAATGTTCCTGCTGTTTCGTTGCACGTACATATGAGTGACTTGTGATCAAAGACACAATTTGATTTAATCTGCAAATTTTGAAATTGCTAAATTATATTTGCAACTATTTCCCGGTCCATTATCATTATTATTCATCATGAATATTAAAAGTAGACATGTTACATGATGCATACCAATATTTTAGTGATGCTGATATGAACGCTTTTATTAATAACAAATAATTATTACGATGATAGGAATGAGACAATTGTTTTCCTTGCTATTTGTTATAATGTTACAAAAACTGTTTGTGTTTAATATGGTATATATATATATACGACATATAACACTGCTGTAAAATGTTGGCACCAGTTTGTCATTGAAGATGCCGCTCAACCATCAGGTTGCAATTCAAAGCCAGGAAATGTTGTCACAAAAATCAAAATAAACTATATAATTTTTTAATTATTTTGTTCAACCTCTACGAACTTCAATATTAACAAAGTTCTGCATTTTACAAACAAAGATAATATTCAATTGATCATCAGCAAACAAACGCATATTTTTCCTAAATGTTATATTACCATTTCAATGATGATAAAACAGATTTAACGGTGCCCTAATTACATTTACCAGGCGGAATATAATTTATACATTTAGTTACGTTGTAACGTTGCTGCTGCGCGCAGACCGCCGAAGTTGGCGGAGGCTGACAAGTCAACGGCGGTTGGCACCCCGTCCCCGGCCGCACGTCTTGTATAATTCGGTTTCAAATACTCGCAATTTATGGTTAAAATAAATGTTACATAGATACAACACTGCTGAAAGGACATTAATATTCCGTTTATCAACCACCATCATAGATTTACCGGTGAGCTAGTTACAAGTTTTGAACATTTTCACCGACTTGGATCGGCTAACGAGTAACGTTCGATGACTTGAAAGACTGCCTAGTCTACATGGGTTAGGCGTAATAATGGTTAAAACGATATAATTGATCAAATAACAGGTAGCGATACAAAGTGTACTATTTTCAAAGTTCATCAAATATGATCCGTGAATGGAAGCAAGTTGTACGTCGGCCAAATTGAACGATTTTGTGAAATACAGCCTCGATCAACGATGGCTGAAGCGAAGTCTGTCCCATGTGTATGACAGACCTAGCTCGTTGCGATCAGCAGATGACCCTGTTAACGCAGGCACTAAACTCGGTCGAACATTGACGTACAACACACTGGCGGCGGAACGACAAGACGCCGACACACTAACAAAATTGTAACGCGCGCGATTGCTAGCAAACTTCATTTACTTTTGAATTTCTTCAAATAAAATGCAATGTTGCACGCGTATTTACTGTAAATTTTCACTTGTCCACCGGATAACCATGTAGAGTCATTTTACTTGTCCGGGCCAAAAATCACTTGTCCCGGACAAACGGACAAGTGCTATTTCAAACGCTGATTAGGGTTGTGTGAAATCATAAAAAGTTGCAATCATTACATATTATTAACTGTAGAATAGTCAATAACTGCAATCAGAAATGTGATAAATGGAATGGAGTGACCACAAATGTAAGTTTGTTATCAATATAAGACTTATGATAACTTTTATGACTATCATACTGTTTTTAATAGTTCGTAGCCAACCCACACCAGTAAGATAGCAATCATAACCTTGGTTGTATCACAGGTACTATTAATGCAATTCAATAAAAGAAACAACTTGATTTTTACTGGTAACTTTAGTCGATTTGGATGATAGAGTAATTGAAATGGGAATCCATTGAAATCACGATAGCACTTTTTAGCAGGGATGTGTAACCGTACACAAAATTACCCAGGTTTCCATAGTCGCATCTGTAATCAAGATGTTGTAATCAAACCAAACATAAAAGTGTTTTTCTAGAACTAAAATAAAAAATCATAGCCATAATTAAATATAATTTTGCAATCTCGATTATTCTCGATTTTTATATCTAGAAATTGGTAAGTTGGTATGCGGCACTTTGACCGTTATTATATAAGCTTAGGTATCTTTTAGTGTTTTTACACTCAATGGACTAGCCTCCTGACGTGAATATGAGTCCCGGTGGCATATCCTGATGTTGACCAGTTGTAGTTTACATGTTTAGACCATTCTGAAGGAGCACAATCTATTTTAGAGAGGAAAAACATCAGTCCCGTGGTAGATTAGCATTTGAAAATGATCTTGAAATGATGCCCAGATGCCAAGGTTTCCGTGTTATTGACATCCAGAGTGTGCACATGCATGCATTTAGTGTGTAAAACATCCTTGAATGTCAAACCTAGGTTAATTTCTGGGGAGGTAATTTTTCACATGGTCCCATTACTCACATTTACCCAAATCACATCAACAAAAATTAATAAAACATGGCTATGCTTCACTTCTTTAAATTTAATTTGCCAAATTATTTTAAACTCTTGACAGCTGTCACTTTAGCCACTGAGTGTGACAAAGTTTTCTCATCAATAGTTTTCATAATGAATTTATGAATGACTCAACAAGAAAGATGAGGGTCGGATTTTACTAGATAACTAGTGTAAAATATCTACAGATTATTTGTTACTCTTGATAACTATTTTTTTGACAACTGTATGAGTGGGATTGTTATCATTAAAGATTATTGAATGCTCATTATTCATGGAACACAATGAAACTCTGTCAAACTGTTCCTTATATACAGATCTGGTGTTCCTAACATGTCTATGGGTATGTAATATAGTGCAGGCAAGAATGATAACTTTTAAACACACCGTGTGCTTGTATTGATATATTGCACTTAATGCTATAGTACCTATCTGTCAAAGATATATTGCCTGCCAACTTACGTGTAATAAGCCAGTAGCCTTTTTTGCTCTTTTCATTGCGTAAAAAAATCCTTTGTTAGGGGTTTCTGATTACACCTTGTAATGGTGCGGTAGAAAATGTTATGTAATAACAATCTAAACATTTATTTCACAAACACTGGCAAACGGAATATTTTTTGACAATTTGTGATGTAACATACTTCTTTTAACCGTACATCACCTTCCAAAGAAGTCGTGCTGATTTTAATCGATAGGTGCTCACATTTGCGTCTTTGCTCGCGAGCTTCCCGGGAATAGCTGAACTATTCACAAATAACGTCGTTGATTTGTGTTTACATCCAACTGACATAGTACCTTTACATGTTGATGTTCCTTACAAGAAGCATCCTTGTAGTGAGCATTCTCTGTATCCTAGACAACCTAGCAGATGTACACGTGAAATGAGGCATGATGCAAATAAAAAAAAATTGCATTTTCAGTGCATCATGTTTTAGGCGAACTGTCGCTCCATTCCCTATTGTTCGCACTAATCAATCACCAGGGGGGCGATTTATCGCTTGCACTAATTGCTAGAACTGCTCCTGTCCTGACTAGACCCCATTGAAGACGATCAAATTCTCAGTGCCCCGAGTTTTGTTGAACTGATTAGACACGCCTCTCATGGATGACAATATTAATGGAAGCAGTGGCCAGATGTTGACCTTTACAAAATGGACATAATGTGCTTGATGTAGTGTTTGTGGCAGTTGGCTTGCTCCACTGGGCTGCTTGTTTGTTGTAAGCTCTGCAGAGTATCAACAGAATGACTCATCGGTCACAAGTTTCTTCAAAAGTGAACCTCTGCAATTTGGTACCTTACACGTTGTTTAATACCTCAAGTTCTAACCTCAAGAACGGTCAATAATTGCTCATGATTGAGCATCGAGACTGTCTCAAGATTTTGTTTGTTGTTGTTGTTTTCTAATTTCTCTGTTGATTTTGATGCTATTGTTTTTACCGTTGGCATTATTGTTTTTTCTTTCTTTTGAACCACAATTTGTATTATTAAAACTAAAGCTGCACATCGATTATTAGTTATGTTTTTAATATCTTCATATATTTATATAATTTTTATACTGCTATATTTGTTCCACACCTATTTTAATAAATATTTATTTATTTTCAATAATTTGCAATTTTATACGCTTTAATATGTTGTGAATCGCCACAATTCCCGGATCTAGCCTTACATCAAATAAATTATTAGTCTTGTCATATTATTTTACTATTTACATAATATCTGAATAATTAAAATAAAATGCTCTTAAATGTTTCACAAATTACATGTAACATTTGGTAGAAAAAGAACCCAGTGATGTAATAAAAACTCTGGGATACTATTTTATGATCAAATTTATTAAGATTATTAATAAAAAAGAAATTACATTTTGAGAGGAACAATATTAAGCGTGTGCTGATTTAAGACTTAAAAATACAAAATCTTGTTGTTTGAAATGCCAGAGGCAAATTGGTAGTGTATTCCCAAATGTCCATGTTGGACAGGCATCTATAGTGATGGTTTGCATGAGAACCCAGTAATTACCCACAAACAACCCTGCAAATGTCCTCAATGATAGCAATTCAACCCAAAGTCACACCTCTATTTAGCCTGTGGAAAATCACTGGTCAAACCAGCTCGAAGCTGTCAACAACAGCTATGGATTGATCTTTGATGCTAACATCCCTCAGTGGTAATAATTAAGCACAATTACGATGGTACTTAAGAGGGCTGCAGTGGTCAAGCAGACAAAAGGCCATCCATGTGGTCAAGGTATCCTGACCAGCCCATCTGTGGCACACAGAAAACAATGGTGTGTTCGCTAAGGAGACGTGTCATAATATGATTTATGTCAGCACCCTTACCGAATCCCCATACAAAGTCTGTAGTTTATGGTGGGATGTTAAGACGATGTAATGACATCATTATCCTGCTGTCACCACAAAACACCTTCATATACACGTAGTTATAGCCCACATAAAATGTGCATAACTTCGCCATATCACGACTAGCTTTGGATGGATACTGAACACGGTCAATATCGGGAAATAGTTATTCATTGATCGTATAGAAATGTTAGTTGTAGTTTGGTCGGTCAAAAACATTTTCAGGTATAACGTAATATTTAATTAACATCTCTACTTATCCTGAAGAATATTATTTTTTAGTTTGTCACATATATGAAAATTACAACTAAATCATCTGCAAAATCCATGTTGGGACAAAATTGTTTCTGTGAACTAGCAAAAACAATTAGGGTCTACTGTTTAACATGACTTCTCTGGGAAGTATTCAGGTACTTTGCAATTACTGTACAGACTATTCATTAACATATTATATCCACCATTGTCAACAGCTGAGTGACCTAAAGCAATGTAGAGTGAACAAAACCACTCAAGTTTCGACACAGCAGAATGAGGATTTGAAACTGATTTCTTTAGATTCACAGCCTGCTGTTCTAACCACTATGCCAACGTGCCCCAAACCTTAAAAATTAAACACCCCTAACGACCTCAGCAGTTCAGAGAAACAACCAAATGTAATTTTCCCCACTGCAATCTCTGATCTGTCATCCACACAAAATGTGCGTAATGACTTTTCGTGTGTGACTTGAGCAAGACGACAGTTAGGACACCACAAAGACTATTGTTTCATGAGTGTGTCCAAACATGCTGAAGACACGATTACCGTGTGTGTGTTGTCATCAAGTCTCTGACATCTTGTCATTAGCCAGTGACACTTCACACATTAACCTGCACAAATTAAATCAAGTTTTCATTAAGAGACCAAATGAAGCGACGGCCATGTTATGACATCGAGTGCAGAGAAGCGATTGTGCTCAAGGCAGTGTGATGTTTGGGGAGAAAATTGACACTGGTGAAGTTGTTTGACATCCGTCTGGAAGTACCAGATCACAACTAATCATGGTGCAACACACCAAGTGCAACAGTTATAAACTTTACATATATTTTCTTCTTAAACTAGTTCCTGCTGACCCTATCATTTCTGCTGTTGCTAATGACAACATTTCCAGGTAATGCAAACGTAATGCCACAGTGATGTACTCTGGAGAGTGGTGTACTCTGGAGAGTGGTGTAATGTGGAGAGTGGTGTACTCTGGAGAGTGGTGTACTCTGGAGAGTGGCACTCCACTCAGCTTGTTCACTATTTCTCATGTGAGCACCAAACAAGTAACTAAAATAAATAAGTTCACAGGTGTTTTGTAATACATCGATAGTTGGTAGGAAGTGAATGGAGGTGGACAGAGGGATGTGATCCTTGGTACTTAGGAGGAGATACTGTCACACTGCCCCCAAATTGAGCCTATTAATATATACATATATATATGTATATGTATATATATATATAGATAGATAGATTCACCATCCAGGAGATTAAGAGATCAGTGAATGGTAAGTGAATATATTGATAAGAGTATTGTTTTAAGAAAGACAAACGAACTAGAGAAAGTGAAATAACATTAGAGAAAGACCTGTGTAGAATAGATCTCAGAGAGTATCCATTCCAGCACAGAACAATAAATAAATATGAACAGATTATCTACTGAATGTTCAAATGATTGCTGCATGTGTTTAAAAAAAAATTCGACAAATACCAAAAGGCCGGTTTTCACAGATACAGAAACTTGGACTCGCAGCAGGCCAAAGGCTTCCTTGTCCTCTTTCCACCTACTTGAGATGGCAATCCTGTTCAATGTATTCTTACACAGACCCGTATCTGTATAAGGAGATAGCAATGACACTGTTGTCACACACACTGCCTGCCCAACACCTCTCACATGCCCGACCGGGCAGCTCCAGGCACCAGAAGGAACCAAAATGAGTGGGTTAGAGATAGACACCACCATTCTAAGCATCCAAGAGAGATTTTTACATAACCCCCTGTGTGGGGTCTTTTACTTCTCTTGACATTACAGAATCACATACAAATGACCAATGGGCGCCTCTTCTCGGGTAAGACCATATTAAGGATTCGTCCGCCATTACCCACTGAAAGAGTTGAGGCTATTTTGCAGCATGCACCAATATTTCAAAATCCGTCACCAGATTGGGGCGAAATTGAGAGGTGTCAGGTTTGGCAGGAAATTAAGGAAATGTTATAATGGTCGCCTATGTAAAATTTAAATGTGGTTTTACCCCTTCTAAGACACAGGCAATTGCCAATGTTTCAAAACAGATGAGCCCTAACCAGTGTGTCAGACCGTCTTCTACTGCTGACCTACAGTGCTTGACAGCCGGCCTATTCATATGAAATACTACGGACACACATGACATGATTGTAGGAAATTAGCCCCTCTCCATGTTGTGTCACGAAGGTGGTGTCACCCTAATAATAATAGCATTTATGGTTGTCCTCATAGATATGTATCGGGGTAATTAAGATATGTCTAAAAGACACCTCTGAAAGGGGCTAGGTATTTAAAGTCTAGGAGGGACATCAGAGATAGCTTTAAATTATACCTGCAGCACAAAATCACAGTGCTGTGGTTTCGTCTCTCACAGAATGAACTATTTAAAAAAATCACAAACCACTAGTGTGACTAGTTTAAGGAATGTTGTCTTTTTTACAGTTATATCATAGATGCTTCTTTATGCAATTGACGAGCCACTATTGAATTTATGTGAGAAAATCTGTTTTTACTGGATCTTGTATAATTTTTATTTATTTTTGTTTTTATTGATCATTGTTCAGTTGTCTCTGGTAGGAAAAGGCCTTCCAGAAACGCGTAGCATATAAAAAACAAGTAAATAATTCTAAATAACTGTTGTTGTTTTCTGAAATGCATCGCCAATTGGTAGATCAGATTCCAATGGTTAAAAGAAGTGAATGAAGACAGAAAGATGTGAGTTGACCTCAGGAGATGCTCTTACACTGATCTACAATTAGTATATTATTATATAGATGTACAACTTGTTCCCAGTGAAAATTATGTCGTTTTACTAAAGGCCCAGCAACAAAGAAATGAGACAGAACTAATGCGCTCTATCAATAATAACTCGACATGACGGGAAGAAAGATGAACCGCCATTATCACTAAAAATCACCGTCACTTCTTCTCACCAATTCATTTCAGTCAAATCACAATTTATCACTGAATTTGTTCCATCACATTAAACATTGCTGGTGTAAACATTAACAAATAATCTGGTCGGTTGTGCAAAGTATTGTCCATTGAAGCTCGTTTGCATATTAGTTGGGCAATTACACGATGTTGTTATTTTCAGTACCAGGTTGTCCATTTAATTTATACATTGCACAACAGGAGTGGGAGCATAACATTCCCTGAACTTTGTCCCCTTATTCTACAAGAAGAGGAGAAATAGAGGAAGACCTAGATGTAATAAAACATATTTAAAACATGGACAGAGATGATACTCAATAGTATTTCATAAGGTAACCATGAGAGATCAATTGATGAATAGATGGATAGATAAACTGACAGAGAGGGACGGACGGATGGACGGACGGACGGTCGGGCGGGCGGGCTGGCGGGTGGACGGGCGGGCGGGCGGGCAGGCAGGCAGGCAGGCAGACGGACACCAATTAATCAATCAAGACAGGTAGACATGCAGCCAGGCAGACAGACAGCCAGGCAGACAGACAGCCAGGCAGACAGACAGCCAGGCAGACATACGGCCAGGCAGACAGACAGCCAGGCAGACATACAACCAGGCAGACAGACAGCCAGCCAGCCAGCCAGCCAGACAGCCAGGCAGACAGACAGAGAGAAGTATTAGACAGAGACAGAGCAGATAGCCAGCAGGAATCAGCCAGGGAAGAATGAAAAGGTCAACGATTGGGGGATCAGACATACAGACATATACAGACAAAAAGGATAGACACACAAGACCTGTAGACAACTCCATCATCATTAAGGGTCTGCTCTCAAGTTTCCTAAGCATCAAGTAAGACATCACCTCAGCCTGATTGCTGCGGCACACCAAATAATGTGCCATGTGGCAACGGTAACAACACAATTGAATTAGACGTACATGTGAACCGAGGCATGATGGGAGGCTGGAGCCCCGCTGTGGTCACTCTGTCACTAAGATAATCACTTTGACAACAGTGGTAACAGGATCACATTGGTTACACATACCATTAATGACTGGACTTCTGACATTTCTGTTGTCAGCTGCAGCAAATAGTTGAAGTCTGGACGAGTGTTTTAATGCCTTTCATATAACCACATAGCCATATGAAAATCTTATTTGCAAGAGACATAAGTAATTTTTACTTACTCAAACAAATTGTAAAATGAGGAGCAGGTCCACATGGCATTCCTCACTGCCCATGTAAGATAACCTTAAAAGACCTTGTCCATATAGGATCGGGCAAGCATTTGTTATAAAAATGCAATTTTTGATCTAATACAACTTTTTAATTAATACCTTGAATATTATAATATTACACCTGTCCAAGGGCAACACCATATACAACTAGAACGCAAAATATGAGATGGATGTGAATGATAGTTTTCAAGATATCATGTTTTCAAAATGAGGAAACTTGTTAGCAGCTGGCAGGAGACAAGCATAAAATTGAAAAATATAACTGAAGGAAATAAAAATATGAACACCTGGAAGATAAATTTGATATATGTACATTATTTCCAAAGTAAAGTAGATTTTATAATTATAATAAACACTAGTCGATCTGATGTAATATAATTACATCCCATGCGTATCCATAGATCGTAAACGCAATTTGAAAGTCGGCCTAAATAGCAACGACACGCCAACATATTCTCGCCGGTCGGACATGGGCGTAGCAGCGCCGTTTGCTGACATTCCTGTTATTTACTGTATTTTGTAATTCCCTAATCGTTTTTAACATAACACATACATATTACAGTACATTATTATTACATCTAACACCGACTGCCGATTAACGCCGACTGCCGATTCAACATTCGAATCGGCGTTAGTTGGCACTATAAGGCCAACCGTCGGGCTTAAATTTGGCACACACCAACCGACTGCCGTCGGCTGACGGTTTTTATGCCGACTAGTTGGTTGGTGTGTGCCGAAAATCGACTGGTGTGTGCCTAGCAGTAGCGCAGGCAGCATGTCGCCACGGCCTGTAGATCGATGATTCATGGGTTATTTTGGAAGCTTCCTGGACTCGTAGTTTTTGTGTTATCATAGCAATATTTTATGAACAAACAGACAACATATTGTCGTTTTAGTGGTGCAAATTTTATTTCAATACCTATAATTACAAGGGTTGGAGTACAAATTGAAATAGGTAAATTTCACTGAAAAATCCTTGCCCAAGCCTAGTCCATACCACTTTTGTCATGCGTTAGATAGTGGCCTAGACTAGATGGTGGCCCAGTCTAAATGGTGGCTCAGGGTACCGGGACAAATAGTGGCCTGGTGTAAATGGTGGCCCGGTCTAAATGGTGGCCCAGGTGAAATGTTGCCGACCCCATGCCTCCAGAGAGTTAGAAATTTAGCATCCAACTTCCAGCCAAACTTACTATTAGCTCATTGAAAGTTATCTGGATAATTCATCTCTACTGAATTCTCCGAGGTAAGAGAAAGCCACTCCAGACACTGGAGAACATATGAAAAGCAATAAAGTAAGTAATAACTATTGTTGCATATTCCATACAAAATACATTGATAGATGAAAGGCTTGTGCTTGAAGGACGTGACTGAAGACAGAAAGAGGGGAGTGCATCTCGGCGCCTGGAAGGAGGTACACTTACAGTGCCTTCATATTCATACATACATATAAGAATACAACTAGAACAACCCCAGCATTCTAATCTTAATCTCACACACATCCCAACATCTTCCAAAGAAACAGACTTACCGTCAACACACGCTGTAGATTCATCCAGGCATCCGTAGAGTACGGCAAGACCTATCAGGAACAAACAGGTTATTAAGTGGCTGTCCCACACAACACTGACACAGCATGCAGCATCACCCAGTCACCAAACTGCCCACTACGTGAGACAATGGGCACTTAGAACTGAGCAGTATGGCCAGTCTAGACTAGCACTGAGGACATCACTAGCAGGGCGTCAATGTGCTGTCAGTGGACAATGGTGCATGATGTACTAGGAACTCCTCCAGATAAGAAACTTAACATTTACTGGCTTGGTCAAGGAACATGTGTAATAAAACAGGTGGTCCAGCCATAAGCTGTTTCCTTCAGACCACATGAGTGACACTTTCATATAATTCATTGCATCACATTCCTGGCCTTGCATCATTGTTTTAAAATAAACCTCACATGAAAGGATGTATGTAAATCTGTAACATATCAAGAAATAACAAATATCAAAATTGTGTTTTAATTACTAGTCAATTGTACAGTTGTTAAATAACTGTCTTACAAATGGCAGTATTCTAATCTACTTAATTTAATATTAACCACACATGAATTATATGTACTTATTAATAGTCATTTCATTACAAATTATGGTGCACTGTACTTTAAATGCAGTTTTGGCAAACTCATCAAACTATTCACTTATTTGACATGAAGAATCAATTAAAACAATTCTCAAAATTGGAATCTTCATGTGAATGTGCAATAAAATTAAGCATTTTGTTTCTGCATTGATGCCTTCAACTTTCTTTGCTCTCTCATAAACCATGTGACTGATGACAAATTCAATGTCTTGAAGGATAGATGTCGGACTGGCAATTAGCCATGGCAAATTATCAGGTATAAGAACCAGTCTTTTACCATTTAAACAAATGTAAGTACGTTTTTTTAAATAAATCAAATGTCAATATTCATACAATTCATATTTGGACATCAAAGAACTGGATTCATGATGAGCTAAGCCACTTGAGGAAGCAGCTTTAATCAATAAAATAGTAGGGATGCTGCAGTCTCTGTCATATTACTGCATTAATTGCCTGCACATGAAAGAACTTATGGATTGGATAAAACAGTGTGCTGTTTTATCGGCTCTTACAGCAATGTTTTTTCTGAAAACAAAGATAGTGTTCCAAAGGCAAATAACAAAGGCACATCAGTCATTCATGTATTGACAAAGAATACATTGCTGTCAACATTGCTGCTGATTAAACCATCTCTTAGTGACACTGACAATGTGTGGACACGGCCGAGATAGCTTCAGTTTAGCCTACTTAGTCAATGCCAGTATTCTCAGATGACCACGTCTACACTGCTCCAGCACATCTCAGGGAGACATGGAAACGTAGGCGTGTACTGGTGTTAGTGTTACACGGTTTGGTCATAGTTAACGGCATATGCCGTTTACAAAAAAACCCAGATCAAACCTTTGTGAAAAGTATCAATATTCTAAATAACTAGCTGTTATTTCAGTGGCCAATTTGTATCAGTATTAATGAAATAAATTGCTCAAATACCACTGGCTTGTCATTGAAAAAACTAAACAATAATGGCTGTGATTGACGTGGACCGCTTCCTCGGAAACCGTTCGCGCGCTAAGTTTTGTCTAATTCAAGACAAGCAAAATTATTTCTGACCAAGCCCAAGGGCCTGCCTGTAAGTGGGTATACATATGTAGTTCTAGTTCTAGTTGTTTCCAGCACTCGGCAACGTTCTATTAACTGACTAGTCTGTATATATTGTGGTTACAGTGATCTTATGAGGTCTCATTCAACTAGTCAGCCTTTTTCAGAACATTATCGCCAAGCCGACCTTTCTATGCTGGCACTGAGGGTGGTCACTGCCAGGGTGCTTGTCGTCCTCAGTGGTTCTTTTACGTCCCAAATTGAGACGGGACCGACATTAACGTGATCTCCGAGTCACGAGGGATACACAGTCCCCAATGTTGAGAGCCAGGTTTTTACACCAAATATACCATACCTGCCCGGTCCGGGTTTCGAACTCGGGGCGCCGGCATGTCAGGCGGATGTGCTAACCACTACACTATCGCGCGCCCCCTTTGTAAATTAGATTTTGACTTCACAACATCAACACTTACTGTGTGTGTTTTGCGAGGCTCAGGTTTACATACATCATCAAGAAAACTAATAGTTTGCTTCACGCTAACGCTTTGATGTGCCCAGCGCGCGAACCATATTCGGAGCGTCAACGTCGAGTAACTGAGTAGTAAGGCGCCTGTGACCACGGCATTGTCATTGATTTGTCTAACACACCATCTATGTTAGACTTCAAACAAATCACATTTCAACAAAACGTTTCTCACTGCACCCATACATGTGTTCACTGCCAGAAACAGACAATCAGCAACTGTACACGACGTCTACACGTATCACTCCCGCCTAAATGTACTAAAACGCATGGGCCATGGTGGGCGGGCGGGGTTAATTGGAATACGTGATCTAGAGACATAAATCTTGGAAATAGAAAATGGAAAGTATTAATTGCAACTAACTTTTAAAGATAGGCATCGCTCGTTTGGGCTGTGTTACAAACTTACAACAAAACACTGCAATGCATCATTAATAACGAGTTGAAGCGACTCCAGTTCGAGATGACGCCACCTAGCGGAGTTAATATAAGTATAAACGCGTGAATCGCGAGACCCTAGTCCAACGTATGGCACCACTCGTACACGAATAACTGCCAAATGGATTAATTTATTTTAATTAACAAATTCCCAATTAACTCTCAAAAGTGGTCAGTTACAATGTGTTATTAATGAATTAAACTTGTATTTAAAAACTCGAGGTGGCAATAACAGTACATATGTTATTGGCCACATATTGTTGAATATAATACACCTTTACGGTATACACATCAAGAACTGGCACTATGTTAATCAATCAAAGAGCAAGCCGATTCGTACTTAAATCTAGAGAAGTGAAAACAGAAAGACTAGTCGCCCATTACCTCTGATCATGAGGTAAAGTAAAAGAGAACTGCCTGTTTTAAAACACATGTTTGTCTGAAAATATTGTTGTCATACTGATTACCACTGCCTAGAGTATTATTCAGCATGTGTGTACATGATCATAGATGTGTCAATAACTTTGTTACAAAAAATGTATCTTGTCATGGCAAGTGTTCATATGATACAGTGAAACCCTGATAATCTAGAAACCATAACTTCAGGACATAATATACCTTGCAATATACATGATTAATTTCTTTCAAAATCCAGAAAAATACATTAGTTATTAACTTCCATACTGTATGAAGCATGTCAGTTCAAATTGCACAACCAACAAAATTACCTGATAAAACAGTTCGGTATTATTCAAAGTTATGCAGACAATTACGCATTTAAAACTTGCAAAATTTACTATTGCATTACAACAGTACACATCCACGTATTGCACCTATCCTTGGCAAACACCCCAGAAGATGTATGTATCAGCAGTATAGCCTCTCATACTAGAGTACAGTTGTAGTTGTCGAATATTAGCATAGAAACCATGCAAGTTGGCTCCTTTCCTCCAGCCATCTTTTCACTGCATAGCACATAGGCAACATTTGAATGACATGTTGGTGTGCTATGATATATATAAATGGGCGATGTTGGGAGGTGAAGTGTTGTATTCATGCCCTGTTCAGGTTGAAACACTTGTTCAGTGTTAAGCTCCCAACTGAATACATATCCTCACTTGCTGTATTAAGCCGCCAGCCCACTCCTGTAAAAGAAAACCAAATTTGTAGTACGTATTGGAAGAATTCAAATTTTATTTTCAACTGGCAGACATGGTTGAAATAATAACTCATTCAAACATATTCCATACAACGAACTTGTGAAAGAACATTAAATTTAGATGCTCTTCCGAAAATCACATTTAGATACGTGTACAGTATGTAAGGGGCCATCTATAAAGTAAAGAGGGAGGTATGTGGGTAAGCGTGACGAAGCGCTATATGAATGTGGGGGTCTCTGCATCAGTCTTATGTAACGAATCGTAATATTTCCAAAGTTTATTCCAAAAGCATTTCAACGGAAAACCAACTACATACACTAGAAATATTAAAACCCAAGATATAGTTCAAGAGCATCCCAACAGAAAACCACCTCTACTATAATATCAACATTTAGAAGCACAGCAAAACATGACGCGAACTCATACGCGCGATCCATGCAGTACATGGATTATGTTGAATAGAAATGGCTTGACGAGCATAGTGTGGACATTCACAGCAATCCCCCATTTCAAAAACTGTATTGGCGTTTGGACCCCAGTAATCTCCCTGGGCAACACGATGAATCCCTGGGAGGAAACTTAGTGAGGGGATAGATACGTCACCAAAAATATGCTTTTGTGATGTCATGAGTGCATATACACTATATCAGTTGCTTTCACAAACATGAACATGTGTTGCTTTTTTATTAGTTTTACAAAACTTTTATTTTATGTGTAAATAACGAATCGGTGCAGCTTTGCTACACATATAATAATATTATAGATATATCCACATTCAAGTGTATATTTTACGTTCACATATTCTCATTCATTGATGACCTGGCTCAATATCCGTGTAACAGCGGCTGATTTAAATGTTGAATACGTGTTTTCAATTCCACACCAAGTACATTATACTCACTAGAGATGCACGTGTAGACGGTTAAGGCAAAAACAAAAACAAAACAGCGGTCACCCTTGTTCGTCATCATTCCATTCAGAGTGACCCTGCGTGACCGGCCGCGGGCACTGTGTAAATGCCTGTCAATTCGTGTCTTCTTCTCTGTGACACAATTTCCTGTATCAAGCACACCGATCTCTGGCCATTTCAAACTGGCCGATGGGTAGTTCTCATAATCCCACCACTACTCTACTGCCATAGCTTCTGAAATGACACCATGTGTGTGTGTGTGTGTGTGTGTGTGTGTGTGTGTGTGTGTGTGTGTGTGTGTGTGTGTGTGTGTGTGTGACATGTGTCCCTGTCCACTGTGTATATCAGTCAACTTTCTACGTCCCCAGGAGAGGCATACTTAAGGCAATCTTATCAGACCACCTTTTATATTATCTGCTGAAGAAGGGTAGAACGATGTCACGTTGTGCAGGTGAATTATGAAAGACCCTGCATTGCCATCTTCTCCCTAGGAGTGAAAAGTGCCAACCTGGGAGAGAGAGCCAAGACACTTATTGATGTCAACAGGAGATTTAAGCACAATAAACATGCCTCTGCAATCAAACATAGAAATAGGACCAAAGCAGGTCTGGATACAACAAATAAAGAAGAAGTAATTCTAAGCATACTGTCAGACACCAACTTCGGTAATGTCTAGGGATGGGGGTATTCATGCAATAGTTTGCCTAACTGGACAACATCTCAGGATTTCAGTTAGGTTGGAAGTACATTAATATTTAAACAAACATTCCGGATTTCGACATACACATCTTTCGAAACGGTGTACACAGTGTTAATGATCAGCAGTTACAATGGTAAACTATAGCCTAAAACGAACTAGAATCTACATCCACACATGTCATATAGTTACAGTTGAACCTCGGTTTACGGTCACCTCATTAATATAGCCACATTGCAATTAAGGTCACCCTAGGACAGTCTCAAATTAGTTCCATATATAGTGTAAAGTATAGGACATTTGTCTCACTAATATGGTCTACTCGCTGTTCAAATTACTTTTACCCTGTCCCAGTAGTGACTTTCATAGTGAAGTTCCATATATATGTACGTATGTATATATATTTATCAAATGTCGCAAATTTGACAGCGCGCATTCAACAAAGTACAGCTAAGAGGTCCGTCAAATACACATTTTATTAATGTATACGTACTTATTAAGAATTATGCATATCCGTAAAGCATATTGTACACTGAACACGAAACGCCAACTCTTCATTCTGCTGTATCAGCAATATTAAATTATAGGCACTTTTCGCCGGGGACCCGTACGGAGCGTCACTGTGCTTCAAAAGACCGACTCCTGTCTCCATAAAAATGAAGTCTCCTGTACGCCGTGAAATATGCATAAACAGTCCCCCGTGTATATATATATATATATATATATGAGAACTGGATACTGTGCTCTATATATATATATATATATATATATATATATATATATATATATATATATATATATATATAAGTACCTTTTATTATTATTCATCGATCGTTTAAAATGTAGGCGAAACTAGATCAACGGCGCCGTGAAATATGCATAAACGGTCCCCCGTATGCCGTATATACAGTATATATATATATATACATACGGCCTGTATATGCCGTATATATATATATATATACGGCCTGTATATGCCGTATATACTGTATATACGGCATATATATATATATATACATATATATATATATATATATACAGCCTGTATATGCCGTATATATATATATATATACAGCCTGTATATGCCGTATATATACGGCATACGGGGGACCGTTTATGCATAGTTCACGGCGCCGTTGATCTAGTTTCGCCTACATTTTAAACGATCGATGAGGAATAATAAAAGGTATGTTCTTATATAGCACAGTAACCAGTCCTCAGGACTGCTCAAAGCGCATTACACTTTAATCCATGACAGACCTGTTCAATCGAACACCATCTCGACTTCTCTGGGACGCATCCAGCCACATTGCAATTAATGTGCGAAGACAATTCGTACACAAATATTCACCACTATATATAGCCAGGTACTCATTCACACAGCTGGAGAACTGGAGCAATGTACAGTGGATGAACTTGCCCAAGGTTCGACACCGCAGCACAGGATTCCAACCTGGGTTCTCTCGATTGAGAGGCCGATGCTAGATCCACTGCGCCACTGCATTCAACAAACTGTAAGTGTTTCAATATATGATAAATACAGTTATCGTTACAATCCATTTTGACACACAATTTAAGTTTTTAATAATACTTCTGCTACCACGTGTGCATGTATGTTCTCAGGCTGTCTCAAAGATATGGTGGAATCAATTGCATCATCATCGACTACAGGATTGGAAATTATACACAGGGATTTAGATTTAACAAAAGCAAAGTTGAGTTACTAAACCAGAGGTGATTATTGTGTCAATTAATAAAACACATCTAAACATAAAACTGAGACCGAGTGATGGACGTGACACAGTAATTGCATGTAAATAGACCACATACTTTTACTGGACAGCAGGCCTGGGGTAATAGTAATATGTAATAGTAACGATTACAAATATTGATGTAACAGTAACAGCAACAGGTTGCAAAAACTTAATGACTTAATGCAATAGTAAGAGTAATAGGAAGCAATGTAATAGTAATTGAGCTATTACTTTTATATTGTTATTGAATAATTTAAAGTGAATTTCAACTACATAACAATTCCATTTGATTAGGTTGTAGATTCCACTAGTTTATCCAGGTTTTATGGTTGCACCCCCTTGTCAACTTCAGCATGGCCCTGGTGAAGTTTTACCCCAGAGTTTTATGAGCGTTTACAAAGCAAGAGACACTGGTACAGTGTGACTGCTGCATTGACTAAAGGGATTAAACTGGGCTTTCACTGCTTTGATGCCAGTTCTGCCAAGTGCCAACTACCCTTTTCAACTAAGCCTGTGGGTTTAATGACTGCCTCCATGGTGCACACAATTGAGCCTAAACTACAGTGGGTGTGGAAAACATCGTGATGTATTGAGCCAATAATGAACTGTCCACCAAGCACCAGGCACCAGTAGTGCAATGTGGTGTATTTAGACTGTAATAAATTATAATCCACCAAGTTACGTGGCATTGACTATTGCTTTTGTCTTTCATTCATGTAGGGTATTAATTTTAAATAGAATATATATATATATATATATATATATATATATATATATATGTTATATCCTTAGTCCACTTAATTAGTAGATTGTACTAAATATGGTATACCATATATATATATATATATATATATATGTATATGTTTTGTTGTAAATATTTATGATTTTTTTTATACTTTATAATACTTCCCTGATGAAAGTGCTTGACGTTCTCGAATATTATTTAAAATACTTTGGGCGTGGGTATCAATAAATGGCAAATTAGATTTTTGGTATTCACCTGTCTTGTTTAACTTCTTGAGACTGTGAGTCAAACAATTGTACTTATTGTATTTATACATACCGTGCATTATACCATAACAAGTTCCGGTAAAATATGTAATAGTACTAGTAATTGCTTCTAATGTAATAGTAATAGAAATAATTCAGCATGTAATAGTTATAGGAAGGAAACAAAGTAATGGTAATAGTAATATATTACATTGCAATGTAATTGACCCCAGGCCTGCTGGACAGCAGCACTAGTCTCATGAACGCAGCACACAAACTGGTTATTATTTGTTTACAGACATGTACCATATTTGTTTTTAACTACAATAAAGACTTCCCGACTGGTTTGCAAGTACATGCTGTCCAGTTAGTATTTTTTAGTTGGATTGGTGTATTAAAATTAATGTTCTATCGTCATTGTAATTGTGTTGGCTAAACAATTATTTTCACATGAGCATTTTTATTACAATTTTGTACTATGGAAACAGTAAAACAATATGCAAGCTTCATCAAAAACTGTTGATACTTTACAATGTACTATGAATACACTTGTAATATACTACGCTTCTTGTTTAATGTATTAACTAATTAATTTATGTTACAAATGTAATAAGCTGTTTTATAATGATTAATTTTACATTATTTAATTACTTTGTGATTGATGTATTAATCACTGTTCGATGTGATTATAATAAATTGCACATAATAAGACAATATGCAGTTAAACAGTAATACTTCTCTTGCACTATAAGGCTAATTTACATTATTTAAAAAATGTTTTATCTGTTTCATGTGACATTAAAAGATATATTATTATATGGGATTTTCTGCTACGTGTAATGTGTCAGATCATATAAAAATGTAAACAGTTAAGGATAAAGATGCTTTAATTTTCCTAACAGCATTACAAAAAATACAAATTATATAAATATATATATATATATATACTAGCATATGTAACAATATCGAAATACAAAAAATACAATACAACTGAAGATATGTAGTCAGCAAAATATACATTTTGCAAAAAATTATTTAAAAAAACGAAAGAAATAGCTGTGGGATGGGAGACTCCTACCAAGATCAGAACTTATCGCTATCGTAGGAGCCACCCAGAAAAAAATATTCAAATATATTCTTAATGTATCTAATCCTAAGTTTTTTTTATAACAAGAAGATGGTTATGTCAAACATTTTAAAAGTTATAATAGTCTTTCTCTTACATAATGTACATGGTAGTTGTTTTATTGATGCAATGTGCTTTTTAATGTGTTGTGTATGTGTTGTGTAGGCATATGCACATGTAGTCATGCAAGCGAATACGGGTGTATACAGATTTAGTAGTTGTATTTGTATTGACTGTATTACTCATTTATACTACATTAATTTAGTTGGCATACGTAGCATTATAGCATATTGCACCTGACGTTGTATTTTTCTAACATATGGTGTTTGGCATAACTTGAAAATCCTCTTAAACTATGGGTCACTATCTTGTCTTTCACTAAATCAGGGATATTATTGATAACATGAGGTAGGTTATATTTAAGACACTTATGTTTATGGTAGTTTAATTAAACAGCAATAGATGCAATACCATATTAATAATACGTTAATGTATATTGCGTTAAGCCAAAGGAAATATATTTTACATAAAAGTTTCTGATGGGAGTGTGCACTTAGCGAACATTGCCGTTCATTACAACGCAAGTGTTGGAAACGAAAAATGCACGTTTATACATTTTATTGCAAATCACAACTGCGGTAGGCCCCCTACATGGTTCCCAGTGAAGCGTTGTGTTATATTAGTATAAGGCAAGGTTGATTTCACCACGTCAGACAACTGATTATATTGTTGGTTTATGGAACGAAAGCGGACTCATACAGAGCAATCTTCTCTCGCGAACGTTGTAAACAGAATAACTGGCAAATTTCCGGCGTTCAATAATATTACCTGATTTTCGCGCATGCGTGCGCGTCCTCCAAACCTCCTCTGGGTTATACCCTACTGGTGCGGCGGACACTGTGGAGTGCATATCTAGATAGTTCCAAATGTTATGTTATGCTTTGTATTAAGTTTGTAATAATAATAATATAATAATAAGGTAATTTCTTTTGCGTCTAAATCCTCGGAAAAAACTCAGAGTTGTATCAATACAAAAGGGTTAGTCAGTCTCAGAATCGATAATATGTATTAAAATCGTGTCAACAGATGGATCAATATGCCAGGGAACTCAGGTGGATACGCAAGGTTATATAACTGAGTAATAGTTTCAACTGATCTAACATTAAGATATACGCGGGAGGATATCCCAAAGAGTTGATGCAGCAACAGAAAATACCCTATAATTCCTAGATATGTTTTTTTTTACTATAGAAACAAATGGTAAATCAGAAGTTTTTAGTTGATGTAAGCTGGATACTAGGCTTATTTACAGGAGTAAGTAATGAATGCAAGAAATATGCTGGTTGCTTGCATGAAAGTGCTGATGTAATAACATAAAGTCGTTAGGCTTAGTTGTAGGCTTTAATCAACATAAAAATTCAACGCATTCTCAAAGTGCAACTGCACTGAGCTGTTATAATAATATCACGGTAGAGCAGCTAAACTGCAGAACAGTCAAATTCACTAATACATCTGCAGAACTGCCAAACGCATAAACAAATTAAATAACATTACTATGTCATTCTACCCTTGCTAGAAAAACAGTCATTATTAGCCCACTTAAAGGTCCAGGCGTACAGGGGTTCGACGAACACGTTCAGAGCGTCGAAGCTGATGGTCGCCTTCTCCCTCAGGATGTTCAACAGGAATTTCAATGGACACGGGTCGTCGTGGACTGTCGACAGAAGCGGGAACTCCTTCGGGTTGATGTAGCCGTTCATCTGCTGACGACTCGCCTGTCGGGGCCAAATGTCGGAGGGACACAGTCGTTTCCCGGCCATCGGGATAGCGGACATGAGCGTACTGAGGATTCGCTTGAAGAAGTTCTACTTGGTCCACGAGTGGTTCGACTTTGCTGTGACGTACATGCCTTTTGAGTAAGATGGATCCCGGCGTACATAGCCAAGTCGGTACGGACCCTCCGGTTGTAGAGCGTCTAGCAAAATTTAACAGCCTCTCATGAGGAGTCACGTTGGTTGCTGTTGACAATAGCGAGCGAATAGAGTGCAACGCATCAGGCAGTACAATTTGCCAGCATTTGGGAGGCAAATTACGCGACTTCAGTGCCACGGTGATCGCCTTCCAGACTATTCCATTGTATCTCTCCGTCTGGCCATTTCCTTGAGGATTATAGCTTGTAGTTCTGCTGCTAGCGATGCCTTTATTCATTAGGAACTCCAGAAGCTCTCTGCCCATGAAGGAGGACCCACGATCAGAATGAATGTAGGCGGGCGTTCCAAATAGTGCGAACAATTGACACAGACGGCTGATGACAGTAGGCGTAGTCATGTCTGCACATGGAAACACAAAGGGGAACCTAGAGTACTCATCTACAACAGTCAGAAAGTATAGATGTTTGTCAGTACTTGGCAGTCTTTAAAGTCCACATTAAGTCGTTCGAATGGCTGTGTGGCTTTAATGAGATGCGTGTTTTCTGGCTGATAGAATCTAGGTTTACTCTCTGCACAGACTTTGCATGAGCTGGTCAACCGTCGCACGTCTTCAACCGAATAAGGTAAGTTCTTTGATTTCACAAAGTGGAGCATACGTGTCACTCCAGGGTGACATAGTGACTCATGGAGTTCGATTAGTTGACGAAGGTCCGTGCCTATAGATGAACAAAACGACCTCGAGAAAGTGTCAGAAGGTATGTTTTCCTTTCCTGGACGATACATAATATCGAAGTCGAAGCGAGATAGCTCCATGCGCCAACGCATCATTTTGTCGTTCTTTATCTTAATTTTCTGTCCTTTGTCGAACATGTAGCTGACAGATTTTTGATCAGTTTTCAGAGTGAAATGTTTTCCAGTTAAATAATGGCTCCAATGACCAACTGATTCAATGATTGCCTGTGCCTCTTTTTTAACTGATGCGTGACGCGTCTCGGGCCCCTGAAGCGTGCGAGAAAAGAAGGCTACAGGACGTCCAGCCTGATTTAGTGTAGCAGCTATAGCCGATTCAGATGCGTCAGTCTCAACCTCGAACGGTAGGGCCTCATAAATTGCAGTCACCACAGATCCTTCAATATCACGTTTGAGTTGTTGAAATGCCATTTCAGCTTCCTTCGATGCCGGAAACGTTGTCGTGATACTAAGAGTGCGAATCTTGTTCGAGTATTCGCGATTCCACTGTGAGTAATAGGCGAAGAACCCAAGGACCCTGCGGAGAGACTTCATGTCGTGAGGCATAGCGAGCTGATGTAGAGGTCGAAGACGCTCAGGATCGGGCCGCATGTTACCATCCTAGCCAAGTATGCTCAGTTTTGTTGTGGAGAGCACACATTTGTCCTCGTTGTAAACGATGTTCTTCATTTCAGCTGCCTTCAGGAACCGTTCCAAGTTTGCATCGTGTTCGGCTTGCGTCATACCGCAAACAGTGATGTCATCTAAGTATGCGAATGTTCCATCAAGTTCTGCCTCCTTAATGAACGAGTCCATAATACGCTGGAAGCAAGCCACGCCGTTTGTGACGCCGAATGGAATGCGGGTGAACTGATAGAGATTTCCACCAGATTCGAATGCCGTATATGGTTTGTCTTCATTTCTTATGGGCACCTGGTGATATGCGCTGCGCAGATCTATGGTGCTGAACACACGGTACTGAGCTATTTTGTTGACCGTCTCATCGATGCGAGGGAGAGGGTACCCATCGAGTAGCATGAACCTGTCGACCGTCTGAGAGTAATCAATCGCGAGACGCTTCTTATGATTGTCGTCCTTTGTGACAAAAATTTGTGCACGCCAGGGGGAATTACTGGGTTCTATAATCCCTTCACGTAATAGTCGCTGAGTTTCTTTTTCAATGAACTTACGATCGTCAAAGCTGTAGCGACGCGATTTTGAAGCAATGGGATGACAATCAGCTGTCAGATTAGCGAAAAGTTCTGGAGGATCAACGCACAAAGTGGTTAGTCCGCAAAGCGCCAAGGGTAGCTGATCTCCCCCGTATTTCAATGTGACACTCTCATGCTGCTGCTGAAAGTCTGACCCGAGGATAACGTGTACGCATAGCTCGGGAAGTATGTACAATCGAACGTTTTTGTAGTCACGTCCCTTTAATGTTAGGTCAACTTCACAAAACCCAAGCGCCTTAGCTGAAAGAGACGCTGAAGCCATGGAAACAACATTGTCCGAAGGGTAAGTCGTTATAGACTTTTGTCTGATAAGCTTTGGATGAATGAAGCTCTCAGTACTACCACTGTCAATCAGGCCTTCAACTTCTAGCCTGTATAAGCCAATCTTACACATTGCTTTAGATAGCGTTGATGGGCCAGTTACAGACGTCACAGATGCAATAGTTGGACGATTCAGCGGATTCATCCCAGTTGATGCAACCTTGGAAACAGGTTCCGAGCGACAAACTTTCGCGAAATGTCCCTTCTTTTGACATTTATTGCATATGGCTTCACGTGCAAGACATTTTGCACGTGGATGTCTAGCATTACCACAGAAGAAACATTTATTGTTAACAGCGGCAGACGCAAAAGAACGATCAGTTGAATCCTCCTCAACAGCAGATTTTTTTTCACCGGCAGCTGCACTGAATGAGGGTACAGGTGGAGCACAGTACAGCTCTGAATTCTTCTGCGCCAAGTCTAATGACCTAGCCTGATCAAACATGGCCGCTAAGTCTAACGTCTTATTTTCCAAGAGGCGTTGACGGATCAATGATGATTGTAGACCGCTGATGAATGCGTCTCTGATGGATTCCTCTCGGTGTAGAGCAGCAGTAACACTTTTGAAGTTACAGTCTTTGCTTAACGTTTTTAGAGCCTGTAGATATTCGTCTAAAGTTTCACCGGCTTGTTGGCGACGTGTAGCCAGGAGGTGGCGAGCGAAAATCTCATTCGTAGGTTTTATGTACAAAGCTTCCAAAGTATCAATAGCGTTTTCGTAGGTGGCACATTCCGCGATGCTCTCATAGATCTTCGGCGTAACGTTAAGTTTATCCAGTCCTTCTGCAGGAAGAACAGACACAACGTTTTGGAATGTTTTCAACCAGTGCGTCCACTCTTTAGATGCTGCTGATGAGTTTGGATCAGTATCAAGACGTTCTGGTCTGAGTAGCCTATCCATAGTAGCAGTGAACCGCAATAGCAATGGGCCGAAGTAGTCGCCCGATTATCGCTCAGTAGAATGATTGCCAGCGAGTCCACGATTGAAGTTGCCCAAGTACATATTATTTGAGCAACTTTTATATTGATTCAATTGATGTAATAACACAAAGTCGTTAGGCCTAGTTGTAGGCTTTAATCAACATAAAAATTCAACGCATTCTCAAAGTGCAACTGCACTGAGCTGTTACAATAATATCATGGTAGAGCAGCTAAACTGCAGAACAGTCAAATTCACTAATACATCTGCAGAACTGCCAAACGCATAAACAAATTAAATAACATTACTATGTCAAGTGCTTGGTAAGGAATAGTACATATTTTTTAATGAGACGATACCGGACAGGAAGCCAATGAAAAGACTTCAGAAGAGGCATTGAGTGCTAAGCAATTCTGTATACATTGTAATCTCATTTGGCATCGATTTTTGGATGGCTTGACGGAGCTTTTCCTAGGCAAAAGATCATGTGATGGATATGTCATTGCCGAGAAGGTTAGCGGTTTCCCACGGGAACAACCGTACAATAGTAAGTATGTCAGTATTCCACGTTGATATGCATTGGGTTTGTTTGTTCACTCATTCATTCGTAGTCTCCCCCAATTATAGGCCACACGAATTAATAATTCGTCCATATCCAATTAAGGACGCGGTTGTTTAGCATTAACGCGTCGAGCCGTTGATCTAGTTCGCCATTTTGCCTACATTTTAAACGATCGATGAGGAATGATAAAATGTATGTTCTTATATATATATAGCACAGTATCCAGTCCTCAGGACTGCTCAAAGCGCTTTATACTTTACTCCCTGGCAGACTTGTTCAATCGAACATCATCTCGACTTCTCTGGGAAGCATTCAGCCACACTGCAATTAATGCGCGAAGACTATTCGTACACAAATATCCACCACTGTCTATAGCCAGGTACTCATTCATACAGTTGAATGAACTGGAGCAACGTATAGTGAACGAACTTGCCCATGGTTCGACACCGCCGCACAGGATTTGAGAGTCCGAAGCTCTAACCACTGCACCACGGCGCTACACTGATAACTTAACTTCTTTGGATAACTTGCCTGATTATTCTGGTTCTAAAGTAAGGCTTTGTGGTGTTATGTTTCCCCGCCTTTACGTATCATTTTTGGGGGAGAAATTAACGCGTTAAAATTTAAATTAAAGAATTTTAATTGCGAAATCAAGATTCAGCTTTCAAGTGGCAGTGCCGGCGTTGCCAACCGCTCTCCGTTGCGGCGTTGACATGCCACCCAGTAACTCACATAGGCGGTTCCAGGGGGACTGGGGTCTCGTGCCATCCTAGACCTTTGGAATATGGCGTGCCCCCAGACCTTTTTGAATTGGCCCCCGTTTCCATGCCCCCTAGACCTGCGTAATGTGCCGCCGTTTAGATTACAATAAGGTGAAGTCACGACGATGCACCCGTTGATGAAAATGTTTCAACAGCACCCCCCCCCCCCCCTGTCTTCCGATGTTACAGTCGAGCCAGCCGAGAAAGTCGAGCCAGCCGAGAAGCTGAATAAGAGCACCCCCCCCCCCCCCCCCCCCCCCCGGCTTCCGATGTACTGAATGATCCGACAGTGGAGTCGTGCTGAAAGTCCGGCTCAGACCACCGTATACGAATTTGCGTCGGCTGCCAGTGAAGGTTTTTGCCCCCCCCCCAGACTATCCTCTCTGGATCCGCCCCTGGTTGATCCCTTATATTCCTTGCCAGGGGATGTAAAAGGTCAGAAATAAATCATGTAACTTGTAGTGGACTCACAGAACTAGCTTGTATCTCAATCTCTGTGACCGACAATTAGAACGCGGACCTCGCCCCCGCTCCCATCTGTACGCTCTGAAGGACCGTATGAATCGAATTAATCATATGGACAATTGTGAACGACCCCATGCTCGTTAATCCGCCTTTTATTTAAAGAAAACTTTAATTGGCAATTTGGTATAAATGTCTAGATTTGTCATACACTGCGGTTTAGCATGCTCTACAATTGTAATAATTGTACAGCAATTGTAATTTTGATTTTAATCTAGCGAAGAAAGAAACTTAATGCCGAGAAGTATAGATAGTAGGGACTACTTGTTTAATAAGTGAAACACGTTGTGACAGCGTTGATGCGCGTAGACCACTCAGACCTGACACGTTCCGGAACAGCACCCGCTCCAGCTACCCGAGAGGCGTCGGGACGACGTGAGTTACCCCGTCATCCTGGAGGTGTTCAGACCACCTCACACCGCCCCGTCAACTGGGAGGCGTCCCGGCCCATGGAGAGACCATTGCAAAGTTCTGTATCTGTGGACAGATTACATTACGTTTTGGACTATAATCCCGAGTCGAATTACTTATCACTGGTGGCATAGGGTGTTACTTGTGGATGCCGTCCGCTTCACAATGACAAATCAACGTCATCATTCATTGGCATCGGAACCGGGGTGAGCCCCCAATAATTTAGATACGGGGCTGGACATAGGATTAGGCCCCCAGTATTTAGGGAAGGGTGTTGATTTTGGGTGCAATTTAGGTTTTTGGTGAGCCCAGATCGGGGGGTGTGTGTGTGCAATTGGACGTTTTTTGAGAGTCTGAAGGCGGGTTTTGGGGAAGCATCAAGGGGGATGCAATTGAAGATTTCTGGTGATTCTCATCACCCGGAATATTCACCATGTCCCGAAGCCTGACATACACATACACGTGTGCACGTACATACACACACACACGCACACACACACATGCACACACGTGCGCGCGCACACACACACACGCGCGCTGCACATACGAATGCTTGCAAGGACGCAATGTGCACAAACACACAGTAATCGGTCAGTAACAATGTTGTGTCTTACATTGCAGTGCCTGAGAACGTGCCGGTATCACACTTCTGGCTACGCTGTCGCTGTCTTTTTAGTTTTATTTGTTTTCGCCTCCTGGTTTAGTATAATATTGTTCAGCCTTCCCAATGAGCGCTCCTCTGAGGAACCACTGGAGGCGCGTCCCAGGTGGAGTCCATCGGGACGACATCTCTGGAGACCCGGCCCCAATCTCCAGGGCGTAACGACCCAGGCCACCGTCGAGCAGACCATCGGTACGGCCTATTTTTTCTCGGCGGAGGGCACCCGCCTTACCACGGGCTGGCTGTGGTCGCTGCTTCCCATGCAGGAGGCCGACTGCGAGAATTAGATCTCTTGCCAGGTGTGTCAGGGCACAACACTGGCAGGAAGGAGAGTATCCCGAGAACTAGAGTCACTCCGGGGAGGCCCACAGACCATCTTGCAGTGGCACTCGATACTCCCCGGAGTGACAGTCGGTCTACCATCGGCAGGGGGATTTCGACCTACCTTTGCCCTACTTAATTTGTTCATATGGCTACCCAAGGTTCCTCACCCAACATCTACGGTCGGCGATCGAAATTTCAAAATTCTATTCAAAATTAAAGTTCAACGAGACCCGGTGAACTGGACATTTGGCTGAAAGATGTTTTATTATTTCAAATTCAGTACTCGGTGACAGTGTACAGTATGCCGGCCAGTGCACGAAGCCGAGCGTCACGAGCAGCCACGTTACCACCAGGAGCTGCCACGATACACCCAGGGGCTGCCGATATACCACCAGAGCAGCCACGTTACTATCAGAGGCAGCGACGATACCACCAGGCACACATATGAAGTATAACTTATATTTATCAGCAATCTCAGTGGTACAGAAGGAAGATGGAACGTTCGATGGAATTCCTAGTGTATCGAAAACACACAAACATTGGTTAGTCTCTGAAGTTGAGCCCCCAACATCCGGAACGTCAGAACCTGGGTGTCATGAAAACCTTACTGGATAGATACAACAATTAACATTGTACCAGTGGCGGTCGACGGGGGGGGGGGGGTAAAGCCCAGTGACAGGGAACTACGCCAGTGTGGGTACCGAAGTTGTGTTAATGGACATGAAAGAACAACAAAGTCAGAAAGGAAAGACCCAAGAGAAGAAGTGCACAAACACACCCAAGTTCAATGTCATGTCAACGGAATGCAAGAAATGGTAGAAGAATGTGGGGCGCGGTGGTCGAGTGGTGATGCACCGGACCGTCGATCAATGGGTCGGTGTTCACTTCCGCCGAAGACCGCCTTTCCGAAAGCAATTTCAATCACCCCACGTTGCCTGTACGTGAGTATCGAAAGCGACACTGAACGCCGTTGGTTGGTCTATTCTATAACCTGATGCAAAGTGGAAGGCAGTAGGAAGATCGACTGTGTTGTTTGAATAAAACATATTAAAAGTGGTAATGATATTGACAATAGCTCTCTTTCTGTGGAGTATTAGGCACCTCGAGTAGCCTAGGATATGTATACTTGCCAACTCTCCCGGAATTTCCCTGAATGTCCTTGACTTTGGGTGTATCTCCCGGTCTTCTGGAATACAGGCAAATCTCCCGGACTTTTGCTTAAAATCTCCCTACAACAGCGCACCCCCCATCTTCGAGACAGCGCGACACCACGAGAGACGTGCTGAGACGGTCTGAACCGCCCAAGTTCCAGCGATAAATCTCCGTCTTCGTGACTGCGTGACACCGCGGGAGACGTGCTGAATTCCGCTGAAGTTCCGGCGAAAAATCTCCAACAGCATCCCCCCGCGTCTTCCGATGTCAATTATCTGAGGCAGCGTGACGAGACAGTGCGACACGGGAAACGCACTGAACCGCTGATGGTTCCCTCTGAATTAAAAAGGTTGGCACCAACTGTAACCCACTTTTGTTTGCTGCTACTTGTTTAGCATGTGTCTCTTTCTTTGCCTTTAGCATAGATTTATATCTTATACGTGGAGGTTTTTATTTTGATCTATGTTCCCAAATTTCTAGCACATATTTTTAAGTCACTAGGTGGCGCTTCGCAAAATGAAAATTTGTTCATGTAGGACGAGTACGTTCTACTTTTTATTTTGTATATAGCCATTTTGTAATTTCGTAATTGAAAACATACAAAGATATTAACAGTAATACTTATTATACACGTAGACATGTGAATTAATCCAAAACCGTGATGCAGATTTAACGGCAGTAAGCAGTCAAAAAAGAGACTAGTTTAGGGGACGCCATCCTCGCGCACCAGGGGTCGCTGCTGCTGATTACGTCAGTGCCAGCCAGCAGTATCGGCTGACTGGTCGCTTTGCAAAACTCTGAATTTAAGCTCAGCCTATGAAATCGCTCACTAGACAAGTGATTGGCGGCAGGTCAGGCGGGCATAATAAAATTAATTTCAACCAACCGTGGCTCGTGTTATATATTGGGATTCCAAGAAGTCGTTTATCCTTCTCAAATTGGGGCGGGTATTTGCGCTGTTCTAGCGGGTGATCTTAGGTCTTAGGTGATTTACTCCAAACACCCCAAAACTTGAGCTAACGCAGGAGTTGTGTAGTGCTTGTTTGTGCGCATGCGTTGTGGGTACTTTGTTTGTTTATTTTATAGGCACTTTAGTTGATTGGGTGTGGTGAAAGGGAGGTTCATGATCGCTGTTTGAAACGCTATGGGGCTTTCTAGTTCAGTAATCGGTGGTGGAATCATATTCCAGATTCGAACTGCTCGGGGGTAGAAAGAGAACACTGCTGCATTGATGCGGCAACTAGGGGCTACGTAGTGGCCACGATTTTTTGACTGTGTTAGACCTGGTGGGGGTGTGATGTTGATTATGTTATTTAATATTTTGTAAAATGTCATGGCTTGTTTGATAATGCGTCGTCGTTCAAGAGTTGACCATCCAAGGGTGGCTATTAGGTCTGCTGCATTTGTTTGGCGTCTGTGGTCATTTCTGACAAATCTGGCAGCACAGTGTTGTACTCTTTCAAGGTGTTTAATTTGGGTGGCAGTGTGTGGGTTCCATATGGGAGGCGTACTCGAGTTTTTGTCGGATTAGCATGTCACAGGCTGTTTCTTTTACTTCAGGTTTGCATGGTCCGAGGGTTCGTTTGATCATGCCTAGGACTTTTGAAGATTTGGAAGCTATGTCAGTGATATGGTTAGCCCAGGTTAGTTTAGAATCTAATTTTATTCCAAGATATGTATGGCTAGAGGCGGTAGAGAGTGGCATGCCAAAGAGTGAATATGAATGTAGTCTGGGTTTGGTTTTGTTTGTTGTTGGGAGATGCACACATTTAGATATGTTAAATTCCATCTGCCATTTATTAGACCATGTTTGTAGTTTGATCAGGTCAGATTGGAAAGTTTCGTGGTCGGTTTCGGATGTGATTTTGCGATATATAATGATGTCGTCTGCAAAGAGACGTACGGAAGATTGGACATTTTCGGTTATGTCGTTTATGTAGAGTAAAAATAGGACAGGTCGTAGGACTGAGCCCTGTTGTACACCAGATTTGTGCTGTCCGACAGGGCTCTTTTGAATGAGACTCTCTGTTTGCGATTGGATAGAAACGATTTAATCCAGTTTTGTGTGTTTCCAGTTATTCCATAGAAAGCTAATTTGGATAGGAGGCGTTTATGGGGGACTTTGTCGAAGGCTTTGGCGAAATCGAGTAAGATGGCATCTATTTGTGTCTTATTGTCCATAGCTGTCATCCAGTCGTGGACTGTCTCGATGAGTTGGGATTCACAAGACAGACCTGGTTGGAATCCATGTTGGAAGTGGATGATGATGTTATGTTTGTGTAAGTGTTTCCACATGATGCTTAGAATGATGTGCTCCATAACTTTGCAGAGGATGCATGTTAACGAAATTGGTCTATAATTAGCAGGGTCTGATTTGTGGCTTTTTTGTGTATTGGTGTTACTAGTGCTTGGAGCCAGTCATCTGGGAGTTTGCAAGTGTTGTATGATTGCTAGAAAATGTGTGTGATGATGGGGGCAATTTCCACTGCAGTCTCTTTAAGGACTCTGGCTGGGAGTTCGTTGGGGCCTGTAGCTTTAATTTGGTTTAGGTTTTCAGTTGCTTAATTACTCCGTCTATCCCGATTTCGAGGGAGGGCATATCGGGATAGATGGATGGAGCTAATTGGGGGATGGGGTAGATTTACTGAGTAAACACGGAACTAAATTGGTTGTTAAGTGTATTTGCTTTGTCGTGATCATTTGTGATTGGTTGGTCGTTTGCTTGCAGTGTAGGGATGCCAATGTATTCTCGTTTGTTTGCTTTAATGAATGACCAGAATTGTTTTGGGTTTGTTTTTAGGTTGTCTCCAATGTGATTATTTAGATAGTGTGAGTAGGATTTGGTTGCAGCTTTAGTGGCTTGTTTTCGGAGTTGCCTAAACCTTTCCTAGTCACTATTACGCCCAGTTTGTTTTGCTTTTTTATGGCTTTTGTTGCGTTTTCTTTGCATTCTTATTATTTCACGTGTTATCCAGGGGAAGTGGGTTTTTGCTTTGGTGTTGCGGCTGGGAATATTATTGTTGACTAGTGAAGTAAGATTGTTCCGGAAAAAGTTCAAATTTGTGTTGACATGTGTTGAATTTGGGTTCGTGTCAAAGTATGTTGTTGTTAGTTGTTTTATGTCATCGTTAAGCTTATCCCAGTTTGCAGATTTATATTGGAACACTTTGTGGGGTGGTTTACTGTTACGGATTGGATTTAGGTTTACGTTAAAGGTCACAGCTTCATGATCACCCATGCTGGGAGTGGTGTGAGTGTTAGCAATTATCGATGGATTAGAAGTGAGTATGAGGTCAAGGATATTGCCGGAATCAACTCGTGTGGGATCGTTGACCATGTTTTGTAATCCAAATTCTCTAATTATTTCTAGCAGTTTGTTATGCTTGCTGGCATTTCTGTTGTCAGTGGTTTGCTGCTTGCCCCAGTTAATATCAGGAAGGTTGAAGTCACCTGCTATAACTACATTAGGAGAAGTTTTTTGTGATCTGTACAGTTTTATTTGGGATTCGTGGAGAGCTTCAAGGGATTGAAGGTGGTCACTGGGGGGTCGGTAGTAGGATGCAAAGTATATGGATTTGTTTCGTGTGAAATGGATTTTTGTCCATACTATTTCACAGCTTGAGTTTAGTTTTGTAAGTGGTTCTGCTACAATGTCATCGCGGAAGGCTATGAGAACTCCACCACCATGGGTGTTTCTGTCCTTTCGGATGGCGCTATAGTTAGGTCGTAGGAACGAATAGGTGGGGTAGTTTTCGTCTATTTTGGTTTCGACTAGGAATATGATGTCAGGATTATATGACTGAATAGTTGTTTTTAATTGGGTTGTCTTTGCGATGCTTTTGACACTGTTGGTATTGATTAGAATTCCGCTAAGTGTGTTACGTTTGATTTTCTTACGGCGTTCAGGTGTTGATGCATTTTGAGGGTTTAGTCCAAAGTTTGGATCCCAGGTTTGGGATGTACGACTCGTGTTTGTTTGAGAGATCTGTGTGTGGGGGTCAATATTTTGGTTATTTTAGTCTGTGTCATTAAGGCTGTTATATCGGTTGTGAGAACATTCCAATAAGTGGTCTTGGAAGAAAGAATGACTGTAGTTAGGATGGTCGCATTTCATGCAGTGCCAGGAACAGGAACTGTTACAGAGGAGATTATATTGATCTGGACTTATGTCACAACATTTAATGTGTACACATTGGTTGCACCGGTTGCAGCATACTGCTCGGTGATTTGAAGCAACAGGCTTTTTGCAAAATCCACAGGGGTGTCTGACTGGGCCGGGGTTTGTTTGGATGCCCCCACAGAGGATTAGTAGGACAAGATAACATGTTTTGTGTCCCGATGTAGAGATTGCATAAGCCAGTTTGGTGTGGTACTTGTTACGGGAGTCTCTGGTGAAAGCTAGTGCCAGTCTAATACTTGTGTCAGTCCAGCAAGACCTGTCATATGTTAGCAGACCATTTGGATCGTCCATGAATTGGGTATGGTCCAGGGAATTTGGGTATGAATGCAATAATAATACTAATCAGAACTACCACTGGTGTGCCCATTTTGGGTGGCACCATCATAACAGCAGCTATTGCACAAGCTGCTTTGCTTGTACAGTTATGTTATTGCAGTAAAACAAAAGCAAAAACAAGAGATTATATTCCACTATAGATGTGGGTATTGTTTTTATTATTAAGTTATATATCACAGCTAATATAAAATCACAGTAGTAAGATCACAGTAGATGTAAAAGACAGTAGTAAAATGTAAAAATGTATTGTATATTGTGTTTGCTGTTGGTTTCTACAATCGCGACTGGCGAAGTCAATTACTAGTTTGACTCAGCTAACTTCCGCACTTTGCGTAGGAGATCCGCCAGGGCTAGTTTTGTATGGCAAACAGCCCTGACTTACGAGGTTGGGAGACGCATCAAGGAGATGGATGCTGACTGACGGGTGGCGCCGACTAGCGTCTAAGGTTCCGGTTCGATACCGATTAATGTGTACCCAATGCGCCAGATAGAAGCACCGCTTTTCCGTGACGAGCCAGCCAAATGAAGGTGGCTCACGCAAGTCAGGCTAGCGCTAAGCAAGCCGAGACGGTACTGGCGAGGTAAGGCAGCATAATTTTTATCCAGTTTCGATACCTACCCGATAGAACTGACCAGTTTGATTACTGATACAGTGGCGTATTGAAAGACGCTTCCACTGCACACAATGCGGAAATTTTTTTACCCGACGTTTTGGCCCCGAGCCATTCATTCCAAACAGGCTAAGGCCTAAGCCAAGCTTTTAACATGTGCTAACTGCGGCAACCTAGATTTTGGCGAGGCGTCGGCCATTTGTATTCGGCTGGTAAAATTGATGGCGTTTTATTTTTCGTACGAGACACATTTTAGTGATATTGCAAGACATTAGAAAATCACTAGACTATAGTATAGTCTATATGCAGGTCAAGGCAGGGCCGGACAGTGCTTGTTTAGTTATTATGTCTTATGACTGGGACAGCATATTGCGATACTATGCCGATAGGCCACTGCCAAGGCATAGCCCTGGCCTAGGCATAGCATGGCAGGCCCGTAGCCATCATAGGTGGTGGAGGGGTACGAAGGGTGAGACCGCCCCCTCCCCGCAGAGGTAATTAGAGATAAAGTTGAGATAATTCCGTTTGAGGGAAGATAGTTCCGCTTGAATAGACCCGCGTTTGAAAGTCTTCATTGAAAGCTATTTTCATGAGGTTTCCGTTTGGCATACAGCAAACATGTCCAAACCAGCAGTCTTCTATAATATATGTTTGATGACATCTGAGATGGATTCAGAGGTGAATGTCTCACCTCTGGTCTGGCTATTTCGTAGTCTGTCTGCCATAGTAACAGCTCTGATAGCCTGGGCGGTAAATATATTAGAATACGTATTTTACTGCATAACACAATTTTAAAAATAGAAACAAATAAACAATCTCTCTTTATCGACTTACTTGTTTAGCAAAAAATGCTATCCTACAAAAGTTAAATAGTGGCTCAGACTAGTACCAATAGTTTTTATAATAGTTATAGTGAATTTATTTCTTGAATTGTAGAAAATGGACGACCAAGTTGATCTGACTGGAGAGTTTGTCGACCCGAGCGCATCACAGGACGAAGTGGATGAAGCTAATCTGCAGCTGCTTTTGAAGAAAAGAGCACAGGACACACGTAGACAAGTGAAGGACCACTGGTTCGAACAGTTCCCCTGGCTGCAGTTGGACCACGAGAGAGGCCTATTTTTCTGTCGCTGGTGTATAGCAGCCAACAAAATCAATACGATGACTCGAGGCAAGTCGACGCAGATGCCAAAGAAACACTACTTCCAACAGCACGAGTTACACAGTGAACACCAGTGTGCAGCACTGCAATTCTGGAGATCAGTGGCCACTAACAGTGGCAAGATGGGGTATGTGCCTGATTGTTTCCTGCAATGTCCTGTATGTGTGTTTGTGAATTTGAATCGGTCCTTAATAACTGCCTCTGTAACTACACTGAAAATCTGTGTTAATTGGACGCTGTAAGAATGTAACCTTGTATATATATATATATTCTTTTTTCTGTCAGCCAGAATAGCCAAAAATTGAAGTCCGGTCAGACTACTAAATTGTCAAGACTCAAGAATATAAATCACGATGTATGTCAACAAACAGGAACACTAAGGTGTGAGACAGCATAATTCTGGGTTTACAAACATTGCTCCATTTCATACTTTTGGTGCATTTAGTATTTAAATCTCTGTAAGAGATGTATTATACATTTAACTATAATCGAGCTAATGTGTGTGTGTGTGTGTGTGTACATGGTGCACATGTGTGTATATGCGTGCATATGTGTCTATGTTCATCTACAACCCATGGAAAGATCTGTAACGCTTTTTTTAAGGGATTTTAATGGTTCATACCTGATGTTAATTGATTGTTTGCATTGTATGCATGTTTTCTGCAAGTGTTCCGAGCTATGGAAACCATGCACTGTCCAGGTGGGGACTTTTGACCTAACTTACAACAGTGGCGCAGCATTGTGAAAAACTGCTCAAATTTACATCAGAACAAACATCCAGTATGTAATCTCCGGGAAACCATTGTCCAGGTTTATGTAGCACCATCGGGAGGATGGAAAATTTTGTCTGAGTTTTAAGTCTTCATTTGCAGTTGTTCCGGTGGAGGTCAATTACCCATCGGTGGTGAGGAACATGTCACAAACTACTCATCTAATTCATCACTGCACCTGAATCTGGTGCTGCCTGATGCCCCAAGTAACTGCTCAGGCAGTGCCCTGGGACATCCCTCTAGCTTTGTTCCATCTCATGGCCACATGCAAAGCCCACAGACCATCAACGAGAGCTACCACATCACACTGTCCAATCAAACTGCCACATCGAGTCGGACTTTTCCGGTAGACACCCCGAATGTTGGTGTAATGACCAGTCCTGTTGCAAACTGGAATCGGGGCTTTGACATCAGTGCCAGTACGCCAGTGTCGGCGACTGATCAATCCGCCATAATCACCAGCAACGTGATCGCAGGTTTGCTCGACGAAAATCTGACTCCTAAGGGAACTCGTAAGATCAAACTTGCATGGTTTACCGCATTCCCGTGGTTGGTCATGGACAGTGTTCAGCAGCTGTTCTTCTGTCAGTACTGCTGTGCCGCTAACAGACATAACATCTTCACAGAAGGCCGAACTACCGCCAACCCAAAGAAGGACCATTTTTACAAGCACGTTCAGACGGCCGATCATGCAAGTGCTGCCCTCTGGTATCAGGAAAACCACGCCCAAGGGACAACAGCAAACGTAAGCTCGGAGGAGGGTTCGACACAACACGTCGATGGGCATACTGAATTCGTCGCTGGATCGCACGGCAATGGAGGTGTATCGCTGGTGAACGTTAAAGAGGAAGTGATGTCATCGGAGGAAATTGTTGCTATGACAACGGAAGGTGTTGCCTCACAGCTTCCAGGAAGGACAGATGCAGGTATGTTTGGGTTTTGCAGTGTTTGCACTTGGATTTAAGGCATTTGTCTAGTATCCGGACCCACCTCGATTTTGTCGTTATAATAATACGTTTGCCTAAATTTGATACCCAATGGTTTGATTCCACCTTTCATCAACATCTCGGGCGTGTTTATGTTACAAAATATTGTGTCTTAGCGCACTTTTGAGCCCCAAAGATCAACCTGCACTGCTGCAGCAGTGCATTACCACAGTGAGCGATATAGCAGTATATATTGACAGTGTTTCCGCCAGCAGGGTAAAAGGGTAAAATTACGTACCCAAAAATAATTCTAGGATACAGATATGTACCCAAATTAAATCCAGATTAATTTTTTAAATAAATATTCAGTGCAATGAAACTCATACTTGATGACGTTTTTAAAGGTGAAGAATGAGCCCATGCCAACACGTTTATGCTAGCTATTCTGTGATTGGCTAAACGTGGTATTCACTGCGGGATTGAAGCCTTCACTTCAGGATAGAACATGGCATACCGGTATATTGCTAGGCTTAGTGAAAAGAATACGGCATGCTGTCATGGCTGTACATTTTTCGCGATGTTTTCGAGTATTCATTGTTTCTTGGTGAAGAAAAATAACGCAACAAGATAGCATACTACATTTTATAATTTTCCTGCTGACTGCTACATTTATTATTCATTCTCCTGCAAAACATGGAAATGATCACCATGAGCCGGGCGGGATTTCCGACTTCAAATTGCGGGAAATCACTTCTCCGAGCATCTAGAAATCCTATTTTTTCTGGGAGCCCCCCACACAACCCACCCCCCCACCCATTAGGGCACCGTAGGTGCCCATGGCAAACTTAGCCTGCCAGTTCCGCGGTCTCACAATTGACTAACTCTGTACCAAAATTATTTTTTATGGCGGAAACCCTGATTGATGCAAACCGGGTCACTTTTTGAATTTGTGCTTCAAACATGTGCTAAGATGCAATATTTACGTAACGCAGATATGCACGGGATGATATTGATGGCACTAACATAGTGAGGTATCAAATTTAGACAAAATGTAGTTATAAAGACGAAGTTGCAGTGGGCCTGGACACTAGACAAGTGTCGGTTTAAAAAACGTGCGATCCTGGGTGTGAGAAAATGGGGCCCCTACAATAAATGGGGTACAAACATGAAAATTCAATGCTCTAAGCAGCCTCCTTGGGTGCACATTATGAAGGAAAGCGCGGCGTTACCAAATACACTTGTATTACTTTAGTCATGAATTTTTATTGAATATTTGTTTGAATATTGAACAACAATCTGCCTAACTTGGGAGTGGACACAGCATTGAACTGCTGTAAAATTGCATGCGAAGGATTCATCAAACTTTGAAAAACTGCATCCCTGACTTAGAAAGTTGTGTATTATTGGTCGAAAATGTCATGCAGTCTTGGTCTGGTACAGCAAAATTAGATGGAAAAGGGTATATTATAATGACTGTACACATGTCTATATATTTGAACACTATGTGTTTTCTGACACCTTTATAAATTTACATAAATGAAAATTTTTTGACTGCATGTTTTCGGACACGTATAATTTTTATGTGTCCGAATACTTGCAGTACAAAATGACTATAATTTTAGGCACCATCAATAATTTGTTGCACAGTATGTTTTTGTATAGCTGAGAATTTATTTTATTATTTAAGTTGTCCGAACACAGTCATTTCAAAGAAATATACTACTGACATAATCAAGGTAAACTGATCTGGAGAATACTCGAGATTCGAGTATAACTCTAGTGAACAGTCCTAGTCTTACTGTAATACTGACAGCTAGAGACCAGGCATGAGATTCTTCCACGGAAACGCGTTCAAGAAGGTATCTGCGCATGCGTCAGGTGTAGTCTTTCACGCTTTCACGATTTCTAAACGTTTTTATTACTGTTAACTGTGTGAAGTGCTACTTTCGATATACCAGAATATAATCCCATGGTGATATAAGCCATCAAATAACGCTAAGACACGATTTGACAAAGGTTTAGCCTTAGCTTCCATAACAACCAGTTCAAAACAAGATGACGAATCTGTAAACAACTTACACAAAGCGCGCCAAAACCAAATCGCCCCTAAAACAACCCAAAATCAGTCCATTCACACAAAGCTTACATATTATAATGTTACAAATCCGGATTGTACGCTGTCAGCAACAAACAAGAAACCTACAGCAAACACAATACATTTTTACATTTTACTACTGTCTTTTACATCTACTGTGATCTTACTACTGTGATTTTATATTAGCTGTGATATATAACTTAATAATAAAAACCATACCCACATCTATAGTGGAATATAATCTCTTGTTTTTGGTTTGGTTTTACTGCATTAACATAACTCTACAAGCAAAGCAGCTTGTGCAATAGCTGCTCTTATGATGGTGCCACCCAAAATGGGCACACCAGTGCTAGTTCTGATTAGCATCATTATTGTATTCATACCCAAATTCCCGATACACCTGGACCATACCCAATTCATGGACAATCCAAATGGTCTGCTAACATATGACAGGTCTTGCTGGACTGACACAAGTATTAGACTGGCACTAGCTTTCACCAGAGACTCCCGTAACAAGTACCACACCAAACTGGCTTGTGCAATCCCTACATCGGGACACAAAACATGTTATCTTTTCCTACTACCGGTAATCGTCTGTGGGGACATCCAAACAAACTCCGGCCCAGTCAGACACCCCTGTGGATTTTGTAAAAAGCCTGTTGCTTCAAATCACCGAGCTGTCTGCTGCGACCGGTGCAACCAATGTGTACACATTAAATGTTGTGACATAAGTCCAGATCAATATAATCTCCTCTGTAACAGTTCCTGTTCCTGGCACTGCATGAAATGCGACCATCCTAACTACAGTCATTCCTTCTTCCAAGACCATTTATTGGAATGTTCTCACAACCGATATAACAGCCTTAGTGACACAGACCAAAACATTGACCCCCACACACAGATCTCCCAAACAAACACGAGTCATACATCCCAAACCTGGGATCCAACCTTTGGACCAAACCCACAAAATGCATCAACACCTGAACGTCGTAAGAAAACCAAACGTAACACACTTAGCAGAATTCTAATCAATACCAACAGTGTCAAAAGCATCGCAAAGACAACCCAATTAAAAACAACTATTCAGTCAAATAATCCTGACATCATATTCCTAGTCGAAACCAAAATAGACGAAAACTACCCCACCTATTCGTTCCTACGACCTAACTATAGCGCCATCCGAAAGGACAGAAACACCCATGGTGGTGGAGTTCTCATAACCTTCCGCGATGACATTGTAGCAGAACCACTTACAAAACTAAACTCAAGCTGTGAAATAGTATGGACAAAAATCCATTTCACACGAAACAAATCCATATACTTTGCATCCTACTACCGACCCCCCAGTGACCACCTTCAATCCCTTGAAGCTCTTCACGAATCCCTAACAAAGCTGTACAGATCACAAAAAACTTCTCCTAATGTAGTTATAGCAGGTGACTTCAACCTTCCTGATATTAACTAGGGCAAGCAGCAAACCACTGACAACAGAACTGCCAGCAAGCATAACAAACTGCTAGAAATAATTAGAGAATTTTGATTACAAAACATGGTCAACGATCCCACACGAGTTGATTCCGGCAATATCCTTGACCTCACACTCACTTCTAATCCATCGATAATTGCTAACACTCACACCACTCCCGGCATGAGTGATCATGAAGCTGTGACCTTTAACGTAAACCTAAATCCAATCCATAACAGTAAACCACCACACAAAGTGTTCCAATATAAATCTGCAAACTGGGATAAGCTTAAAGATGACATAAAACAACTAACAACAACATACTTTGACACGAACCCAAATTCAACACATGTCAACACAAATTGGAACTTTTTCCGGAACAATCTTACTTCATTAGTCAACAATAATATCCCCAGCCGCAACACCAAAGCAAAAACCCACCTCCCCTGGATAACACGTGAAATAATAAGAATGCAAAGAAAACGCAACAAAAGCCATAAAAAAGCAAAACAAACTGGACGTAATAGTGACTGGGAAAGGTTTAGGCAACTCCGAAAACAAGCCACTAAAGCTGCAACCAAATCCTCAGACTATCTAAACAATCACATTGGAGACAGCCTAAAAACAAACCCAAAACAATTCTGGTCATTCATTAAAGCAAACAAACGAGAATACATTGGCATCCCTACACTGCAAGCAAACGACCAACCAATCACAAATGATCACGACAAAGCAAATACACTTAACAACCAATTTAGTTAGGTGTTTACTCAAGAAATCTACCCCATCCCCCAACTAGCTCCATCCATCTATCCCGATATGCCCTCCCTCGAAATCGGGATAGACAGAGTAATTAAGCAACTGAAAAACCTAAACCAAAATAAAGCTACAGGCCCCAACGAACTCCCAGCCAGAGTCCTTGAAGAGACTGCAGTGGAAATTGCCCCCATCATCACACACATTTTCCAGCAGTCATACAACACTTACAAACTCCCAGATGACTGGCTCCAAGCACTAGTAACACCAATACACAAAAAAAGCCACAAATCAGACCCTGCTAATTATAGACCAATTTCGTTAACATGCATCCTCTGCAAAGTTATGGAGCACATCATTTTAAGCAACATGTGGAAACACTTACACAAACACAACATCATCATCCACTTCCAACATGAATTCCAACCAGGTCTGTCTTGTGAATCCCAACTCATCGAGACAGTCCACGACTGGATGACTGCTATGGACAATAAGACACAAATAGATGCCATCCTACTCGATTTCGCCAAAGCCTTCGACAAAGTCCCCCATAAACGCCTCCTATCCAAATTAGCTTTCTATGGAGTAACTGGAAACATACAAAACTGGATCAAATCGTTTCTATCCAATCGCAAACAGAGAGTCTCAGTGAATGGAGCCCTGTCGGACAGAACAAATGTTACATCTGGTGTACCACAGGGCTCAGTCCTAGGACCTGTCCTATTTTTACTCTACATAAACGACATAACCAAAAATGTCCAATCTTCTGTACGTCTCTTTGCAGACGACAGCATTATATATCGCAAAATCACATCTGAAACCGACCACGAAACTCTCCAATCTGACCTGATCAAACTCCAAATATGGTCTAATAAATGGCAGATGGAATTTAACATATCTAAATGTGTGCATCTTCCAATAACAAACAAAACCAAACCCAGACTACATTCATATTCACTCTGGCATACAACTCTACCGCCTCTAGCCACACATATCTTGGAATAAAATTAGATTCTAAACTAACCTGGGCTAACCATATTACTGACATAGCTTCCAAATCTTCAAAAGTCCTAGGCATGGTCAAACGAACCCTCGGACCATGCAAACCTGAAGTAAAAGAAACAGCCTATATTAGGCTATAACATGCTAATCAGACCAAAACTCGAGTATGCCTCCCATATAGAACCCACACAATGCCACCCAAATTAAACATTATCAAACAAGCCATGACATTTTACAAAATATTAAATAACATAATCAACATCACACCCCCACCAGGTCTACTAACACAGTCAAATAACCGTGGCCACTACGTAGCCCCTAGCCTAGGTGCCGCATCAATGCAGCAGTGTTCTCTTTTTACTCCCGAGCAGTTCGAATCTGGAATATGATTCCACCACCGATTACTGAACTAGAAAGCCCCATAGCGTTTCAAACAGCGATCATGAACCTCCCTTTCACCACACCCAATCATCTAAAGTGCCTATAAAATCAACAAACAAACTACCCACAACGCATGCGCACAAACAAGCACCACACAACTCCTGCGTTAGCTCAAGTTTGGGCTGTTTGGAGTAAATCACCTAAGACCTAAGACCATGAATTTGGTTGTTTCTGTGATTCGTCCAAATCCGAAAAATAGTTTTTTCTAATATAGGAGGGGTTGAAACTTGGCAAACATTGACAATACAAAATTTATAAAGCAAGCCGCATTCTGAATGGCCAGCTTACAATCCGTGCATGAGTTTTGGCGGCAAATCAGTGGGGGCTGTAAGTTGTTTTTGAAGTTCACAGTCGCGTTCAGTCGAACAAAGCATGAGCTACGGTCTATGCCAACGAGGCGTTGGCCTAGCCCTAGGCGATTTACATTACGATTTACGGCACCGGCGTACGCTCACGTCGCTGGCGTTACGGGTCATGGCATAATACAGCACCGTTAACTATATGTAAACGCGAATAGTAAGCGGAGTATAAGTTTTGGCGATAACTTTAAGGTATCCTAGATGGGTTTATAGATTAAAACTGAGTAAGTTTTCTTGGATGGGCGATAATATGTCAACATAAAGTACGCCTGTTCAGTTTAACAAGATTTAACAAGATTTCCATCCAGAGAATTAACTCTAGATGGCAGGTGGACAAGGAAGCCCTTTGGCTTATCGAGAGTCCAACCCTTTTATCTACATATATCCAGCCCTTCTGAGGTATGTGTCGATTTTATTTTTAAACATTCACACTACAACTAGCACCCACACAATCATCAGATAATCTGTTCCATTCATTCACAGTCCTTTGTGAAAATGAGAACTTTCTTATGTCTAATCTACACTGCTCCTTTACTAATGTAAATTCATGTCCTTTAGTCTTTCTATCTTTCTTAACTGAAAAAGACATTTCTATCAATATTTTCATAACCATTCGATATTTTAAACACTTCTATCTGATCTCCCCTCAATCTCCTGGTCTCTAGTGTTGTTAAACCACATTCTTTTAGGCGTTTTTCATAACTAAGATCCCTCAGATTTGGTATCATTTTAGTTGCTCTCCTGCACTCTTTCTAGCATATCTATGTCCTTCCTGCGATACGGCCTCCACGCTTGAATACAATATTCTAAATGAGGCCTAACTATTGTTTTGTACAGCGGTATTATTAGCTCTTTTTCCTTATACTTTATGTTTCGCCTAATTAATCCAAGGATTTGATTCCCCTTTTGAAGCTGCAATTCCACACTGCTCTGAAACCTTCTTGTCAGCACTAATTGTCAGCCCTAAGTCTTTTTCTTTTACAGTAGTACTTAGTACAGTTCCCCCCATTGTATATTCTACATATTCGTTCCCATGTCCTGTGTGAAGGCATTTACATTTCCCAAAATTGAACAACATGTGCCACTTTTCAGACCATTTGATTAACGTATGGTTTAAGATTATTAAATTTACGTGACGTTGTTAAAGGAAAACAAAAGGCAACGTTTTGGTATTAAGCATCTAAAAGATTGAATACAAACTAACAATTTCCAACTACAATCAAATTTTTAACGTCAGCGGTTTACCAGGAAAACATTTTTGAACACGCAACTACCAAATTTCTATGGACTACGCCATTGTTAGAAGAAAGTGACGTCACACTGTCGTAACTTTTCTGCATACTATTTGTTCCCAACTCCGTTAGGTGGTGCTACGGTAAGTTTACCAATTAAACTATGTGCGCATGCGCTGTGACTGTGTAAATAAGATGGCTTTCCAATTCTTCGGAAGACAACGAAAACCAAATCGATTTCAAAGCAGCTGGTTACCGGTTTGAACCACAAAAACAGTGGAAGATACGGCAGAGGCGGGTGCCGGTGGGCAGTCGAAATGTCGAGGCGCATACCATGCCGAGATGAAATTGACTGGTGTCGGTGCGGAAAATGCCACAGCGATCTCCTTGTTCAGGAACAAGAACTGAATATGTCTGCTGCCAGGAGGCGGTTGCTACTCGACAGCAACGCTGTTGGTGAAGGTAATTATTAATCTGTTTAGTTTATTGTTTAAATAACCGATGAGCCTAAGTTCCGGGCTGCGTATGAACAGCGAGAGATGATCGCTCGGGCCGGGACACGTCACTTGTTTTACATTTGGGATTGGTTGACGTTTAACGTTAGATCTCGCTCTCGGTGCCACTGCACTCAGTGTTTGAACTTTGACATGTCCATTTTCTAATACCACCCATGGCTGTACCTTCACTTTTTAAAAGAAATGTAGTTGAATGGTTCCATGATTCATGTGAACCAAAATTGTACAGGTCAGAGCTATGATAGAGTATGAACAAAATGTGGCAGTACTACTTTTTAAACACATGGCAGGTAGATAGATTATTTTTAACTTTATGCATACTGCAATTTTTCTGCCAAAAGTTTACATTGGCTCTTATGAATCAAATGTACCTTGAACATTTTTCAGCCAGAGCCCCCATTTGTTTTGGTGACAAAGAAAATGACCACCGTTTTGTGCAAATATTGACACATTTCAAAACGGCCCAGGTATAATACTTGGATGAATACAGTTAGAGGATCGTGATGCATTCTTTGTGAAATTTGTTCAGAATAATAATCCATGTTTGTTTAACATTCGTGTAAAACTATTATTTAAAAGCTTAATTCTTTGTTACAGGTGGATTGCTGTGCATTACAAAGAGCAGGGGATTTAGAATTCTTTGTTTGGAGCAGGTGATGCTGCTGAATGGGAATTACGCCGTCCAACAAACAAGTACATATATATGTGCATGCATTGTTACAAGACCAGTGAAATGTGTTGTTAAATATTTATTGAAATGTATTAATAATGAACACAATACAACATCATAGTAGCACTAGCAATACAAATATATATAGATAATGTTATCAGCAATCTCATGCCCGATGCCCAAATTATTAACAATCTTCCAGGGAAATTACTTAGTGGACTTACCATACGTCATCTACCATCCACATGCTAAGCAAATTCACATAATTGAACTGACTACCATTTGAACCTAACATCAAGAAAGATCATGTATTCAAAACTAACAAGTATGTCGCACTAATCCATGATGTAAACAATAACGGAATAAAATCAGAATTAACATGCATTGAAATAGGTTGCAGAGGCTATGTATCTGAACCCAACAAATCTAAGACTGACAACCTCCTTAAAATCTCTTGGAATAAAACCACCAACAAAACAACTAATTAAATCGTATGCTTGTTTAAACTAGCCCGGCTAACGTCATTCACCCTTTCTAAATGTAAAGACGAACCACACTGGTTTGACCCAAGACTAATTTAAATATGATGACCATCACCCTAATATGACAATAATTGCAAAATAAAATTCCTCTCAACAGCAAGTAATCCTACATAAATGTGTTCATTTTCTATATGACGTACCTTAACCATTGGTCATTATTTACCTAAGCCTGCTACAATATACTACTATACATAGTTATTTACTCTATTCACACATGTACTTGGGTTATCGTTTCACACTTTATTGTATTCTACTGTAAGAATAAAGTGATACTCTCTCACTACAGAACAAATTATAATGGTTCCACTTAAGTTATCACAACGTATAGATACAATGTTTGTTGCACCGTCATAATTTGTTCTGTAGTGCAAAATTATCAATATTTGCTTTATTCCAGAAGAACACATGTTTAATGGTAAACAATTTATATAAAGGAATGGTGTCGTTATAGAACCGATTTTTATATGTCATTTATTTACAATGTCAGATGTTTATTTGAGCCTAATTTATTTCAGGTCTCAGGTGGGCTGCATACATACAGTTTACCTGGTGGATCCATGGCAAGCTGGGACAGAGGGTACATAGAGTTTTACCAGCATGCACCAGCCATGGAATAAGATCAAGGTTCCCTGCCCCCGATGGGGGACAACACGAGGGATACCACGCTGGACTTGAAAACTAAACTAGACAATGTACATGTGACCTATGAAGGTGTAGGTTGGTGGTGGCAGTATTTACTGTTTCTTTACAAATTGACTGACTCTTGCTGCCAGCAGATCCTCCTTCTCTGGTTTTGGGACATCTGCCCCAGTGACTGTGATCGCATGCAGTGTGATATATCTTTATAAACACATCTGTCACTCGATCCGTGAGCATTTGTAGGTGGGTACGTGGGTTCACTTGCTGTGGTCTGTTATGCAGCACCCATTGCTTGCGTCTTTTGGACCACATGACACCAGTCTCAACAGGTTTGTCTGGGCTGGGACGTGGTCGGTAGTTCCACGCCAGAGCAGACAGCATCAATCTAGCTTTCATTCCTACAGGGAAGAATAGTACATGCAGTATTCTAATAAAATGTCTGCAAACAACTGGTGTAACACACCAGTCTATATGTTGTTAGTAAGCAGCTGTTATTTACCTTATGACTGTAGCATTCAGTGAACTTTAAAGTGCTTTTCCTGTGTAAAGTGTTGGTTGTTTTTAGTAACAATACAATGGCCAATCATGGTAATCATACTGGTACATTAGTAAACCGATACTGATCCTTACAAATAAGGCATTCCATCATCACATTCCTTCACATAATTTATTATAACTTGTTTTTTCTTCTTAATTTCTGTATATACAGTGACTGTATTTTGATATCATGTTTTGATTTTATATTTCTTTAATAAAATTGGTGATAATGGCACAAGTGCTCTTATTTATTTCATTACAGACAATTGCATTATGGAATGTAATTATTACACGGCGATGTAATTTATTACACTCAAGTAACTGTACTCATAAATGTACACAGCAACTGATTACAAGGAATAGGTAGGGTGATACAGAATGGACACTATCCATCTGTGGATTATTCGCCCCCTCACATCTGAGTAACTAAACTACTGAAAAGTTGGTCATCAGGAACTTTGACTATGTAACATTTTTGGTCCCATTCATAAGTCGGTGGTCCACATATTAACACATAACATGTAAACAGCATTTACAGTATCACTTTTTTTTAAGTCTGAATGAACACATTTACTGATAAGGTAGTAGTCATGCTGGATGGTACTTTTGAGTAGCCATCCTGAAAAAAACGAGTTGGATGCCTATGAAATGCAGTAATTTCGAAAACTTATTATAATGTTAGTTATGCATAGGAGCTAATTTGGTGTATTTGGGATTCAAGTCGGTGACTGGAATTCACCTTACACTACTTGGGTCGTGGTCCCTACTCATCATCTACTGATTGCAAATCTAAAGGTTACTTGTTGCTTTGGACATGCCTCAGGTATAAAATGAATACATATCAAGTTTGGTACTTACTCCAGCAACTGTGCGTCACCGTTGCATGTTGCACAACACCACCACAGATGGTTTGATACATTCTGTATCCAATGAAGGAGGTCCTCGCATCCCTTGCCTCGGACCTTCGCAGTAAACTTGCGGTTGATGCCTTTCCCCATGTGCCACATCATGTTGGTGATCGAGCTGAAATGCAAATTACAATAATTTATATTTTTGATCCAAATTCAAGATATTTTCACAACAGCTGTTACCTGTTTTTGCTGTTACCCGGTAGTGTGCAAAAAAAACCCAAGTTAGTAAAGAGGTGTACACATGGTATATTATTAAAGATATTTAAACAATATATGATTATTGAGTGATGCCAGTATTTTTATAACACAAACATGGTGTACCTGGTGAGCTCATTGATAACTATATTTGGATCACATAATTACTCCCAGAGATATCCTTCCAAATGCAGAATTTAAATGTTTTTTTTAGAAAATGGCCATAAAATGTGGCATAATGGATACAAATTACTTGATATTGGCACCCTTATTCCATGGATAAGAGTGGTTTAAAGGTATGTAATTGTTATAAAATTATATCTATTCACAGTAAACATAATAAGCTATCATAATCTGGCATAAAACAAACAATTTTGTATTTAAAAAAAAAAAACACTTTCACCTGGGTTGTATCCCCTTAACTAAAATTGAGTAACATTATGGAATTTTACTAAATACAAATGAAGCCATTTTAAACGTTTTACAATAGAGTATATAGTGGTATTCTTCGTCACATAAACAGTAGTCACACATAATTATATACGAAGTCCAATTATATAACATAATGACATAAATAATAGGCCAAACATTTTGATATATGACAATGTCTAAAGCAATATTATTGAATGCAGAACGTATTTTTGTTCATTTAACACAAAATACAGTAAGTTTTGCAATGTTATTATAAACGACAATCATTCCAGCCCATGTTAATCCGTTACTGTAATATCGCTCATGCGACTTGATTGCCGTTAACTTTTGCTATTCGGCCATCTTCTAAAGTCTAAACTCTTTGTGGTGCAATATAGTACATTCTGGCACTGTTCTGGCTTGGCTCCAGCATATCTTGCATCTCAAATGTCAACAGATTTTAATTGGATACCAAGTAACTCGGTACTAACTTCTTGCGATCGATTTCGCAACGGCGGGCGCGTTTGACCGAAAATATGCATCGCTTCGACGGCCGAGGTCCGTGACTAAATATCGTAGGCACTGCACCTGGCTTCAAACATCGACGTCGGCGACGTTTTGTCGGATCTTGTGTCATTAACTGACGATATAGATTTCCTTCGAAGCACGTTTCTACAAAATGATCTGAACATAGTGCGTTGTATTTCGAAGGCTTCCAACCAGCCTGTCCACAGTTGTGAATCCACTATTTCACTTCTGCCTCGTTTCAAAGGGAAACAAAAAAGACAGCTCCTTATCCTTCGCTGTACTATTGTTACGACCGTATGTAGAGCAGTGTGGCATATTGCAAGTCACGTTTTCACTGTAAGCTCAACTTATACTAATGTAATGAACCGCATCCCATGAACATGAACCAACTACGCGAACAACACAAGACAGTGTGTCGTACACAGCAAAACTAATGCTGCTCGTTTATTGGTTGCTTTCGGCCAAATGAACGCGTCATCAGTAAGATGGCAGTCTACATGTTATCGCAGATTTCGTTAGAATCTTCCACTTTAAGACTACATTCCGAGTAAACCACTGAACTGAAAATTTTGATTGTAGATGCAAATGGTTAGTTTGTGCTAAATCTTTTAGGTGCTAAACACCACAGCGTTTCTATGCACTATGTTTATGATTTTATATAAAATGGAAGTTACAGGATTAGACAAAAACAGTGTGAAAGTACACTAGATTGCATCACAAACAATGATGTCTTTAAACAAATTTCTGAGTTCCAATCCAGATCCCCCTTTCTTCCTCAGTGTGCCGCACCGCGTGCAAATGCTCCTCGGAAATGTCTTGTCTCCTCTCACATGCCTGTAGAGAGAAAGACATACTGACTTATTTTACTGAGGGCCTATATGGGGGTTGGTGTCGCATCGCTGATCTACATACAGAGTTAACGTTTGTGAATTAGACTATGCTGGGATAAATTAATGGTGTAATACAATATATATCTGGAGGTATATATATAGGTAAAAACACGGTACTGGTACACACTTGTGTTGCCTTAATTATAAGCGAAATAATATTGTACAATAAAAGAAAATTTTTCTTTGACTTATTATATATTTGCAATTACATCCCATAGAGATAACATCAAGAAAAAAATACCCCATTGCTCAACCTGATTTTTTACGTCATTTGGGACACGGAAAAAACAGTATATATTAGAGCCGGCTCAGTGGCTCTGTTTTAGATTGTAAAAGATTCAGCTTAATTGGAAAGTAACCCAAAACGCCTATATTTTAAACTGTGTAAATATAATTTGAGTACCTAAAGTTGTAAAAACAGCAACCTAAAATATCAGGTGGCGGATGTACGTAAATTTCCGTGTCCATCTACGTTACGTACACCTTCAGAACATTGTCATGATTACGACCACAAAGTTAACATGCATTACATGTCGTGAAATGATTGCTCATTGGCAGTAATTAATTTGGGAAGTTATTTTTCTAGAAGTATAAATAACGGGTTTGAATCCTTCTACTGACTGCCATTTTGAAACTTGGGCAATTTAATTCACCCCATTCTTAGATCAACTAAAACTGTGCGAGAGATGTCCAGTGTTAATACGTTTTGAGACACTAAAATGTTAGCATTTTTCCTTTCATAAAGGTTTATATGCTTGAAATGATTTGAGGTAAACAAACCTGAAAATGTTGAATGTGTCTAAATATGCAGCAGCAGATTGCAAGATGGATTCCTATGCGAAAGAGATCGGGCACATCACTGTTGGGCTGCCCAACCCAGTTAACAAACTTCCCATCAATGTTGCACATCCGTCCTCAATGGTAAGGCTAAGTATAATCACTTGTAGTTATCATTATACAATGACAATAGTACATGTTTGTAAACCATTTTGTTTATGTATTAATATTGTGAGTACTTCTTATGGAAATGTCTGTAGTTGTTTAACAAGAGGATGTCCACTTGTTGTTTTTTTGTAAAATAATGTTATTAAGTATACTATTACTATATATATTCTAACATAGCGCCCAAATATGTCTTAACGAATCGGAAACAACTCTTGAATTCAACAGTTTAATATTTATAAACATAATTGCCAAGCTGTCACTCAAATCCCCAAACAGCAAGCTCAGATAATTCAGAGAAAGGTCATACCCCAATGGGTCATGATGGGTCATGATGCTTATATCATTAGTAATCAGACCCGAGGCCCCACCTTCAACAGCGGCACACTGCCATGTAAACAATTGTTTCCCTCCTAAAATACTTAAATTTCAACAACAACAACAAATGCCTTGAGTGGATTGATGATCTGGTTTCTTGGTTATTATTATTTTATATATTTACCTCTCAAGAAATTTTGTTTTTTGATGTATATATTTCTCGGTTATAGCCATTCATTTACTGATTCATTACACTTAGACCTTCTATTTCCACCCGTCCCAAATTAACCCAGCCCGTCCAAATATGGATGGACGGGTCTAGATAAAGCTATGGTTACATTACATTTGATGAGTTAATGGTTCGTTACATTGTTGCAGAACTGGCATTACGATTCGTCGACGATTGCACAGTTTCTGCACGAGTTTGCCTGGTTGGAATATTCCGTCCAAGGTTTACTGAAATGTACAGCGTGCGAAACAACAGGGAAACAGAACTCGTTCAGCTATGGCCAACATCCGGGATCGGTGACGCATAAACGACTGGTCATGCATGAACGATTACCAGGTCATGCTGATGCCGTTTATGGACTCGAGCACACATTACGCAAGGATACCTCAGCGGGGGATGAAAATACCCAAGAGATAGTGGTGAAAAGTGAAGTGCCAGAGGAAGATGTTCGCATTCAGCCAAGGTGCGTGGGTATTTACAGTATCTGAAATTATCAAGAAAAGAACTGGCCGAGATTTGTTTGGAACTGGCTCAGATCAATTTTGAAGTGACCCTGCTGAATTTGAACTGGCCCGACTAATTTGCAAACCACACATTTCCATTTTTCCACATTCTTTAATCACACACGCAAATGTCTATCATTTGAATTTTACATGTAAGTACATAAGATATTAAACAGTAATCATTCTAACATTAACTATGTGTACACTAACATAATAGAGCTGAGTTTCACAACATAATGTAACTTTTAATAATAAAGTGCAAATTATAAAATAATATTTGTAATTACCAAACTAGACTATAATAATAATTATTATTATTATTCCAAATGTATGTCCTGATTGTTCAAACTCTGCCCAAAGTTAGTACTTGTATTTAACTGTATTGGCATTGCACTCAGATGCCTGTATACAGAACATTTGCCACTTCTTTTTAGGTGTTTCCCAGTTTATTCGCTAGGTGACACCACCAAACTATGTGGTCTTCACCTTGCCGATGTTGGTCACATTACGAAATATACTTTTGTCACCAGTCATATTTGGATTTAGGCCGTATTTATTTGTAGATAGCGTGCCTTACTCTGACCTACAACCAAGACAATTTCCAAACACCATAAAATGTTGTCCAATGAACACAGCGAAACTAAAAAAAATGGCGTCCAGTCTGACTCTTGGGAAATTGCACTGCCTGTGGCGATGCCACCGATGTTTAGATTTGGCATTCATTGGCTTTGCTATTGAATGCAACCGTTCATGTGAGAGTTCAATTTTGACGAACTATTATTGAATTATTACCAAAGTTGCGTTTACTGTCTCCTATAACTGAGTCGGATCTAAGAATTCTAACGAACTATGCATTAGATGCAGCCTAACCGTGTCCGCCGAGATAAACTGGTGGTGTTTGTGAACTGGCAGTGTCGGGCCGATAACTTGAACATTTTGGCGAATTGAATCGGCAGGATGGATTTTGAATTGCCGGCCACTGATTCAAAGGCCTCAATTTCGAACACTGATTTTGTGTAATTTTTTTAAATACAGTTGATTTCTTTTTGACATTTCCAACTGGAAGCTAATGTCTTCTCGCATAATAATAATATAGTATGTTTTTCATGTTAACACAAATTCCATAATTAGTGATACTGATCTATTAAATGTGTTTTACGAGAAGTTGTGCCATTGATAGTCATTAGTATGGGTCACTAGACTTGGAACTATTAGTTAATCCAGCTGATCTCCTGCCAGTCTTGAAGATGGACAGACGGGTATCTGGCTAAGCGCCTGTAGTACATGTAGGCTTTGGGAGCTGCACTGACTCACTGACCTAGTCAATGTTATTTGGTAGGGTGATGTCTCCAAGCGGCGGAGGTGATGATGTCACCATGGCAACCGCATCTGGGTCAGAGGTCACAATGTCATGTGATAACAAGAGTGGAGACAATGGTAAGTGTTACTGTGCATCACTCCATCTATAGTGCATCTTGAAATATCAGTATACTCTCTACATTTTTAGTTCTTTTAAAGCGTCTTTCTTAGTTGGTTCACCTCTTGAAAATCCAGTTCTTTCAAATCCAACTTTGTGGTGTGTGTATAGTTTATATAATATCTGCAGTTTAATAAAAAGTGCATACATATGTTTAAATTTTAGACGTTTTATTATTATTACTAACATTTACATACAGCCATATATCCAGGTCCAAACCGTTTGTATATTAAATGGTATAACTGGCCAGGCTGAACTTTAACCTTCAACTTGTTTATCACATACTTTTTGAGAGGGCAAGGAAAGTTGACAACATCAGCATGGAAACATGCATAAACATTTCATGCATTCACGCAAAGATTCCAGTTTCAAGAATCATTTGAAATTAATTCCAGGAATTAAATAATCTAATACAAAAATATGTATGAATGTACTAGCAAGTCATAGTGGATACAAATATGACTGAAAAAGCGACTCAAGGAGGCGCCTTTAATGTATTGTAAATAAAAGATGGATATTTCACTTTTTTTCAAATTGAAGGACAAAAAGCTGCAGTTATTTTCAGGCATAAATCTTTTTTGTTCAGCAATAAGACATTACAAAAAATAGGTCTTAAATAGTGTAAGAAAATCATTTTTTAGTGGTTCATTGCATGTAGTTGTTTCAGTTTGTAATTGTAAAAATCAATTGACTACTTCATTACACTGTCAGTTGTAATAAAATACAGGACAACATTTTGCCATGATCCAATTGAAATAGTGTAACCTAATTAGCTCTTTTCCATTTGCTAGGTGTACATTTATAAATGCAGAACATCATGGGATTGAAGGTCGATGCTGATATTACATATGATGTAATGAGGGCAGTGTATTCCCTCCACCTCCAAATTGTTTACGCATTACATATTTCAACCTATTGCGCGTGCTGTTTTCAGTATTTTCCAATTATGCGTCGGCCGACAGAATAGCTGGAACACCTGAGAAGCACTTGCGGAAAGATTGGTGAGTTATGTCAGTTTTGTTTTACAATTTTCTGTTGATGTTGGTACTTCAGTGGGTAAATATAACCCCTAAGTTTGAATTAGTTCAAATTTTTTGTGATTTTCAAAGATAATATGCATTTGTTATTTAGTAGACATAGTTTCATTCAAATTAAGCAGGTAAGAACTGATTGTCACTTGTAAATATTCACAAGTCGTCACTACAAAGTGTGTATGATCCCCAGCCCACTAAGTGGGTCCACTTGTATCTAGCCGAACAAATGTGGTAGTGACTAAAATGATGTTTAGTGTAGCCGAGGTGATGCTTGAATTTCAATCTTCCCCTTTTCCATGTGTAAATGTTTAGGTTATTAAATTTCCATGTGTAAATTTTTATGTCGTATATTGCTTGTAGTTTTCTTTGTTTGTTTTCACTTGGAAGTAAACAATATTATTATTACTATTATTTTACATCCTATGTGATCCTAGTGCAAAAATAGTCACAGCAAGCATATTAATCAATGAGATTGTCTGTGTGCATATGCGTCTGTGTGTGTGTGCGTGCGTGCGTGCGTGCGTGCGTGCGTGCGTGCGTGCGTGCGTGCGTGCGTGCATGCGTGTGTGTGTACAATATGTTGATTATTCCAGGGCCAAGATCATCCACACTGACAAACATAGAAGAGGACAGATTTCACGCCTGACGAACCGAGATATCCTTGACATTGTGAGCACATTCCTAGGCGAAGGAGAGCCATATAGGGCTGCCTTGGACTTCATCACAGAGTTGTGGCCGGAAAATATCAGTGAAATACAGGTAACATCGTTCATACAATCAGTGAAAGCACTGAACAACAAGAAGAAAGGAATATGCAAAATAAAGCGTCACCAGCACCAGCTGAGGAGTTTCCTCAACGAACTTTATAAATACCCAAAACGAAGAATGAATGGAGCCCCAAATGAGTTGTCGACAAGAGAGGATGTGAACACAAACTTGGGTCTAAACTGGCGTTACATCAGTGACAAGGCAACAAGTTCGAAATGTGAACAAGATCACCTATCTAATGTTAATGCGGTCTCTAACACAGCAAAGTCAACCGTGTCTGTGGAAACACAGACAGAACTGACGTCCCGTGACATTGACCAGCTCAAATCAATGGTGTCATCTTCTAATGAAGAGACTATCAACCTAGTTGTTGACAGCGATGAATCGGTCAGTTTCTTCGGTGACGACAATTCCAGAGATTTGTTGAATGGTAAGTGGTTAGGCCAGGTAAAACAGAAACATATATTTTTTCCAAGAAGAATGTGTTAGGCCCGTATTTTTCTGGTTGCTATGTCCATAGCATGCGTTGGCGATTATGTCCCTCCAAATTCCATGGTTGTGGGTATCTTGTAACAGTTCTGTTAGCCTCTCATTCCAAACCAGGTTGCCAGTATTTTTATTCTCTGAAATCCTCTGCATGTTTCCCTCCGATCTTAGCTGTTATGTTTGAAATTTGGCATTCACGTAACATGGCATGTAAATCCAGTCACAATGCTGTTAGTGATGATTCAAACTTGTGAAAGGGTATGGGCCCAATTTTGCATTGTAGTATGTTTTCTCACTGTTTGGTCACGTTCTGGAAAGTTGTTTTAGACTGAGCAGTGTTTTCTCTTGATTTTTTGTATTTATCTAACGATGGCTGCCCTGTTTTATATGATCACTGTGCTTAATTTACACAATAGTTTGACACCCTGTATAATGTGTGAAATATGAATTGAAGAAGTCTAACAGTACTTTGTGTGGCAAGTTGTGGACATGGATTTCGTCACAGAACCAAAAAGATGTTAAAGTAATAATTTGGCCAACAGGGAATAATAATAAAAAGGTGTCAATGGCCAAAAATGTCTGAATACAACGTCTTTTGTTTCTTGAATTTAAGCCTTCTTTTGCAATTATTTCTTTGATTTTGTTCTTAGATAATTTCAAGTACTTTTTCTTGGACACCATCACAAACTCTTTAATTGGAGTACAAAATTATATGACATACATCTGTTGAAAATCACATTAATAAATAATGTTACATTATTTCTATATTAAACACCAGAGGCACCATCGGTTATTTCTGATTGGGCCTCTATTGTCAAATCTAGTAAATTTAGTGAACATGTTAAATTTATAGTTAAACACTAACATGTAACTGTGGGCAACAAAACATGATTAATTTTAATGGCAGATTCACCAGAGATAAGATCAATATTTGCATATTTTGGAAATTGTAATGATAATGTGTTGGGTGAAGTTAATTGATGTATCCATCACATGACCTATTGCCTAGCAACAAGGTTCATCAGGCTTACAAAATGGCTGACACACAGGCGAATATGTTGCACATTCCATGGTATACTTTGTTGAAATTCCGGCCCTAACTGTTTTCCTTGCAGCATAAACATAGGGCAAAGTTGTCTAAGTGAGAACTGTATACAGGGAGATTGATTTGGCAGATGGCATGCGTCTCTAGTAATGTTATGCACATAAACAAACATTGTTGGGAGGGCAAATTATGTAGGTTGCAAAAAAATAATTATTGTGACATCATTTTCTGGATCCGTCAGTTTTAAACAAACAACTTTTGTAGTAACTGTTCGGGGCATGTTGGCTCCACCCTACAAGCCATTGAAACAACATGTAACTTTGTGTGTCACAGCGATTCTGTCAGTGGTAGAGCTGCTTGCTTGTCTGCACTGCGTGTCAAAGGTTGTCACGTCTTTACCTTAATATGACTGCATTAGATACAGTTGAGTTTAGTATATCACTTGAGGTGAGAAAACGTATCATAATGCTATGGAGCCTATACTACTGTAAGGTTTTAAATCCTGGGTAGTAAATAAAAGATCACAAAAAACATAGAAGCCACTGAAATGTGGTTTTTGAGTAGAATGAGAGTACCATGGACTGAAAAGAAAAGTGATGAAGTCATCCTCAGAACAGCCAAATCAAGAAGATAGATCATGAACAAAATAGAACACGACAAGCAAGATTTATAGGTCATATCATGAGAAAGGACGTCTAGTAACATGAGGAAAGATTGAGGGGAAAAGGTGCAGAGAACGTCAGAGAATAAAAATAATAGTCTGTCAACATGGTTTGGAAAGAGCACAACAGAACTACAAACAACCAAGCAGCTTGGAGGGCTGTGACCACCAACGCCTGCAACAAACACGGAACATAGAAGAAGAGTTTAGAATACCAGGAATCTGTGACAGTTTCAGGTCTAGAAGGGTGTGTAATTGATACCTAGGGTGGGACCTAAAGTTTTGATTACAGACCCAGAACTGTGATGGCAGATAGGACTTTTTCCAAAAAATTGAGTATTTTGATGAAGTTCCACATGCTTGGTTATATAGCGGAATATGCAAATACAGATAGTATTGAGGGAATTCAACTAGGGGTTGTTGTAGAAATGTAGACATGATAATGGTTTACTCTTGTTCAACATTTCTGTCAATACAACGGACAGAATTAACTGACTTTGGTTTGGTTTGTGTACTGTAGTAAACGTGTTTGCCTGAGGATCAATATGATAAATATGGTACATTGTGCCAGCATCTTCCCGGTGATATTTCCTTTACATTTCAATATATATGTATGAATGCTTTATTGTTACACCAGGTGACACCACTGATCTGCTGCGAGAAACTGAGGGCTACATAGGGCATTGTAATTGTCGTGTCTGTTGGTTTTCAGATGGCACAACTGCATGTGAATCACTGTTAGCCATTGGGGGCCCGCTGAGTTCGGTCTGTTTGGAAGACCGCGAGACTCACTCAAAATCGGACGGACACAGGAAGTTGGAATCCCCCGCACATGAAGTGGTGCGATTACCGTGCTCATCACCCATGGCAACACCGGTTGTCATGGAAAGAGAGTCTTTGTCCTACAATGTGTAAGTTGATATTGTGTGTGTTATGTGATAAGAGGAAGTATGGTAGAAGCTGCTTTAATGTCAGTTCTGTTCAGTAACCATCACCATTTCTCAAAACTGTTATTATTTGTTTTAACTATTTGATGTTTATTCTATATATATTTTAGATTAACTTGCTTTAGCTGATTGATACTTATCAAAAGTAAACAATGTATTTATTTTAACATAGAAATAATTTGCTTTAAACTACTGATGTTTTTTTTTATCTTATGTTATGTATTCTGGTATTTTACATGTTTTATTAGTATTTTGTGAATATTACTTTTATGTACAGTGCTGCCGGCATTAATGGATATGGCACTATAAAAATTAAATATTCGATATCCTTATTATGTTGTAAACCTGCCTGTATCATTCTCTGTTACCAGAGACGAGCCATGCATTGAGACGACAGAGAGTACATGGATGACACATTTCTGGCAACTCACCAACCAGCTACGCCATCTCAATGTTCTCTGCGACGTCACTCTCACAGTGGCGCCACATGGTGACAAGTGCAAGCAACACGAGTTCCGTGCACATCGCCTCATGCTCGTGTGTGCGAGCGACCTGTTTAAGGCAACGCTGTCGTCGGGGAAAGATCGCTTCCACTTTGACGATGTGTCTTCGACAGGAATGAAGGCCGTGCTCGACTTCATTTATGGACAGCCCGTTCACGGGACACGGTCTGAGTACGTAGACTACTACAATGCTGCGACAGCATTGTCTGTGCTTCCAGCCCGTACTGCGTTCAGTAAAGTCATACGAGACATGGGCAACAACACCGGCGCAGCAGTGGCAAAAGGTGGCAATTTGAACCCCAGAAGTTATGCAAAACCTGTGAAAATGGATGCGAAAAGGGGTACAGCCAGTCAGGTGATCGAGAGGGTAAACCGAAAACAGTCTGTCGTAGTAACCATCGATCAGAGTGAATCACTGCTGCCATCTAGTGGTCAAACTCCTATCAGGAAATTAGACGTGCGTAAAATCTCGCCATCAAGCATTTTTAGTAAAACAAATCCCACATGCAAACATCCAGGGAGAGTTCTACTGGTTGGTGGTCGCTCACGAAAACTGGGAAAGTTGCGGGTTGCCAGCATGCAGAGTAGCAGTGGCGCCACCAGGTGTTGTAGATGTGCAATACCGAAATGCAGGCGGAAATTTGCAAGACAGGCAGACCTCGCACGACATTTGGCGTATGCACACACCATTCAGAAACGCCACCGCTGCAACTGGTGTAACAAAGAATTTGTATGGCGAACTAGTCTCCTAGTACATGAGGCTAGTCATGTAACCAATGTTGTGTCAATGGTCACATGACCAGTGTTTGAAAAACAGTATTTGTGCATCAAAAACTGCTGATATAATGAGTGCAAATTCCCCGTCCACAGCTAGTAGATTTTATTTATGTTCATGATACAAACACAAGCGTAATGTATGAAGTGCAGTGATGTTGCGCTTATGTAAAATCTAATGTAGTCTAATCCCATTTAAAAACATCTTGCTGAATGTGTATGAGCACTGTGGGGAATCTGAGTGCATTTCATTGAGATATCTTGCTGATTGTGTACGAGCGCTGTGGGGAATCAGAGTGCATTTCACTGAGACATCTTGCTGAATGTGTACAAGCGCTGTGGGGAATCAGAGTGCATTTCACCAAGACATCTGGCTGAATGTGTACGAGTGCTGTGTGGAATCAGAGTGCATTTCACCAAGACATCTGGCTGAATGTGTACGAGCGCTGTGTGGAATCAGAGTGCATTTCACTAAGACATCTGGCTGAATGTGTAAGAGCGCTGTGGGGAATCAGAGTGCATTTCACCAAGACATCTGGCTGAATGTGTACGAGCGCTGTGGGGAATCAGAGTGCATTTCACCAAGACATCTTGCTGAACGTGTACGAGTGCTGTGTGGAATCGGAGTGCATTTCACCAAGACATCTGGCTGAATGTGTACGAGCGCTGTGGGGAATCAGAGTGCATTTCAGCAAGACATCTGGCTGAATGTGTACGAGTGCTGTGTGGAATCAGAGTGCATTTCAGCAAGACATCTGGCTGAATGTGTACGAGCGCTGTGGGGAATCAGAGTGCATTTCACCAAGACATCTGGCTGAATGTGTACGAGCGCTGTGGGGAATCAGAGTGCATTTCACCAAGACATCTGGCTGAATGTGTACGAGCGCTGTGGGGAATCAGAGTGCATTTCACCAAGATATCTGGCTGAATGTGTACGAGCGCTGTGGGGAATCGGAGTGCATTTCACCAAAACATCTGGCTGAATGTGTACGAGCACTGTGGGGAATCAGAGTGCATTTCACCAAGACATCTGGCTGAATGTGTACGAACGCTGTGGGGAATCAGAGTGCATTTCACCAAGACATCTGGCTGAATGTGTACAAGCGCTGTGGTGAATCAGAGTGCATTTCACTAAGACATCTTGCTTAATGTGTACGAGCGCTGTGGGGAATCAGAGTGCATTTCACCAAGACATTTGGCTGAATGTGTACGAGCACTGTGAGGAATCAGAGTGCATTTCACCAAGACATCTTGCTGGATGTGTACGAGTGCTGTGGGGAATCAGAGTGCATTTCACCAAGACATCTTGCTGAATGTGTACGAGTGCTGTGGGGAATCAGAGTGCATTTCACCAAGACATCTTGCTGGATGTGTACGAGTGCTGTGAGGAATCAGAGTGCATTTCACCAAGACATCTTGCTGAATGTGTACGAGTGCTGTGGGGAATCAGAGTGCATTTCACCAAGACATGAGGTATAAAAGGTTAAGCGGTGTCCACTGCACGTGTCTGTGTATATAATGTTGTATACCGGTACTGTACATCTAACTATAATCAAGCTAGCATATGTATGTATGTATGTGTGGGTATGTATGTATGTATGTATGTATGTAGAGAGTGTGATAGTGTAGTGGTTCACACACCCACCTGGCATGTCAAGACCCGGACCTGGCAGGCATGATATTTGGTGTAAAAACCTGGCTCTCAACATTGGGGGCTGTGTATCCCTCAATTTGGGATGTAAAAGAACTTCTGTACTGAGGACGACAAGCACCCTGGCAGTGACCACCCTCAATGCCAGCATAGAAAGGTCGGTTTGGCGATAATGTTCTGAAAAAGGCTGACTACTTGAATGAGACCTCTAAGACCACATTGTAACCACATTGCATAGAGATTAGTCAGTTAATAGAATGTTGCCAAGCACTGGAAACAACTAGAACAATGTACGTTTATGTTTTCGTCCTAGATAGTGAGCATCTTTATAACTCCTCATAACAAAAGTAAAGCTTTCATTTTTCAAAATTCCCCTCATGTTAAGGGTTTGTACCAGTTAAGGGTTCATACTGGACATTAGATGGATGCAAAATTATTATTCTCAATGTAACTTATGTAACAATATTCTTATGTAACTTGCATCAATCATAGAAAAAAAGAATAATTATTGCAAAAACCTGTTTAAATTGCTGTTGTAAGGTAGGAATATTACACGAAATCGACTTCTGCTTCTATGGGTATACAGTGCCATCTGGAGGATTTTGCTAGTAAACAGAAACAGAACACAAGTAGAAGTCAAGATACACCAAGTATATTTCAGAATGATTCCCATGGATCTCCAATTTATCATTCCAAAAGAACATATATAATACGACATAAGCATGTTAAATATCAACATAGTGTGGACATTTTGTAAGTAATCAAACTATTGTGTGTGATATTTGTTGATCTGTAGAGTAAACGTTAAGTATGTACCCAATTGTTTTTGAAGTATGAAAATGACCTTGGAAGGCTAGAGTTTTACACTCTACAATCTATGAGAATAAAATAACTTGTCAATATGACCAGTAGTTTTGAAACTAAAAAGTGTAAATATACAGGGTGATGGTACATTTGCATATTCATTTACTTCATATACATGGCCGTCGATGTTGGTCCTTTTTTGCATATCTTCTTATTTATGAAATAATTGAATGAGATATGCAATTTATATACACATTTTACATACAAAACACAAATATCCATACATGAAGTTATACTCGTTTTATACAAAGCACACCTAAATATCATGTTATCTGAGTAAACAATATCATGCAAAGGTTACTACCAAATATTAAGAGGAACCACAGTGATTTTCATTGGTTAATTCGTAGTGAGTTAATAGTAATGCTACTTATAAATAAAAAATACTAAATTCTTGTAACTTATCAATCTCAAATTACATATAATTTAATCATTTTATACTTTGTCTTATTAATGTTGGAAATTGTATAAATGTGAATCAGAAACAAAAATGTACCAATCCTCCATTCTTACGGCAACTAAATAAATTAGTCAGGCCAGTTCAAATTCAGCAGGGCTAGTTCAAAATTGATCTGGGCCAGTTCCAAAAAATCCAGTTAATTTTTTTGACTAATTTCAGACACTCAATAAATATCACAAATAATAATGAAGGCAGTATAACTTAGCTCAGTCGAACTTTGGGGGAATAAAATTATATATATTAACGCATGATTGGGCTTGTTTGGGCTAGGTTACATGTCGGATAATGCGCCTGGACGTGTCGTGGATTGCACAATTAATATTTTGAGATGAACACATGTAAGATACACGGCAGTTTGTGCCTGGATTGTCATGAATTGCAAAATGGATATTTTGAGATGATCACATGTAAGATATACCACAGTTTATGTGAATGTGTATACATGCTTCCATTCTCATAGCCGTCACAAACCAATGGTCTGGCTCTTCAAAGTGACCATGGCACCACCATGGCACCACTATGGCAGTGAGCATCAAAACTAAGGTGTTTACAAAACTTTGTGAAACAACAAAATTCTGAATGACGTAGTTTTGTTATCTTCTGATGGGATGTGTAATGTTGGCACTACCAGTTGGTACCTTCTTCCTGTTGTGGCAATCCCCTAGATAACTTAATTTATTTCCACTTTTTATAAACCACACTTATTATTACATGAAAAGTTAGTTGAAACTGACCACTGCAACTGCTAAACAGTAGTATCTTGGACCATCTCCTGTGAAAGAAGCAAACAATAGCAAACAATATATTAACTTAGCCTGTACTTATATATGTATTGCAGCGATATACTTGTTACAGAGATTCTAGCATGCCATTCATTATGTCCTGTATGTATGCATATACTTGGTCATATGAAGTTAAACATGCTGGCGAAATGTACAGAGATAAAGCAAGCGAATGACCTGTCGCACAGTGAAAGACAACACACACATCATTATTGGTTTGGATATTGCACGTGGTAATTAGTCATGGTTGAATGGTTTCAGTCTACAGCTGAAGCCAGAGGTCCTGACTAGCTGTGGACTTGTCCAATAAACTAACATCCATCATGTTCTATTAATCTTCTAGTGATTGTCCTAACATTACCCACAGGAACACGCAGTACTTCCAGGAAGAGTACTTCCAGGAATATACAGTATTTCCAGGAAGAGATGGGACTTCCAGGAGGAGACAGTATTTCCAAGAGAGTACTTCTAGGAAGAGCCAGTACTTCCATGAAGAGATAGTACTTCCAGGAAAATATGGATGGTATTTCCAGGAAGAGACAGTTCTTCCAGGAAAATATGGTTGGTACTTCCAAGAAGAGAAAGTACATCCAGGAAAAGACAGTACATCCATGAAGATAACCTACTTCCTGGAAGAGACAGTACTTCCAGGAAGCGGTTCCTGCAACTATCCAACCAAGAGAAAGATGAATTGCACTGATTGCCCGAGAGAGACATTGCGAGGTTCAGTAGAGCGCAGGAACCTTCTTTGCCTTTTTATTCTTGCCAACTTTTGGTCGTGGTCCAAACCAGGACATTCTCCACTCAAGTGTCTCATGGAGCAACTGCTGCTCCTCCAGGGAGAAGTGGAGCAGCATGGATACGGCCTTGATGAGCTGTAGAGCCTGTGGAGCAAAGAGCAACAAGGATCATTGGTAGCAGGTTGCTGATGTTTCTAAATATAAACAAATTATTGGAAGCAAGTTGGGGGATATTTCTAAAAACAATACAAATTATTGGATGTTTGTACAAACATAAAAATCATAGAAAGCAGGTTGGAGATGTTTCTAAAAACAATAAAAATCATTGGATGCAGGTTGGAGAATAAATATGATCGGAAGCAGGTTGGGATGTTTCTAAACACACACAACGCATTGGAAGCAGGGCAGGTATATTTGCAAACACACATGTATGATTGGGAGCAGGTTGGGATGTTTCTAAACACACAAAGCATTGGAAGCAGGGTAGGTATATTTGCAAACACACGTATGATTGGGAGCAGGTTGGGATGTTTCTAAACACACAAAGCATTGGAAGCAGGGTAGGTATATTTGCAAACACACGTAATGATTGGGAGCAGGTTGGAGATGTTTTCAAACATATAAATCATTAGAAGCAAGTTGGGTATGTGTCTAAAACCATGAATCAAGTTGGGATATTTCTAAAAACAATACAAATTATTGGATGCAGGTTGGGGATGTTTGTACAAACATAAAAATCATAGAAAGCAAGTTTGGGATTTTTGTAGATACAAACAGATCATTGGAAGAAGGTTTGGGATGTTTCTAAACACACTGGATCATTGGAAGCAGGTTGGAGATGTTTCTAAGCTCAAACAGATCATTGGAAGAAGGTTAGAGATGTTTCTAAATACAAACAAATCATTGACAGAAGGTTGGGGATGTTGCTGAACATACACAATTTATCACAAGCAGGTTAGACATGTTTCCAAATGCACACAAATAACTGGAAAAAGGGTGGGGATGTTCCAAACATGTTCTTTCTTTAGTATACACATTACAATACATTAACATCACCACTTTTGATCAAATAATAATGCTCTATCCCGCTAGTACACATACCTCTGTTTCTCGACTGAGCATGAACTTGAGAACAACATGTCTAAGGTACTGAAAGTTTGTGTCCGTGATAAACTCCTCCCCATCAAGTTCGTCACAATACGGCCGATGACAGCTTCCACAGGCCAGGGCGCTTTTTGAACTAACCAACGATGAGGATGTCATCATCGACGATCCAAACCCTGCATTGTTTTGCGACCAATTTGGCAGTTGCACCACCGAACTATTTACAGCGGATGCGTCGGGTTGTGGAGGCGCCACCTGGTGTCTAGTTTGTAATTCATTCAACCGAGACGCAGAGCCGTGGACAGCTGGAAAAACGTCTTTCGTTCGAGTAGTAGGGCACGTGGTGCCGCCGGTCACGGTTGGCTGGTCACCGGGCATGGTCTGTACTTTGAGTTCGCGCTGTAGAAGTTTCTTCAAGTCGCTTAGTCGCTGCTGTTGTTGCTTGATTGTCTACAAAATACAATCACAGTTTTGGTAGCGTCATTTCAGGCGTTGTGTCTTTAGATAAGTGAGTAAAATAATAAATACATAGTAAATAGATGTGCCAATAGTAACTGTTTACAATTTGAAAATTTATTTATTATTTGAACATTTCGTGGGCACAGCATTTAAACTGCAAACACTATTTCAGGCTTATTAAATGCAATTTGGCAGGCAGCAGACCTTCAACACATTTATTCTAGTATTATACCAAAAAAATAGGTAGACTTGATTTAAAACAGAATACATTCCACAATGGTGGTCCAGGATTTGAATAACCTACCTTATTTTTGTCAACTAGCTGGCTCTCCAGCGCGCTCATTCCAGCCTGTAGTTTCTCTACCTCAGCTGACTGGAGAGCTCCCTGAGCCAACTGGTGTTGTGTTTCCAGATCGGTCACCTGGAACAGTGAAATGTTGTTGACAAAAACTTGACATGATAGTGTCATGAGGTAGTAGGGTCTCGGATGATCCAGTTGGGTTCATAAGGTGTAGGGTGGAGCACAGAGTAAGATGAAGTATGATGACACGCAATCTGGTATGATGGGGAACGGTGGAGCAAAATTGGGTATGACTGAGCATGGTAGAGTTTAAAGATGCAAGATGGAGCATGACAGAGCTTGGAGGAGTGTAATAAATAAATGTCTTCTTCTTGGAGCAAGATGGAGCATAACAGAGCATGGTAGAGTATAATGGAGCAAGATGGAGTGTGACAGAGCTTGGAGGAGTTTAAAGGAGCAAAATATAGCATGACATAGCATGATGGAATACGAGTGTGACTGAGCATGGTGGAGTATTATGGAGCCAGACGGAGTATGACGGAGCATGGTTAAGAACAATGGAGTTAGAGGAAGTGTGACAGAGCATGGTGGAGTATGACAGGGCAAGACAGAATATGAGGGAGCATGGCGGACTATGGAGAAAGATGGAAAATACCGGAGCATGCCGAGTAAAATGACACAGCAGCCAGACATATACAAAATATCGTCTCACTCGTCCCTGATGGTTGGCAACCTCTGTCTGCAGCTCCAGCAATCGCTGCTCCAATCCTAAGATTGCTGCATCCTTCTGCTGGCCGTCATGCTCCAGTTCCCCACAGAGCTCCGTCTGAAGACGCTTCACCGACTCCAGCTCCTGGAAGAGCTGAGCATTCCGCAGCAGCAGTGTGTCCTTGTCTGAGGGAACAGTCGTTAATACATTACTCCAATAAAAGTTACCACTGATTATCCTGAGGGATTAATTGTGGAAGTAGTTGTATGAACTGTTATTCGCATGTTGTTTGACAAACGTAAAGCATAATACAGTAATACAACACACAAAAATGAAAGGAATGTTTCTATTTTTCATTGAATCATCAAATTTCAGTAAATGGATAAGACTAACGAATATACAGTAAGAATTGTACCTATGTTAATGGGAGATTTTCCATTAGGTTTTATTGAAAACTTATGTTATACATCATAATTTAAATATACTCTAACATACACACTACCCAAATATGTTTTAACAAAGTAGAAACAAACGTTCAATTCAACAGTTCAATGTTTACAAAAATCACTGTGCTGTCACTCAAATGCGTGAATAATGAGCTCAGATCATTCCAAGGAAGGTTGTGACCCCAACGGAGGCGGAGCTTCTAATGTCAATACGCTGTCGTCATGGCGCTGGACCAGAGGCCATGCCTTTGAAAGTGAAGCACTGTCATATAAATAAACGGTTTCCTCCTAAAACACTTAAATTTCAACAACAAAAAACATTTCTGTTGAGATGTACTTTATAAAAAAGAAAATAGATGCATTAACTATAACACGAGTACCTTGCGAACACTGGCGTAGTTCAGCCTGGACACTAGTGAGACTATCTTTGTGTGACGTCACCGATTCTCTCGCTGTCTCAAGGTCACCTTTCAGCTGCTCCACCTGGTGACAGATGCTTGTCAGGTTAACTGTATTGGAATCTATCTTAGCAGGAATGTGGAAATTTAATTATAGGAAACTTAATTGATCTAATTCATTATGCTAAGTCTTACCGAAGTTGTTTTTCATTATTACTTACCTGCAGATTTTGTAAACACTAGTAGCATGAATGTTTAAAAACAAAATTGACAAATATACAAGAAGGGTGGGCTATATACACAAAAATGTTGGATTGTCGATAAGCCAAATGATTCCTTTTCCACTTGCCTTCATGGTTTTTTTGCTCTGGATGACAATCATGTTCAATCTTGTTAAATATTGTTAACTACATTAAATATAATTAAATATGGTTAAATATGCACGATTCGTTTATCCAGAAAACTTGTTAATCTGGACACAGACACAGGAGACCGAAGTGTTCAGATTAATTAATTTTAGCAACTACAACCTAAATAAAATTAAAACTTAAATTAAAACTGAACACATCCTACCTGTCTTGAGAGCTGCTTCTCTCTCTGTTGACTGACGTTTAACTCATTCACCAGTTGACTACTCTCTTCTGTTAATCGATTCTTGTCAATCTGAAACATAGTCAAGGGTTAGTTCCCCGTCTACTATTTGGCTGAAATGCATGTCAATGACCCTTGCTTACAGAGGTAATAGTGGTAACAATAGTTTGTATAGATAAGATTTTGTAATCTGGAAAAATATTTGACATTGCATTTTGCAAGACGTAAGATTTCCTGAAATATCAAAACCATCTTAGCAACTCACAAAAATGCTCAGTCAGCAGACAAAACAATATAAAATGTTTTATTTTAAGGTTGTTTCCCTGTTTGGAAAGGTTTTTAGTCAACACCAGAAACCAAATTATCAACTCCAGGATGTGCCACCAGGACACTTTCGGTGGTGTATCACAGAAATATTGTCCACTGTGACATGGCGGCATCTTTTTGCAGTTTGAAAACTCTACTTAAATCAGGGATGATAGTGACATTCAGAGAAAAAAACGGAAATTTAGCTGTGGCCCACATTTAAGCCCGGGAGGACTGTCTCATCTAATGGAGGGGAGGGGGGACTCCTCAGAGATATTTTTTTTATTGTAGACGACATATGGTGTATTTTGAGCAATATTAAATAGAAAATCTTAACATTTCCAATAGCAAAACAAGCACACGGACTCACGCACACATTGTCATAGTACTAACTCACTTGTTAATGATATTTTCTGGACTGAACCTGAGTTGGCTGACGGGCAGCTTTCTCCTTGGCCAGCTTTGTCAAAACAGCCCATTGATGAGCCATTCTAGCTTTCTTCGTTGCCAGCTCAACTGCTTCCTTAGTTTTGTACTTGGTGGCTGCCTTCGTCTTTGACATGTTCAGCTCAGTTTTCTTCTCCTCCTTCATCTTTCCTTCCTCGGCAAGATGGATGGAGTACATTTTGTGTGCACCCCTCGTGTTGTGAACAAGGCGACCAGTTCTGTTTGTGGAAGTCCTGTATAGCAGTCTTGTTGCTTGCCATGAGTGAGTACTTCACTGTCTGGATAGTGTTGAATGTACATTCTTTCTGGCAGTGGCAGTATTCATGATGCTAGACATGTGACTAAAACACCCTTCCACTTGAGGACCATGAAAGCAGCTCATCATTGTAGCCACCAGTTTTGACAAGGCTGGGAACTTGCCAGTAGAGAATATGGTAGCCCACCACGAGTCCAATCTGGAACTTGTGGGTGCTTGTGGAAGTGTGTTGTCTACATGGAATCGGCGAACTTCCATGTGATACACCCTCTGTTCAGGTTCTACTAGAATATTGGTGACCAGCGTGGGTAGTGCCAGCGTGTGTACTTCAATGCCTTCGGTTCCCATCTGACTGTAGCCTGTAGGATCCAATCCACACAGTTGACATCGGCCTCGCACCACAAACAGTAGGCTTTCCCTGGTGCTGATAATTTACTGATGAATATATCCAACATAGTGTCTCCAGCCGATCTCTCCAGCCACGCCCAATTCCACTTATTCTTGACACTTTTGTCAATGTCCTTCAAGCAACATTTGTCTTGCCGTACAACAAATCGTAGATTAGCCATTGTGTTTGAAAATGATCGACATTTCCACAAAATACATCGTTATTTCCTATTGGTCCACTGCTTTTTTGTGCGCACTTCGATAGCGCTGAAGCGAACAGCTGCAGAACTAAGGGTTTTACTTCGCAGATTCATGGGTTCGGTTGGGTCGGTTCTGTCTCTAATTGCCAGGCAGCATCATTAACACGTGGCGACACCCGGTGAATGGATGGTTAACTCAATCCGCAGATAGAACGTCGGTGAATTGTCCAGGATTTTATATGCCCTACCCCCCAACATTCATTTTTTTCTCCCCGGATTTACACGATTCACAAAAGTGATCTTTGGAGCAGTATAAAAACCGGAATTCCTGCAAAACCAGAAATTTCTCATCCCTGTTAAATTTAACAATGGATTCTGCTTAATGGTGGATTTTAGTATGTGAACATTACCTTAGTGAAATTGTCCGTGCGTAAATAAACCCAAAGTTCAATGAATCATCCGACCAATACATATTTCCAATTCCTTTTTCATACATCAGGTATTAGACTGGCAATATATTGTGTATTTTATTTTTATTCAGTGACTGGATGAGTCACCAGATAAACGACTCGACTTTCACGGATCAGGTACCTTGAGCTGCTCAATTTCTTCCTCCAATACTGTCAGTTTCCGTTCCATATCAATCTCCTTCTCCAAGCATTCTTCTTGCTTCTGTTCTAAACATTTCTACAAGACCAAAATTAAATTATGTGGGCTCTGTCAACCTGAGGGACAGGAGACTAGTATGGGCTCAGTCACAGGCCTGGCCTTGGGATGTAGAGCCCACATTTCTCTCTCTAACTTAATCTCTTAATAAACGTCATTCATTTGGCCTTCTTTCATCACTATTCATGACTTGTGTTGGTGCTTGCATAAATTAAATTATGAATGTCCTTAAAATCTGTGCATTCTTAATATAATTATTATCATGTGAGTTATGCCTATAACATCACAAAATACTGTTTAACTTAACACATCCTTTTCTCAACAGACCTAAAATTTTTTACAACACTGCAGTTCTTAAATACAAATAGTTTCAGGACTTTCATCACTGTTGACAAAAGAAACTCTCACAATTTTTTCCTGAGCCGCCGACTTGGCGAGCTCTTTGCCTTTCTCGAGCAGTGCATTCTGGGATTCTAGGGCCGTTGTTTTCTCCAGCATCTCCTGCTCCATTTCCTGTCGTCTCCTCTTCTCATGGCCCAGCTCAGCTTCCAACTCTCGTTTCTACAAAAACAAAACTTAAGTGTAATAATGAAGCCATTTGGTGCCATGGTAACAATAAATAAATTACAAAATACCAAACATTACCTGATCAGATGAGTCAACATAGTGCAACTTGTGTAGATATTTTTGCCCATATCTTCCATTGTTCTGGATGAAATCACATTCTATTCAGTTTCTTCTTGGAGAAAACGGGTTCTTTTACTCTCCAAGAAAAACAAACTGCAACCAGCAGATCGAGCAAGACTCCTGCCGATGATACACACACTAGCTTCTGAAATCTTTCTTGAGAAAAACACTTCTGTCAAAACTGTCATAACCATTTAACATCTTTAGCACTTCTAACTCTTGCCACTTGTGTTAAACCACTTTCCCTTTTCTCGTTTCCACTTTCAGCATTTTTCATAATTAAGGTACCTTCTGTATTCCTTCTAACGAGGGTCTAAGACATCACCTGTTTCTGTTGTTCCCTGAGGGCCTCATCAGTTGACTCTGCCTTCACTGACCACTCTTTCTCTGACCTCTCCAACTGACCCTCCAACTCGACAATCTACGACACCATTGGTACAACAAACTATACAAATTACAACAAATCAACCAAATGCAACTTGACTTCACCTTTAACAGAATAACTTAAGGTCAGAGCAAATTCATTCCAATTCACTTCAGCAGCACATTTTAATACAGCGGGAACACGGAATGATTCCGTCCCAGCAATATATTTGTGTTGACTCAATTATCTATGATTCTGTTAAGAAGAGTCCACTGTACCACTGCTAGGTGGCTAATGCAATTCACAAAGACATCAGCTTACAGAGACAATATCCTAATCCAAAGAAGCCGTATGCTGCTGACCGTCATACCGTGCCACCGGCGTTGCTGACTTTATCAGTTTTAGTACTCCTGGCAGATCATCTTGCGAGATGCTGAAGCTAAGCTCAGCCAATCATATTGTCTGCCAGACTGTTTTGCTCATTTTCGTTTCAGCAAACCATACGTGGCTCATGTTACGTGTAGAAGTAGAAGTAACTATTTTGAATGCACAGTACTGCTCAGCTGCTTGTGAGAATGGTCAAACAGGTAATTATACTGACATTTCCCAGAAAATTTTAGTGATGTCAGAGGGCATTTGTGTATCAAGACATTTCCATGGTTCCCACGGCAATGAAGCCAATGGATAGCAAAATAAAACAATAAAAAAAGACAAATTAAAGTTTGACAATTTCTAGTTTAATCTGTATATCCAGTCCACTGTCAGCCGAGACAAAGTGTCCGTCAGTTCCTACCTGTTGCTGGAGTCGCTCCTTCATGTGTTCGGCTGATGTCTGACACAGAAGTAACTCTTCATTGTCATCAGCAATCTTCTCATTGAGGTTAGAAATCTACAATGCCAGTTTCATAAGATAACGTGTGCGTACGCGCGCGCGCGCTTGCATGCATTCATGTGTGTGCGGGTGTGTCTGTGTTTAAGGGTGGGAACATGTGTGCTGCCCATGTCACTCTGAATATATATTTACCATCAGAATTACCGCGACATTGCACGTTGAGAAAAAACATCTATTAATATTCTCTAGATGAAAGACAATGGCCATGGATAGGTAAGATGTTACTATGTCATGATATGGTGGTGTTTGTTGCTTAGCGTCCTGCCAGACAAAATGTTGCCAGCCAGCAGCAATTCCATTTGCATCCAAAATCCCCATCAGGGTACAAAGGGTGAAATTATAAAAAAAAACTTCTATACACTGTATATACATACAGAACGATAGAAACCCACATTCCGTTTTATAATATTATAGACAGGAGTCAATCAGCAAAAGCTGACACAAAATTAATGGCAATGCTCTGCTTTTTAAGGTGTTGTTTAATAAAGTCAACGACTCTACCTGATGCTCCAGGGTGGTGATCTTGTCACTCCATGAAGTCTTCACTTGGGTCAGCTGTTCCCGAGTCTCTGTGAGTTTCAGCTCCAGGGTACCCCTCTATCACACACATATAACAAGGTTCAATATGATTTAAGGGGACTTCCTGGTCGAAGAGAAACTATGGGCCATATCTTAGTTAGCTCAACATATCTCCATAACATATGGGGAATATACTAGATTTCTGATGATTACTGGACAGGTGGAAATTGGTCTAATTTGCATAATTGTTGTCTTGGCAATGTGTTGTTTATCTGAAAGTTATGTAATGCTTTAAAGTGGTTTTGAGCTCTGACTTCAAGTCTTTTATTACAAAGGTAAATCTTCACGTTGCTCAGGTGAAGATTTAAGAAATTCTGTAGTTAACCGACCTCTGCGTACATACCCACAAAACAAAACAGTGAAATTTGGGTACAGTCCACAGAAAAACTGGTAACAATTTCAAGTCTCCATCTTGTATAGTTTTCCAAAATAATTGTTCTCTGCATCGCAAATGGTCAAAAGTTTTGGTAAAATCCTCAAACAAACTGTTGCCTTATTTAATTCTTATGTACAATCAATTCATGTGATTCTCAAAATTGGAATCTTCATGTGATTGCACGATATGATTTTGGTTTTGTTTCTGTGTTAATATTGTTGACTTTCTTTGTGCTCTCAAAAACCATGTGACTGACAAATTTAGTAGGTTGAAGGTAAGATGTCGGCCTGGCAATTAGATTTGGCAAATTAGCAGATAAAACAACCAAAGTCAGGTCTTTCCACCATTCGAACAAATGTACGCACTTTTTATTAAGCCAAACACAGATATTACATATTTGGACATCAAAGAACCAGTGCTATGATGACCAAATGAGGAAGCCACTATAAGGTACGAAAAAGATGCTACCTCCTTCTCAAGGGCAGTTACCCTGTCGTCTCCCGAGAGATTCCCATCCTGCAGTCGCTGTTCCAGGGTTTGTGCCCTCTCCTGAAGATGACCTATGTGGTCCTCTTTCTCCAATAACAGGGTTGTCAACTGGGGTGAAAGATACACATATATTTACCCTTGTCACAAATACACAATCTGATACCAGTCACAAGTACTGAAACTTTACATTAAAAACACAAATGTGGATATTTATGCAACAAAAAATCTTAATTGCAAATGGCTGACAGAGTAGAAAACTAAACTGGCTAATTAAAACAAATTAAGCAAAGAATACTTGATCTAGATATACTGCTAACATTTTGTGTTTGTGAAACGTGCAATAACTACCCATTTTGTGCATAACAGATTTATCACTGCATTATTTCCTCAAAAGTCCTGAATGTTGCTATGCAAATATAAAATTGTACAAACAAGTTGATGATTCTGTTTAAAAATTATCATATTAATTGCTGTTTTAATTGGTTTTGATAATGGCAGAAAAAGTATTAATTAAATTTCTGCCACCTTGAATCACGAACAATTTTTTTTACAACAGAACACATGAAAACACACCAAAAAACATGACTTGGTCATTTAACCTGGCAACTTGCCTGTTTGCCACTGATGTATTTAAGACAGTAATGTCAATAAATGAAATAAAAATTAAATATGCTGTGACAAGCTCATTATTGCAGTGAATTTTGTACATTGTAGCTTGATTAAATAATAACATACACACACCTTTCGCTGGTGTATATCAACATTGCGCTGTAGCGTATTGTACTGGTCCTGTATGTCTGTGAGCGCTTTCTCTACACGTGCATGCTCTGATGATCTCTGTCAAGTAACATCACAATTTAACGTGACAACCCTATGAATCAGCAAAACAAACCAGCTGATCTTCTTAGGTCAGTAAATGTATTAAATATACTTGTGGTAATCAATCGCTATCAAGACAACACTGACAAGCCACACCCATGTGATAAGCCACGCTCACTTGATAAGCCAAACCGACTCAAGATTTAACAAGATTTAACAAGATTTAACAAGATTGCCACCCAGAGAATTAACTCTAGGTAGCAGGTGGACAAGGAAGCCTTTGGCTTTTCGAGAGTCCGACCTTTTTATCTATGTGTATCCCGCCCGTCTGAGGTATGTGTCGATTTTATTTTTAAACATATTCACGCTACTAGCACCCACACAATCAGCAGGTAATCTGTTCCATTCATTTACAGTCCTTTGTGAAAATGAAAACTTTCTTATATCCAATCTACTCTGCTCCTTTGCTAATGCAAGATCATGTCCTCTAGTCCTTCTATCTTTCTTAACTGAGAAAAACATATTTCTATCAATATTTTCATAACCCTTCAATATTTTAAACACTTCTATCTGATCTCCTCTCAATCTCCTGGTCTCTAGTGTTGTTAAACCGCATTTTTTTAGGCGTATTTCATAACTAAGATCCCTCAGATTTTGTATCATTTTAGTTGCTCTCCTCTGCACTCTTTCTAGCATATCTATGTCCTTCCTGCGATATGGCCTCCACGCTTGAATACAATATTCTAAATGAGGCCTAACTATTGTTTTGTACAGCAGTATTATTAGCTCTTTTTCCTTATACGTTATGTTTCGCCTAATTAATCCAAGGATTTGATTTCCCTTTGAAGCTGCAATTCAGCACTGCTCTGAAATCTTCATATCAGCACTAACGGTTAACCCTAAGTCCTTTTCTTTTACAGTAGTACTTAGTACAGTACCCCCCATTGTATATTCTACCTCTTCGTTCCCATGTCCTATGTGGAGGCATTTACATTTCCCAAAATTGAACATCATTTGCCATTTTTCAGACCATTTCATCAACCTGTCAAGATCATCTTGTAATTGCTGTCTATCTCCATCACTTTTAATCCTTCTAAACACTTTTGTATCATCCGCAAATTTCAACACCTTGCTTGTTATTTCATCATCCAAATCGTTGATGTATATTAAGAATAATATAGGACCTAATACTGATCCCTGTGGTACCCCACTCAATACCGATTTCCAGTTTGAAGCCTCCCCATCAACTACTACACGTTGTCTTCTGTCAATCAGCCATTGTTCTATCCAGTTTATTATACCATTTCCTATGCCATGGGCCTTTAGTTTAAGCAGTAATCTTTGATGTGGTACTTTGTCAAAAGCTTTTTTAAAATCTAAGTAGACGATATCTACTGGTGTTCCCTCATCTACCCACTTAGTGATGTCTTCCAAAAAACATAACATATTTGTTAAGCATGACCTCGCTTTAAAAAAACCATGTTGAGATGGGTTTATCAAGTTTTGTTTAACAAGAAAATCCACCATGTGATCTTTAATTAGTCTTTCTAATAATTTACAAATCACTGATGTTAAACTCACTGGTCTATAGTTCTCTGACTTGTTTCTCGAACCTTTTTTGAATAACGGTATAATGTTTGCTTCTTTCCATTCTAAAGGAACCACTCCCTCTTCTAATGACAAGTTGAAAACTGTTGCAAGTGGTATGCTAATTTGTTCTACAATTTCCAATAGTAGTTTGGGTGGAATACCATCCACTCCAGGTGATTTATTTTCCTTCATAGCCCTTATTTTCTTAGCTACCATTTCCGGGGTTACAATTAATTGTCCTAAATAGTCTGAATCTGCCCCCTTGAACTTAGCCTCTGGTATTGGCAGTGAACTAATATCTTCCCTGGTAAACACTGAACTAAAGTACTCATTCAGGTCTTCTGCCATTATGAATCCCTCTGATATCATATTTCCAGCACTATCTTCTAGAGGACCGACCTTATCTTGAACTTTCTGTTTGCTTCGAACATACGCATAAAAACTCTTGCTGTCAAGTTTTATATTACTAGCTAATTGTTGTTCAATAAGCCACACCCACCTGACAAGCCAGATCAATCTGACAAAACATATTTCATTAAATAATTTATAAATCACATGCACACAAATTTCTGGTAGTGTTCCCCAGAACATTCAACATTTTTTGGACTAATTAAACACAGCTTTTCATTTGTAATTGTAAAATCATGTTATACAGTATATATTACACGTATTCTAACATACTCACCACCCTTACCTCCTCTATAAAAATTGCGAAAGTTATTCAAAGATGATGAGAACTATGAGACCTCTAGAAGAAAACACATATGATGTGTCCCAATCACACTGTGTTTACTGTGAACACAATTTGGTCAACTCAAAAGTTCAGAAGCAGCCCGACTTCACCACTGATAAATTTATACAACAGGGTCACGTGGCAGTCATAAGGTCGTATTTACACTAAACACAAGCCCATTGGAACACAGCATTAGTGACACCAGAAGAGGACATTTAACATTACCAAAGCCAGTTTTTCCTCAGTTTCTTTAACAGTCTTCCTCAGTTCTTCCTGTGCCTGAGCATATTCCTTAATCTTCTGGCTCTTGTGTTTGTTTTCCTCTTCCAACTGCTCACTGTGGAGCAATTAATCAAGCATTTAAACCTGCATCAACAGTTGACCTAGTTATATGCAAATCAGGTCTATTGATGTTGAAATCTGCAGTGTGTGAACAGCTTAGGTAATTGCAAAAAAGTGCACATGTTTGTTAGAATAATTGAAAAGGTTATCCTTGATTGTTTGCCCAGGTAACTAGTGGAACCTTTTGTCTTAGTAACACTGCCATTGCCCGTTTTTCCTAATTTTGAGTAAAAAATATTCAAAGGGTTTGTTAACTGATTTCACTCTAGCCAAATACCAATTTTGCACAAAAAAGTTAACATCTCATAGTTGATACTAGATAAGATAATTTTTTCCAAAAATTGATCGGAAACAATATGGGCTCAACAGTCAAACTGAAACCCTGTAAAGTAACCAACTCAGCTATATTTGCCACATAAAAGTATGTTCATTAATACAAAAGTCACATACCTGATTACGGTCAGCTGGGTGATTCTGTCGAGCAGACTGATGACTTCACTGTCAAGATGCTTTACTTTCTCATCCTTCAATTCTTCCTGCTCTGTCTTCTGGAGTAGTTCCGCTTGGCACTGGCCAAGTTCTTCATTTGCCTTCTTCAACTGCTGTAAAACCACACTCAAATGAGGAAGCAAGCAGGCATCTTACACGATATACTGAGATGAGTCAATCTGCATGATTTGGATGATCATACAACAGCAGATCTCACACAAGAGAGGATACAAATATGTTTTATTATAGTAGAAAGTATATATAATAAAAAAACCTATGGTAGGCATATGTACACTATACATATTATATAAATAATTATTGTCAATGTTTATATATAGTTGTTTGTGTATTGTTTGCTCTTTTCCCCTATTTTGCTCCAGATTGTCCCAGAATGCATCAAGAAAACAATGTTTCCTGGACCCCCTTAAATAAGTATAAATATAAGGGTAAAAAAGTAACAAAGTGTCACAAGATTTATCTTCCTGAAACTATATGACTCACACCAATTTTATTCAAACACATCCACAAGGGATGTCTCTAATACATCTTTTCAATTTACAAGTTCATCATTTATGTGACATTTATAACAGCAATATATCAGCAATAATAAATGTGTATTTAATTATTTTATCATAATAAATTTCATACCTTAATACAATTGGTTTAAGATTACATAAAATTCCTTTAGAAAAAAGGTAAAAAATTATTTGTTAATTTCAACTGTAGGAGAATCGAGTATTATTATTTTGGGGTGAAAATCCACATAAAGGTTGAAAACATGTTGGTTCAGTGTGTAGTTCCACAGGTGTGAATTAGGAAGTCAGGTTTCCAGCTTGTAACCAGCTCAGAGGCAGACACCTACCTTCTCAGCTTGGTTGAGGTCTGATCTGATCTTTGCTTCACCGTCTTTCTGGCTGCACAGTTCTTCTATCCTTTCATCAGATGCTGAAGATATAAACAGTTTATATTATAATTATAACAGTTCAGTCTGTTTGATCAGTGCCTTTGACTCATGTGATGAGTTTTATGTCCTTAAAGGCGAATGGAAACAGTTTTTATAACTGATCATACTTCTGATAGTGATATTAACGTAATTATTTCTTTTAAGAATCTGCAGTTTTGTACCCTAAAACGAGACTTTGAGGTGTACAGAGCTCAAAAAGGCCAGCTTGCAAGTTTCCTGACATTTCCGTATTTTCAGCCAGTTTTGGCTAGCTGTAGTAATAATGTTATGCTCATTGGTTAGAATTCACATTGTGGTGTCAATCCAGAATGTCTTTGTGTCTTCTACAAGTTGCATGAAACTACATCAAATGTCCATGTTGGCTGTGGAGCCATCGTCCATGTATGCCTAGTGGCAAACATTATCAGTTTCACAACGTTACCAGCTTGCACATATTCTAAGTATTTTTTGTGTACTAAAAAGATTTCTGAATAAAAATTATTAATCATACATTTAATGGCGCATTTTTACCAAACACTGTTGCATGTACTTATATTGTTTAAATAACGGTTCCGTTAACCTTTAAAATACCAGTAAGTTATAGTCTGATAGTTTTTTTCATAAAAACATAGTCTATAATGTACAAATGATACTAGTACTGCTCTTATTAATTTTCATCAAACACACACATATATATCTATACTACATGCACACACGATTAAAAAACAACAAAATATTATTATTAATCCTTGTTACAGTGACAGCTTTATTACCTACATTTTTTGCAGAAAGGCAAACAATGATATAAATAATAATGATATACAAAAATAAATATTTACACATACATTCTGACTACCAACACACAATCAGATGTACACACCAATTTGTTCCTGTTCTAGTTTCTCTACCAGCTTATTCCTTCCACGAATGATGGCTGCCAATTCTGAAAATAAATATAAAGCAATACGTTTTACCCGGTAACCTCCAAAATCACTTATCTTAGAAAACATAATAAATACAATCAAGTAACAGCAAGGGTATGGCATACATTGTAGTAAAGATCTCTCAATAATTCAATGTTTTCATTTTGTATTGCTTCACAATGAGTTTATCTAAAAAAATCAAAATCAAATCTATTGTACTTTAATAAAATCATAATAATAAGGTAACTTCTTTTGAGCCTAAGTCCTCAGAAGCCAAGCTCGGAGGCATATCAAAACAAAAGGGATAGTTAATCTCAAAACTGATAAGCAGTATTAAATCCTGCAGATGGATGGATCCATGCTTAAATGATTGCTGCGTGAGACTTTGGCAATGATATGACAACTTGAGATGAGCTTTGGGTGAGTCTGCTGCCTTGTTGTCTACGTCTGTGTGAATGTTACGAATACGATGAAGCTATTATTATGTCACCTACCAGATACCCTGGTCTCTAGCTTTTTCACTTGGTCTGTCCTCTTCATCAGCATTGCCAGAACTTCTTCTTTACTTGTGGCCTCGGCCTTGTTCTACAGCACCAATCGATTCCTCATCAGTACGGTCCACCATCGGTATAACACCTCACTGCACGTTACATGGTGGAATGTCTGCATGCTACAGTATAATTTATAACTTTTCTGGTTGGTCCCATTAATGTATCTGTAATTTTAATTGAAGACTTGGTGGTGTAATTGTAATTAATTTGAAAGTGTAATTGTAATAGAAGTGATAAATGAGAAGTAACTGATTAAACGGTGTGTAAAATTAATGGAGTCATCCCTGTGCTCTGTCATCATACTGTCAGTGTCAGTCGATGTGTGCCTCTAACCAGAATAACTGACACCATAATCCACAAAATACTTACTTCCCTGTTACAAAAATTAAATTGTTCAGGGTGCAAAAAAAGTAATAATTATCCTTGAATGGGAATACTGTCTCAAAACTAGTTTATTCGTCATGTGAGAGGAAACAAGAAATAAACTATGACCTGTGGATGTCCCTATAAATCCAAACACACCCCATTCTCTTGGCCATGTTGATTTGATGCAGGTGATGAGCTGACTGCCGAGTCTGTTGCATCTCTCGCTGGAGATGTCTCATTGCTTGCACCTGGGAACTGCGGACCTGAGAACAGTTTAAGATTATGTGTGTACACACGTAATGATGTAATAATAATAAAATAATAGGAATAATTATGGTGTAAATACTGGCGCCATATAAGTACGAATTAAGACAACATTATTATTTTATTATTATTATAATTATGTGGTCTTATTCCCACTTATATAGCAGTAGTATCTGCTGATATTCCATTATCAGAGGGAGCAGGTAATGAAGTGGTTTTCAGAGATCACTATATTCAAGGATTTTAGTAGTCATATCTCTGTAATTCTTGTAAACACTGAACTTTTTAATTCAAAAGTTATTTCTGCTTCGTTTAAACATATCTGGGTTATTAGTAGGTTTGAAAACACTGAATAACTGTAATAACATGGTTTTACTGTGACAACAAATTTACCCTTTAGACCTTACCTCATTTGATGAAACAAGCCCTGGGTCCTCACAGCATGTGCACAAAACCAACAAGATATAGGTGCACCTAGATTTTTTTGGATATAAGTTTTTTATACTTTGTTTCCTAACAATGAAAGTTGAGCTTATATTAAAGATAAATGAATTCTACACTAGACGGTTCTAAATATACTAATAAACTTTTAAACTAAACGATCAAAAATGCGATATGCTGTGTCTGGGTGTGTTTGTATAGAATGTAATGTCCGCTAACACACTCTTTCTTTGCTGGTTGATATTTTCAAACAGCGCTCATTGAAAATCATTCAAAAACTTCCAATGTACACTAAAGAATCCATTTAAATAAATTACATTTATAAGTATCCAGATGATGATGCCACCTCCACATGTTGTCAAAACTAAAGGTGAAACTGGGCGGGCATAAGACACTCTTTGAGTTGCTGTTGTGGCAGTTACACAAGAAATCTGAGAGAAGCCGGGAATGATGGCAGGTATGTACTGCGATGTGTAATAAAATGAAGACCTACTTTGAGAGTCAACACTGACAGGACTGGCTAGTCCTGGGCCATGAACCTTTGCCGTTTTGTCACCAACGACATCCGTTGGATTGGCCACCTCCACATTGAGCTTCTGTTTCAACTTGGCAAACATGTCTTCTTAAGTACATTTGATTGTTACACCTAAAAACAAAATGTTACTTACAAGTACATTATAAAACAAATAAATACATACTATGTCTAGACTAGGCAAGGATCTCATGTATCTTCCATGTACTGTGATATATACCAGTAGGTGAAGATCCAGCAGAAAATGTACTGAAACATTTGTGGCTATGTGGAATTTGATTAAAATACAATTTTTAAATGAGATTAAACACACACAATAAACCAGTATTTATTGTATCAGACCTCAAAATTTACATTTTGAGATAGGAGCACAGTGCTCCTAAAGTAAAATAATTAGGAGCAAAGTGTGTTTTTTAGGAGCACACATGCTTTGACTAAATAAGATGCAAAACTAAATGTGATGTGGCATTTTATTGAACATAATTTTATATCAACACTATAGGTACAGTGTTCTGAATGATCATATTTGCTGTTTAATATAACATTTTGTTTGTAATAAATTCCAGATACAATACTAACTTATGTAATTTGACCTAGCCATGCATACTACCTGGTAATTTTGTTGATTTTACAACTATAACAAATTATTTAAACGACAGAATGCTTTTATGAAATGATACAATTTTTTTTATTTTGACTGTATGTACGTCAATACAGTATTCACACAGGGAACATTATCCCCTTTATATTCTGACTGGCTATATATTGAATTTTGAATAGGTACATATTATTTTACTGTTTAAACTTTAAAAAAACAAATAACCCAGTTATGTAGTTAGTAGTCCCTTACTGTAACTGACTGCCCAAGTTACTAAGTAATACTATAAGGTTGGACAGTACCTGAATAGGACTTTGTACTTATAGCCTTAGGCAAAAACTTCATCATTCACTTGCTACAATTTATTAATATTTTGTTGCCTTATAGGGGTAAGCAGGGACAGAGTAGGGAGATAAAATGTCATCATGCACAATTACTTGATGGCCCAAATGGTCAGTTGCCTGTAATTAATGGACAAAGTTCCAAGTCGCACATTGCGACTAAAGCGATTTATCCAGTTGTAGGCGTAAGAGTATACGAGTTCGCAACTGCAACTAGGTAGTCGCAACTTCAAGCCCTGTATAATAATTTTATATAGACCTGTATACTACTGCAGTTACTTGACAATAGCCATAAACATAATGTTATGACGTCTTTGTGATGAAACCTGTTCATTCATGCGTAATAGCAAGCAATATTAATAATTAGACAATAAGTATGTACTCGATCATAATGAATAATTTACAGTACATTTCTTCTGTTTCTTAAATTATGACAACATGTAAATGACAGATCACGTAGATTTTAGATACATTGAACCTATGCTAGACTAGGTCTAGGCCTAGTGGCCTAGGGTTAGTTATTTAATTACAATGTTTACATACCCAAGCCCAAGCCAAAGCCAAACTGGTGTCAACATTTGTTATTCTTGTAATCGAAGTAATGCAAATTGGTAAATTACTCAATGTTTCAATTTCACTCCACCCCAAGGTTTTGATAAATACTAGATTTGATAAACATTGGTCAGAGAGAAATTACAATCTGACACATACACAGACCCACTCACACAGACACAGTGACAGTGAGTGTGACGTCTGTCATTCATTCCTTTCAAGTTTCAATTGACAAACGACTAACGTAAACGACGTTTAAGCTACCGACTTCAACGTAACCACTTCACTCCAACATATAGGTATGTTTCATTAAACAAGTTACCGTTGTCTCAGTTACCAAAACATGATATTTTATTACGCCAGAAGATTGGAAAACGAAAATTACCTCGAACAGAAATATTCCCATTCTTCCCTTTTATCGCCCTATGCCAACGCGTCAAGAGCAAATCTACTTCCGGTTCATGTCAAAACGAGCTAGAAACCACGACCGTGCTAGTAACCGGCAATTTCACTCTGTCATATACGTCGTATGATTAGTAAAGCAGTTGTTTACATTGACACTGAAATAATCTCCTGTGTGTGTTGCGTCATGTACTTGGTGTACGATCACTGTAAGTTGACTCGGCCGCACGACTACGGAAATCTGTTTTGTATGCCTTTGCCCGGCTTTGGCTTTGGCTTTGCATGTGTGTACTGTGTAAATCGATGACGATGTTCAACTTCAGGTCTGCTGCATTGCCATTGCCATTGCCTTGGCGTGCCTCTGTGAAGAGTGTAATTATAGTCTAGCGATTAGAATTTCCCATAATTACAAGTTTGTGATGTAAACATATACATAAACCAAAACGTAGAGAACAAATGTTACTCCTCGAGTAAATTTATCCTTTGATGAATAAATTATATCCTTAATGTGTTTACTACGAAAAGTAATTGAATTACTACAAACAATCTCAACTGGAATTCATACATTCTGCAGAGCCTGCGTGGAGTAGTTCTATAAACAATTTTGAACTTTTTTTCTTTCAGAAAATGCCAGTGCCAGTGAAATCGTGCGGGTACGCCATCAACAGCAGGAAACTCCTTCGTCCGGGTCATGGGTGGACTACTCCAACCGAAGGAGCGGTTTGTCGAGTCGTTATCCACGATGTCTCGGGTGATGGTTCCTCGCCAGCTTCACGCAGCCACTGTGCGACAGGAGATCTCCAGATAACGATCGGCGCGGCAGATAACGAGTTCAGCGCCGCCATCGAACGGTGTCTGGAGACGATGAAGCCCGGTGAAATGTGTGAGATACGGATCACGCTGGATACACCGGAAGAACCAAGGCACGCGGACCACCTGAGTCATCGGGGAGTACCTAAAAATAAAGACAACGGCAAGCCGTTAGCACAGTCTGGTCAAAGCAAAAAGGAAGACCACACACTTAGCTGTAATACAAGAGCACGGGATAGTGGAGCAGAGAACACGAACTGTTTTGGCGAGGATGTCAAAACGGACGTCATTGTGGTACCCGAGACAGATCTCGACACTCACTGTGGTGCCACGCAAACGCCGAAAATGCCCAAAGATGCCTCAAGGAAACCCGTCGACGTCTGTGGCACGACACAACCAGAAACGACTGCAACGATTTCCGTACAAGGAGAGCACCGCGGTTCGGTTGACACGGACACCGGCAGTGGAGACAGGAGCGACTCGCGGGACTGTGTCTTGCGCATCTCATTGCTTGACATCACGCAGGCCACCGTCGTGTGGAGACTATCCGCGCAGGAGAAACTTACCCGAGCCCAGCAGTACAAGGCAGTCGGCGCGCAGCTCTACCGCCAAGGCTCGACGGAGTGGGCCTTCCGCAAGTTCTCTCGCGCTCTCAAGTATGTCCTCCTGGTCGTCGACGACGACGGGCTCTCGGCCGAGGAGCGTGCCCTCGGAAGACAACTGCGCTGCCAGTGCTACATGAATCTAGCCGCCTGCCAACTGAAACACGCCAACTCGACGGGTATCGTCGCAAACTGTACGAAAGGGCTGGCGTTGGAATCGAACAACGTGAAAGGCCTGTTTCGACGCGCACAGGCATATATTATGCAGCATGAGCACGATGCCGCATGCGACGACCTGCAGGCGGCGCTCGCGATCGACCCGAACAATGGCGCAGTCGAGAGGCTGCTCCGGAAGGTGAAGGTCACGGTACAGAGGGAGAACGCTCCAATGGCTGCTGCGTTTGCCAAACTTGCCAGCAGTGGTTTCTGAGTTCGCCGTCGTGGCACACGGCACGTGTGGTATTTTATAGTCATGTTTACCTATTTGTAGGCATATAACTGTGAAAATTGCATATTTAAATTAAATTGTTGATTATATCAATGTTATGCAGTTGATGGTTGTTCTGTCTGCCACTGTCTACAGTTGACAGCAACGAAAACTGCTGCCACTTTCTGCTTAGATGGAAACCATCTCCCATTTACAGTATTCGCTGTCCCAACGAAGTATCTCAACAGTTCTACGAGTCCCACCCTCTTCTCTACATGCATTTACTCAACTAGTGCATAGATCACCATCCTCTTGCAGCTTCTATGTCTGTTACTCCCTCCTATTTCTGACAGCATTTTATGACATGATAATCTATTCAACCGTTGCCTGCTTTAGCTACTTGACTAACTGCCTGTGTGTCTGTGTGGCTCCTGCTAACGCCTCCCTTTCTACTAGGTCTATTTGTACGATGTATTGGGATGAACCCTATTGTCTCTACTATTTCAGTCGCATGCTCTATCATGGCCCCGGTAAGCAAACTACTACGTCTTCCCCGAGGTAACAATCATGTGTCTTTCTTATTATAGAGTCCCCCGTGAAGGCATAAATAGGCTTATAATCTAGAAATCCTTAGCTGTCCTCATCGTAGCACACGTGATGAGGCGCACGTGCCGCAAGAACAACGTCGTAGCACATGCGATGAGGCGCACGTGCCGCAAGAACAACGTCGTAGCACACGCGATGAGGCGCACGTGCCGCAAGAACAACGTCGTAGCACACGCGATGAGGCGCACGTGCCGCAAGAACAACGTCGTAGCACACGCGATGAGGCGCACGTGCCGCAAGAACAACGTCGTAGCACACGCGATGAGGCGCACGTGCCGCAAGAACAACGTCGTAGCACACGCGATGAGGCGCACGTGCCGCAAGAACAACGTCGTAGCACACGCGATGAGGCGCACGTGCCCCAAGAACAACGTCGTAGCACACGCGATGAGGCGCACGTGCCGCAAGAACAACGTCGTAGCACACGCGATGAGGCGCACGTGCCGCAAGAACAACGTCGTAGCACACGCGATGAGGCGCACGTGCCGCAAGTACAACGTCGTAGCACACGCGATGAGGCGCACGTGCCGCAAGAACAACGTCGTAGCACACGCGATGAGGCGCACGTGCCGCAAGAACAACGTCGTAGCACACGCGATGAGGCGCACGTGCCGCAAGAACAACGTCGTAGCACACGCGATGAGGCGCACGTGCCGCAAGAACAACGTCGTAGCACACGTGATGAGGCGCACGTGCCGCAAGAACAGCGTCTCCACTTCCTTCGTTTCACTTCATGCGCGATGTTGTTGATGTTGGTGCGTTCTGATAATATATTCTAGTTTGTCACATGCATTGGCGTAGTGAGGGTTGTCGGCGCCCGGGTACAAAACATCATTTGGTGCTCCCTCACTCCCAACCCCCACCCCAACACATATTTTACATGTTTCCTCTCCGAGGTAAGTTGAACTGGTCATGCAACCGTGCAAATTGAACATTATTTAGTCTTGCGTGTAAAATCTATACCGGTACATTAAACTTTGTTTAACTGCAAATATTTAGGTGAACACCAAACGTACAGTTCAACTCAACAGCTCAACCCCCACCCCAACACATATTTGACATGTTTCCTCTCAGAGATAAACTGAGTTGGTCATGCAACCGTGCAAATTGAACATTACTTAGTCTGACGTGTAAAATCTATACCGGTACATTAAACTTTGTTTTATTGCAAATATTGAGGTCAACACCAAACGTACAGCTGACTATTTTCGGTATGAACTCCGACTTATTTATAGTCCAATAACGAATTACAAATTTTAATAATAAAAAAATATGACGCATTGTCAAACACAAATGAGTATGCGCTCTAAACAGGAACTCCACATCCAAACCGCTTTTCTTAATTTGATTGCTGTAAATTTATCCATCACTTGCTCGGAAGTTTATTTGTTCTACAGTCGCCTTCTCTATGCTAAGGAGGGCCGTGTAACTGAGGCGATCTTGTTCCACAGATGGTTGCAGAAATGTAAGGATTAATATCACGTTACTGAAAGATTGTTCATGTCTAACCGCTGTTGTGATCAGAATTTATAACGCGACGCGTCGATTTGGGAATGCATCTTCGCCGTATTGCACAATGAAAGAAAGTAACTGCCGTGGAGTGTCTTAATAAGCATTCTTCTGTCGCAATCTCGAAATGGACTAGAACATTTCCATCCGAATCGACGTGTTATAATTGTCGTTGATTCATACAGTTTAAATGAGGCAGGGTGGCCCAGTCGAGTATGGATGATCAACGTCCATGAGATGCGCCGTGTTTCGCTCCAGCAGAAAGCCAAGTTTGGCATCAGTTCCTGTTCGGCCGAGAGACTTTCGCCTCGTACTAACTTACTAACATTCCTTTCAGTGGGCATACCCTTCTCTGAAGGTGAACTCAACAGTTTATATACCGCTAGTTGCCTTTCTCCACAAAACGTTGGCGTCACATTACGATGCTATGGAACAACGTCCCGCATCCCCTCGTTGTAGGTGATTCATTAAGATCTTCGGACTGCCTATCGAGTAGCCCACGATGTCATCGAAACATTTGTTATTAGCTATGACAGTGTTTATAGAGCAAAGACACCAGGGCCTCCATCGGGGTTCGAACTCCCGATTAACTATGGTGGACTCAGTCAGCCTTATGATGGGCCGTCTGCCTTCATATCTCCAATTGCTGAAATGAACTTGCGAAAAAAACAGATACCAATTCAATTTTCAAGAATGCCAGTACAAGTAGGCCCTAGTTTCTGACTGTAAACTGAACACCAGCCTTGTTCAGACTGTGATTACCACAACTGAAGAGCAGAATCGCGTGTGTTATACGATGCTATCCGCTTGGTTGGTAAGTTGACCGTCGATTCGGCGCCCCCTGACACGGCGCCCGAAACTTCTGAGTCAGCTCTGAGCTTTGTTATTGGTTCTCCATGTTTCTGATGCATACATTATAATAGTCTGCAGTCTTAGGGGTTTGAATGTAATTTTTTTGAAGAAATCACAAAAATTGACACAGATGATCCATGGTAGGTACTAATCAAATCCTGATATAGGACACCCATTTTGGGATTCATTAATACCCCCTAATTAGCATAAATCTAATGTAGACTAAACTCTGATATGGTCATATATCTCAGTTGATAATAGGCCGATTCCGATGAGTTTGGTATGTTTTATGATAGTTTTGGTATGCCCGATCGATCGAAGAGGTATTAGTCATCATCCAAGGTCAAGTCCGCGATGTTTTTGTCAAACAGCTATAATTTGCCATCATCTGCGTAGTTTTTATGCCAGGTCTAACAGCATTATCCGAAAATTGTACCACTGTTCGGTGGTAGACTATATCTGTGTCATGCATATTGTTGCACAAATTATTGTTCCCGGCTCTGGGAAAATTTAACAACGACACATTTAAAACTTAAAATTGCCTACAACAGTATGCACAGACGGATCGGAGGATACCACCGATGGGACAGTGCGAGTAACATGTTTGTCAATATTGCTATCGATACATTTGACATCCTATTGTGCAAGAATGTTTACGGATTTAGAAAACATATTGTCAACATTAACAACCTGATGAAATGTATGTATAATTGTACAGATATCATTAATGGACCAATATGGAATAGCTGGGCCGAATCTATGTATATTGTAAAACGGTGATTTCTATCATGTTTTACATAATTATTTATAATAATTGTTTAACCTATTTATGAAGTTTATTGATCTTATTGCCTTATTTTATTTGTATTTATTTATATATCTAACTTATCTACTTTTAAAAAGCTACGTATTTTAGACCAATTTTATATAGGCCTATACAAATTGTATATGGGTTTTTTGCCTGAAATAAAATTGTATTCGTAATACAAATTACCTTGGAGCTAATTAACTTATGTTAGAGGTATGACACGATAGATCAGATCATGCTATACTAAAAACTGCCTCGGTTTGTTTCCATGTTGTCAAGGTCAAGCCCAGAAGGTCTAGGTGATGGTCTCTAAATGCCGCACAATCCGTATATTGTTAATCAAGTTCAAACCAATCATGTCAGAATCATGAATATCAAGTCTATCGACATCAGCATTCAATGGCGCACATTTGGGGTCATCCACACGATTATTACAGGTAATGCAATCCCAAATGATGGAAAACAGTTGGAAAACAGTGTCGGTTGAAATTGGCAAGAAGTTCAGATATATTTCCATCCACGATATCTGCAACACCGTGATTACCGACAAGGCATATGCTCTGCACTGAGAGGGTTCGACAACATATCCTTCTTTTCAGGCACGGGAAGAACCTAGTGTATGGAAAGTGGAGTACAAGGCCAGCGCTCACAACCGCGTTACGCTACCTGATAGAAAAGCCTCTCACACTGTCTTCAGAAGATGTCAAGATCATTGAGAGTTTCGTTGTCTCACTATACTCTGTGTCCTGCCCTCTGAGGAAGTCAGTCAAGCACGCCAGTAGATATTCACTCATTCATCTCACACGTTCGAATACCTGTCACCAACTAAGACAGCCATGATAGAGCACTTATAGAGAGTGACCTATCGAAATTAATACGTGTGTGGGCAATCTCTCGTGGCCGAAGATGTCTTGCCGAGCCCAGGCTCCCGGGGCTGTATGGGAAGGTGCTCATGCTACAAGAGGGGCCTTGCGTTGAGGATCAAGCTGTTATGGTCGCCGCGGTCCTCCTCTGAAACCCAACTTCACACAAATTCCATACCACTGTACTTAATTGAGTCATGCTGTATCTGATATTGCTCCACGCAGGATATGATTATTCTATCCATAAACGTGATTGACTTTGACCACCTCCAATTCAAAAGTGGGCCTCCTATATTAAAAAGATAGTTTCTGATACTGTTTTCCGTCATTTCGGGTTGCATTACCTTTAATAAATTTGTGGTTGTTCTGAAATGGTCGCCATTGAATGCTGATGTTGATAGAATCGACATTTATGATTCAGACATGATAGTGAGCGCGGCTAGTGTAGTGGTTAGCACATCAGCCTGGTATGCCAGCGCTCTGAGTTCGAAACCCGGACCGGGCAGCCATGATATCTGGTGTAAAACCTGGCTCTCAACACTGGGGACTTTGTATCCCCCGTGACTCGGAGATCATGTTAATGTCGGTCCCGTCTCAATTTGGGACGTAAAAGAACCAATGAGGACGACAAGCACCTTGACAGTGACCACCCTCAGTGCCAGCATATAAAGGTCGGTTTGGCGATAATGTTCTGAAAAAGTTTGACTAGTTGAATGATACCTTAAAAGACCACTACATTTTAACCACAATAATACAGACTACTGTGGCCTTGGGTGGGGGTGTCACTCCTCATTGTGAGCAGTGCCTGTGGCATGTAGCCCCTCACATTTGATGTCGTAGATTAGCAGTTTGATGCACTGTGTATATATTGTACTGATTGTTTATTTGTGTACAGCAACACTTTCTTGTACACAATTCCTTATATACGGGTACAGTGTATTTTATGGGTATGCATTGATGTGCATACTGATTGGCAATAAAATATGCCCCTTACCAACCTTTTATATATGAATCCATCTTCCTTTATTCCAACACCAAACAAGCTGCGGCCACATTAAATCTACATATATCAATACATAACAAAAACATAAATAACAACTTCTTGGCACAGCCAAAAGTATGTTTATGTTCGTTATGGATTGTGTCAGTCTAACCTTCCACCCCTATTGGTTTGTGGACTAGCCCACCGCTTGGTATCATGGGAGAAGATCTTCAATCTTTCCCAGTCCGATTTCGAATCGATCAGAGTAAGTCGTTTATATTTCTGTCTTGACCACCTCCTCCTCTCCTCCACCACTGCTTGTGGCACTTCATTTACATGGATGGTTAAGTACAAGGAACTGACATGTGTGTTTATTACGATGTGTTGTACACTCATAATAATGTTCATTCTATTGAGTTTGGAGGGACGGCATGTAGCCCCTCATCTTTGATGTCGTAGATTAGCAGTTTGATGCACTGTGTATATATTGTACTGATTGTTTATTTGTGTACAGCAACACTTTCTTGTACACAATTCCTTATATACGGGTACAGTGTATTTTATGGGTATGCATTGATGTGCATACTGATTGGCAATAAAATATGCCCCTTACCAACCTTTATATATGAATCCATCTTCCTTTATTCCAACACCAAACAAGCTGCAGCCACATTAAATCTACATATATAAATACATAACAAAAACATAAAAGACCACTACATTTTAACCACAATAATACAGACTAGTCAGTTAATAGAACGTTGCCGAGCACGGGAAACAACTAGAACTAGCTTTGAACATTAGGGGAGGCATTTATTTTAGTACAGCATAATCTGATCTATGATGTAATACATCTAACATAATCTGATCTATGATGTAATACATCTAACATAATCTGATCTATGATATAATACTTCTAACATGATCTGATCTATGATGTAATACATCTAACATGATCTGATCTATGATGTAATACATCTAACATGATCTGATCTATGATGTAATACATCTAACATGATCTGATCTATGATGTAATACATCTAACATGATCTGATCTATGATGTAATACATCTAACATGATCTGATCTATGATGTAATACATCTAACATGATCTGATCTATGATGTAATATATCTAACACGATCTGATCTATGATGTAATACATCTAACACGATCTGATCTATGATGTAATACATCTAACACGATCTGATCTATGATGTAATACATCTAACACGATCTGATATATGATGTAATACATCTAACACGATCTGATCTATGATGTAATACATCTAACACGATCTGATCTATGATGTAATACATCTAACACGATCTGATCTATGATGTAATACATCTAACACGATCTGATCTATGATGTAATACATCTAACACGATCTGATCTATGATGTAATACATCTAACACGATCTGATATATGATGTAATACATCTAACACGATCTGATATATGATGTAATACATCTAACACGATGTGATCTATGATGTAATACATCTAACACGATCTGCTCTATCATGTAATACATCTAACACGATCTGATCTATCGTGTAATACATCTAACATGATCTGATATATGATGTAATACATCTAACATGATCTGATATATGATGTAATACATCTAACATGATCTGATCTATGATGTAATACATCTGTCATGATCTGATCTATGATGTAATACATCTAACATGATCTGATATATGATGTAATACATCTAACATGATCTGATCTATGATGTAATACATCTAACATGATCTGATCTATGATGTAATACATCTAACATGATCTGATCTATGATGTAATACATCTAACATGATCTGATCTATGATGTAATACATCTAACATGATCTGATTTATGATGTAATACATCTAACACGATCTGATCTATGATGTAATACATCTAACACGATCTGATCTATGATGTAATACATCTAACACGATCTGATCTATGATGTAATACATCTAACACGATCTGATCTATGATATAATACATCTAACACGATCTGATCTATGATGTAATACATCTAACACGATCTGCTCTATGATGTAATACATCAAACACGATCTGATCTATGATGTAATACATCTAACACGATCTGATCTATCATGTAATACATCTAACATGATCTGATATATGATGTAATACATCTAACATGATCTGATATATGATGTAATACATCTAACATGATCTGATCTATGATGTAATACATCTAACATGATCTGATCTATGATGTAATACATCTAACATGATCTGATATATGATGTAATACATCTAGCATGATCTGATCTATGATGTAATACATCTAACATGATCTGATCTATGATGTAATACATCTAACATGATCTGATATATGATGTAATACATCTAACATGATCTGATCTATGATGTAATACATCTAACATGATCTGATCTATGATGTAATACATCTAACATGATCTGATCTATGATGTAATACATCTAACATGATCTGATCTATGATGTAATACATCTAACATTATCTGATCTATGATGTAATACATCTAACATTATCTGATCTATGATGTAATACATCTAACATGAACTGATCTATGATGTAATACATCTAACATGATCTGATCTATGATGTAATACATCTAACATGATCTGATCTATGATGTAATACATCTAACATGATCTGATCTATGATGTAATACATCTAACATGATCTGATCTATGATGTAATACATCTAACATGACACTCACAGTTGTCTTAATTTCTTGCGCTGCGGGTCTTTATCTTCACGAGTTTGTCTTGGTTGGGTGTATCGTGAGACAAACTGTTCTTTCTGTACTGTCTATCTGTCTTTCACTGTCTGGTAGGAGGAATTAAAGGTCAACAAAAAAATGACAATGTAATTTTCTTGTCACCTAGACTCAGGAGAATGCATTTGTAAAAGTTGCCTTTGATTAACATTCCTACGGGAAGCCAATCTTAATACAGTGCCACCCACAAAATAGGAAGTGATTTTGTGGTCTGAACTATGCTGTTAATGTGAGAGAAAATATTAGTTGCATACAAGTGTTTTGCTTAGGCCTACACGGCAATTCAGATTTGTTTGTTATCATTCAGAGAGATTGACTTCGAAAATCATTAACGTAGTCAAGTCTTCCTCAACGGTCTTCTTAATAAACCATAACATGGCACTTCTCTCATTTGTTTGATTTGTTAAAGCGAAAGCACCATAACGTGTACGTGGACACTACGTGGCTTATTCAACACATATGACTGGCGAAATGCCACTCAAATTCGACCTATTTTTGCTGACCTGCGTTGTTTCGACTCTGAATGGAATTGGTGAAGCGTTAACTCTATCGGCGTTTAACCAGTTGATTTGGCCGAGCTCTACGAGTACGACACACTGTTGTTTCCGCGACTCTCATCTAAAATTACGGCAACCATGGCCACGGTTCCGATGTCTACGCCAAATGTAGTCGTCGGCCCCCCGACCGATCCGCCTGGATACTACCCAAACTACGCTAGCAGATCGTCTCTTGCGCTCGGCGGAATACAGATTGGTGTAGGGGTTCTCTCCGTGCTATTGTCTATAATCGTTCTCGCGAGTAAACCACGTCACGAAGAGTATATGGATGTTGGATATGTCTTTACCGGCATTCTTGTGAGTACCGTGTCCTCACGATGACGCACGAATGCATGCACAGACACACTTTCTCGTACACACGCACGCAAGCACCAACAAACACGCATGTACATGCACACGCACGGACGTACACACACACACACACACACACACACACACACACACACACACACACACACACACACACACACACACACACACACACACACACACACACACACACACACACACACACACACACACACACACACACACACACACACATACACACACAAACACACACACACACACACGCACCAGACCATTTATGTGTATGCTACAACGTTATACGCGACGGTACTTGGCCATTATTTTCTAGTATGTGGTTACTTTTAAAATACGCGTGTAATGGCATGGACGTTTTGATATGCTTTGAATGCCATATACGTTGATCCATACCGATATGATACTAATTTCTGGACCATTGCCACTAGGTTGATTGCATGCCACTCAGTATATTCTGACATATTGTGTATCGGTCTTTTAGTCTGTCGGTTTGTCGGTCTCTCGGTCGATTCTCCGGTCATCCGGTCAGCAAGCTAGTCGGTCGATCAGCTAGCAAATCAGCCATTCAGTCATTCAAATTAGTAAAAAAATTAGTTCACCAGGTCAGCAAGGTGATTAAATAGTTGGTATTTTGTGGTGTCAGTGACGCACGGTGCAGGTAGATTATTAATAGAGACATATATAACTACAACATAATGCGGCCTCGTTCCGCTCTATTGGATGAGATGGAGCGCCGTGCCTAGTTTAAACAAATAAAATAAATATACACATACATTGGTTCTCAATATTATGTGCAACATTACCTATGTTTCTGTAATCAGTTTTCAACCCACATACACGGGCTGGCATGACAATAGGGGTGAATAGTGCATTCAAACCAGTAGTGTAACGTCGGATAGAAAACTGGACAGTGGGAGACATAATTCAAGTCAGATTATTACTTTGCATTTGTGAGCTAATATTCATTGTTATTCTTCAGTATATAGCCGCTGGATCGTGTGGTGTTGCTGCTGGTAAAGTGAGAAAATCTTGCCAGGTGAGTCAATTACGCCATATCAATGTTATATCTATGTACAGGTTCGCCTGAGCAGTTCCTTACATGCCAACTCATACACTTCGTGTGTCACAAAGCACACAAAGGCAGAGACGCCATACACATATCTCTTTCAAGACATTTTTCTAGGTACAATGTCTTTATACTGGTGTCGTGCCTCTTTTACACGGCGTCGTTTCTTAACGCTGTGTACACTGTGTATATTTTATTGTTAGGAATGCCTTATGAAGATGAGTATTTGCATGTGACGTACATCGTAAACAAAGTTATTGCCGATTCGAATAAAACCCGATTGCTGATGTATGAAAAATCACTTTGGCATTACGTGGTTGAAGGCCAAAAACAAGTGGCGTAGTGAGGGTTGTCGGCGCCCGGGTGCAAAACATAATTTGGCGCACCCCACCGACACATATTTTACACGTTTGTTCTCCGAGCAAACTTAACTATAGTAATGCAACCGTGTAAAATTACTTTGCATATAACATCTATGCCGATACATTTAAACTTTCCTTTATTGCAAATTTAGGCCTACTTAGCCTAGGAGCCTTAGGTAATATCAACAGTACATATCATTTGTTCTCAATATGAACTTTGAACTGTTGATGGTAAAACCAATAGTGAATCACAAACAATAACAAACGAACACATTTACAAACACAAATCATAGGCGTGTCTGTGGGGCTGGGGACACGTGCCCCCCAGATGTTTGGAATTTGGTGTGCCCCTAGACATTTTAATGGGCCTACGGGACCGTGCCACCCTTAGACCTTTGGGAATGTGCCCCCATTCAGGTTACAATAAAACTGTAAGTTCATATTCAATCGAAAACCATCTCGACTTCTCTGGGAAGCATTCAGCCACGCTGCAATTCATGCGCGAAGACTATTCGTACACAAATATCCACCACTGTCTGTAGGTGGGTACTCATTCATACAGCTGAGTGAACTTGAGCAATGTAGAATAAACGAACTTGCCCCTCTGGTTCGACACCGCCGCACAGGATTCGAACCCGCCTTCTCTTCAGTCCGGAGCTCTTACCGCTGCGCTACTGTGCTCCACACAATAAGCTGAAGTTACAACATTTTCCATCATCACCCCCCACCCCCGCCTTCCGATGTTACCAGTCGAGCCGAGATAGCGGAGACAGCTGAAGTAACAGCGGCGGGGCTGCGAAAAAACAACATTTGATTCGGCCGCCAGTGTAGGTTTTTGTGCCTCCCGCCAGACTACCCTCTCTGGACACGCCCCTGCAAACAGGTATTACGCGCAACATAAAGGAACGTCACACCAGGATTGCTTTTCATGCTTTAGTTGTTGTAAGCTGATCAACCACTTGCTAGTCGAAGTTTTGTATGTTCCAACAGTCGCTCTATCTGTGTAAGTCACTGAGGCGATTTTGTTCTACACACGCTTACAGATATGAAGCATTAACATCACCTTAATTACTGAATGCGTGTTCACATCTAGCCGTGGTTGTGATAGTAATTAATTTGTAAAGTGACGGATAGACTCGACAATTACATCCTCACCGTATGACACAATAAAAAGAAAGAAACTGTCGTGGAGTGTCTTTATAAGCATTCTAGCTTCTGTCGCATATCTCTAACTGGAGTTCGATTTCATCCGAATCGGATTGTTGTATTGTTCGTAGTTTTACGCAACGGGGATCAGTCAAACCTTGGTGGTCAACGTCGATGATATATATATTTTCGTGCGTCTCTGGCATTCAGTTCCTGTTCTGTCGAGAGACCGTCGTCTCATGGTAATTTTCCGGACGTTCGTTTTGATCGTCATATACCCTTCGCTGAACTCTGTATTCCCATTCCTTGTATTCGCTGTCATTGCATCGGGGCCTACTCGTTGCCCTTCTCCACAACAAATTTGCCAGCACACTACTACGCAGCGGAGCAACTACCCGGATCCCCGTGGTTTCTGGCGATTCATTCAGATTATGGGACACCTCGAATAGCCCCACAATGTTATCGGAAAAGTCGTTAAAAGCAATGGCAGTCTCCATTCTGACACTCCAGGTTCTCTGCCAGGTTTCGAACTCCCGTTTGACTACGATCGACAGGTTCGGTCTGCTTTAGTTTCTGCAATCGCGGAGTTGAATTTCGAAAGAGATAGAGCATACTGTTTCACTTGTTCAAAGCAATATCACAACAAATGGTTCCCGACTGACCGACTGAATATCAGTCAAGTTTAAACTGTGATTGTTGCAACTGAAAAGCAGAATCGCGTATGTTATATGGTGTTATCCGCTTGGTGGATACAATTTGACCGTCGATTCGGCAACCCCCCGACCAGGCCCCCGGGTGCCAGCGCACCCCCTGCCCCCGGGTCACAACGCCACTGTCAAAAACACATTAGGTGCCTACACTAATGGACAATTTCACCGCTTCAAACTAGTAGCTGAAATCGCATTGCGGCTACATATGAAATTAATTAAAGGTATTTAAGCGCTACGTTAAGTGTTAAAATTACGTTCGGAGCGTGGAATTTATAGATGAAATTATCTATTGTATCGCGTCTTTTTTGGTTTGCACGTAATGGACAATTTCATCGCATCGCTTCAAACTTGAACATATGTGATAAGCTACATTGATAAGCTATACGCTTAGTGTTGCTGTGTGTTTAGAGCATGGCATTAATATAATATAAATTTAAGTTATTATCAACTGTCTTATGTCTTTGTGAGCTGTCGACTGTTGCACACCCAACACTTCTCATTCACAATAATTATCGTGAACCGGAAGTACTGTGTACCCAATATTTCTCATTCACAATATATCATGAATGAGACGTACTGGGTGTTCACGTGGTCACGTTTGTAGATAACTTCCTTCATGGTGCTTTCGATCATTGCTGCGGTTTGTGCTATTCCCGACTGCATCATAGCTGCTGCAGTCTCATCACATGCGCACTATAAGGTAGGTTGATGGTCTTAAGTTCATAAGTCAATGCATTTCTCAAAGACGTACAAATCTCGGAAGAATTTCACACTAAATAGGTTATCAAATGGATCCGACCGAACGGATTATCCAAAGAGGATTTATTCTAACAAATAGACGTGTAATCAGGATCTCCGAAAGAAAATAAATACGAATGTTGCCCAGATTGGATTGTCCATACAATCGAGGTAGAATTCATTATTCAGTATATCGATGATGTTCTGGTAAAACGTCTAAGTGTGCTTTTTATGTAAACTGACTTTTTGATACAAAACTGTGTAAGAGAAAACTGCGCTTGTTCTCGTGTGACACTGCAAGCACTAGTTACACAAAATGTCCTATGAAGATACAGATCTGTAACACCCAAACATATACGAAAAAGAAACATTTATTTTTGGTGTCGTGCAAAACTAACATTTGCATTTACGAGGTTTCATCGGAATACCATCGATTTGTTAGTATTAGTTTTATCCTGAAGCCGGAGGAGGCCATGACATAATGGTACACCCTCTAAGTTCACAACTGGCAACACACTACTGGATGTTATGAAGATATTTTAAACGTCAAACATTTGAAAAACTCACGTAACTGATTTCTTATTTTTTCAAATATGTTCACGATTATTGTGTAATCGGGTCACTACGGAATATGACACTCGTAACTTAGCAGACATTCATCCATGCTACGAGTACAAATATTCGGATTCGAAATCCTAACTAAACATGGTTGACGTTGCGGCTAACACGTCTGCTTGGCATTGACTGCTGTATTGCTATTCAATGTTTAGTCAACTCTCCCTACATTACTGTTTGGCATTACCCGCTGCGTCTGCTTTAGGGTGTGATATACGTGCTGGCGGTTCTGTTCCTGGTTGAGTCTGTCGCTTCCATCTGGTCGGCCTCTATCTGTTGTCGCTCCGTGTGCTGCGGACGTCGACAGACTACAGCGGTAGGTCGAAAACTACCTTTACGCCACCTCAGCCATCCTGGTGAACCAGTGGAAGTATCACTGCTACTATACTACCTATTGCCGTTATCCAAAGCAACGTATGGATGGTCCATGTACCGTCTTTTTATCCATTTCGAATGTGAAAAGGAAAAAGGAAAAGACGGTATATACACGGACGTTGGGTGTGAGCTGAATCGTGTGTACTTCGTCCCACCTGTTGTCTTCGCACCGTGATTCAGGGAACGAGTTAATTTTCAAGGAGCGATTCAAGGAATTGTTTGTTATTATTGCATTACCCGTCCGGCCAGCGATTAAACTTAAAGCTACTTGCCCGTAAGACGTAAAACTGAAGTTCTGAAATATGATTGGTTAGAATTCTTGTTCTTCCTTCTTGTTCACTGCAGTACAACATTGAAACTGATATTTCAGGACAACGATTTCGCAACCAGACATGCCACTTGAATCCGGCGATTGTGGGTTTGGAAGCCATTATAGATCGTTCGTAATATTAAGTCCCATACCACGTATTAGTGGGTGGGGTGTATTACTGGGTTAGGTGAATTACTGGGCGGGATGTATTACTGGGTGGGGTGTATTTATACCAATACGAAACATTGCACTTTTTTGGACTTTGGGAATTAATGAGACCTTCACTATGTCGGATGCGCTCTAATCATGAGCACCCGTTTGGTTTCAGATACCCGTCGGATATCAGATACAAACGGGACAAATCATGATGACCATGATGAATCCTTCACAGATGCCGCAGCAACCTCTCCAAGGCATGGTGCCAGCACCGTTGGCACCGTATACCTGGCAGGGCGTCCCAGCTGCCAACACCGGGAACCAAGTGTCATACGAAGGTAGTAGTAAGCAAATGTATTTCCATTTTATTGTTTTAGTAATGTTGGAGTTGTTTTTAACCATCGAAACACAAAAATATTCAATTGACGCAATACTGCCTTATTTTGTTGGCTTGGCATCAGCGGTATACACACATCATTCGCAGGCTATATTTTCAGAAATGAGGTGTTCTAGATGCTGAAAGCTATTCTTTGTTTTACCTCAACCAGAACTTCCGCCGAAATTCTGAAAGATGCAAAGGGATGGCGTCAAGAAGAGATCCACCTCACCTCATCTTCGAAGAACCAGAACTCAACTGGCTACTGCTTTGACTTTGTTACATTTATCGGCTTAAAACGTATTACATTGCCAAACCAAAGCGACCATTATGTGCCACACCTCGTAATGTAATAATTACGTAATACACACATTCGCACGCGCGCACGCACGCACGCACACACGCACACGCACACACACACCCTATATTGACTCCATTGATGTCACTGACATTTCCCATGCATGCATGTTGCACCAAACAGCATCTTACGAGGATTTTTAATCAAAGCTTTGCTAATGTTTTAACGTGTCACATTTTTTACCATGTCACATTTTGTTTTCTTTTGGGAACGTTTGTAAACTTGTGAAAATCTAAATAAATTATCATATTTATTGTTTGTATAAGTGTGATTGCTATGGCTGATTTTTCGTTGTCTCGACTCGTTCTATTCAGCTCACATGAGTGCCTATATGCTACAACGTTGGCCCTTTTAGTAGGGACTCGCAATGTTTTCTCCCCACGTACAAACATCCTGCGCCAATATATAAAACCCGTGTTATATATAACACTGGTTTGATGCATAACTTGACGATTACAAACCTGGCCCATGAACCTGCGAAGCCCGGGTGAAGCCTGATCACAATAACATAATACTGGCGCCGAGTCTTGAGGCGAACGACAAAATGTCCATCATAGAGACACACGAACTTTAAACAAAACATTCAGAAATCAGTTCACATACACATGAGTTTCTGTGGTCGGACAACCTATGTCTGGAACCCATGTGAGGTTTGAGCTTTGTGGGTCGAAAGTAGGGTCTCAATTTGAAAGGAAGACTTGGGGTCAGGGACTAATGCAGGATAATATTTTTGCCCGTCATTACAGCGCCATGCTTAATGTGCCCGAAATGTTACCCGACACAGTTCCTATCCGCTCCCGGTTTGTGTGTGTGTGTGTGTGTGTGTGTGTGTGTGTGTGTGTGTGTGTGTGTGTGTGTGTTTGTGTGTGTGTGTGTGTGTGTGTGTGTGTGTGTGTGTGTGTGTGTGTGTGTGTGTGTGTGTGTGTGTGTGTGTGTGTGTGTGTGTGTGTGTGTGTGTGTGTGTGTGTGTATGCGTCACTAGTAGAATAACATTTATTGAACAAATCAGTGTGTTGCCAACGAGAGCCTGCAACATGACAAACAAAATCAGCAACATAAGAAACAGCCAAGCAGCTTCGAGTGGAACAATTCAGTTTTGGACTGGCCACATGCTAGCGACGCCGAACGCGACGACACGGGAACAGATGACGACGAACGCGGCGACACGGGAACAGATGACGACGAACGCGACGACACGGGTAGAGATGACGACGCCGAACGCGACTACAAAGGCAGAGATGACGACGCCGAACGCGACGATACGGGCAGAGATGACAATGACGAACGCGACAACACGGGCAGAGGTATTACCGACGACACTGGCAACGTAATTTTCGTTGGTTTTGATTCGAAAAAACGCGTAATATCATTTCGACATATTGAGTACATTTTATAGAAGTAATCAACATTTTAGATATTCTGTGGTAATTAAATTAAGTTGTAGCAATGTTTTGAAGAAATGTAAATAAATATGGATTATCAACAGCATATATCTATCATTCAGTCACACACAAACTCGCATTCTACACTAATCTATAATTACCAACTGTATAATAATATTTTATTGATAACTGCACGTTAATCAACATGGTTTATCTATGTTTTAATAACATTTGTAAACAAAAGAATCAATCAAATTCAAACTAACATTTGCGGCATCAACTGTATCTGTTCTAGTCGCATCCATATAATGCTGTGAACATCGGAACATACATCAATCATAATTAATATAGACAGGCACATATCATACAAACAAACACTTGCACGTACATGTAATTTGAAACATATACCTTTTAAGTGGTTTTGCCTGGCTTCAGTGGCAACTAATGAACAAATACTTTCGGTATCATGTTTATATCTACATATCTATATCTGTTCTGGGAACTTGAAGATCGTTGGGACAGCATGAAGTCTTAGCCTTGTTGTTCTTCCAGTCCGATCAAAGCACTCCTCTGCGAAGTATTTTATTATTGCTTCAAACATACAACATCTTCAGGACAAACATGACACTATTTGAAACCCGTGGTTTATGCTTTTTCCCACAGTATACTGGTATGTATGCATATATATATATATATATACATATATAATTGCCATATCTCATGCCCGCCATTTACATGAGCATGTATTACCCTGTCATTAAAAGGGAACAAATAGGAAGCGACACAACTTTTTTAACATGGCAAGAGTTTGGTTGCGATATGGGAGCGTGGAGGCGGGTGTGACAAGAGGGGGTGGGTAGGAATGGGGCACAACTGATATTTGTTTCTACCCCATTTCACTTTCTGCCTCATTTGACCACTGATCTAAAACTAATGATAATAATAGTAATTATGATATATTGCTGTATCTCATATTAACAACATCCTTAGTCAGATACAGTATATTGTTCTCTGTGAGAAGGACGTCTACAAATTTGCAACAAAGTTATTTGTTTCAAAATAAAACGAGGCAAACAAGTTTTTTACAGATATTTTGATAGCGAACGCAGACCACGTGACTACAGTGCGCTATATCGGTGACGGTGATGTAAACAACCGTAATATTTCAATTTATCGAACGAAATTGTAAGCAACTGTTCACACTAATCACCACAGGAAAGTGAACGAACAGCCCGTGATGTTTATAATGCGTTGCGTTTTGTCGCATAGTGGTGATTTTGAACACGATGGGGCAGAAACCGAGTATTTAACTAAAAACAACTTAGTCGACGCTTTGCTTGCATGCCATTGATGAAATAAATGGTTCTGATTAATAATTCTGGGACTTTGCAGAACGATTTCAAAAATTCTTGGTGAAAACTGCATATTATGATTGCGTAGCCCCGTAGGGCAGAAACCGAGTGGTTCATACACTATACCCATTCTATGGCCGTAGGCGTAGTCGAATTCAAGTGAGCGTCATTTGGGCCTGCACGCTTAGTTTCTATGTAATGTACTTACAATGGTATACCGCAACCGGCTGCTTGCCTGTTTGTATTGTTTATGGATTTGCATGATGAAATTTGCATGATGAAATCCTGACAAACGATCAAATAAAACAAAACAACACGGAACAGCATTGCCTGTCGAGCCGGCATATCCGGTGCGGAGTGAGCTTTGTTGTGGGAGTGCTAAAATGGCCGAGGTACTGCATCCGGTGGCTTCAGTACAAGATTTAACAAGATTTAACAAGATTGCCACCCAGAGAATTAACTCTAGGTAGCAGGTGGACAAGGAAGCCCTTGGCTTATCGAGAGTCCGACCTTTTTATCTATGTGTATCCCGCCCGTCTGAGGTATGTGTCGATTTTATTTTTAAACATATTCACGCTACTAGCACCCACACAATCAGCAGGTAATCTGTTCCATTCATTTACAGTCCTTTGTGAAAATGAAAACTTTCTTATATCCAATCTACTCTGCTCCTTTGCTAATGCAAGATCATGTCCTCTAGTCCTTCTATCTTTCGTAACTGAGAAAAACATATTTCTATCAATATTTTCATAACCCTTCACTATTTTAAACACTTCTATCTGATCTCCTCTCAATCTCCTGGTCTCTAGTGTTGTTAAACCGCATTTTTTTAGGCGTATTTCATAACTAAGATCCCTCAGATTTGGTATCATTTTAGTTGCTCTCCTCTGCACTCTTTCTAGCATATCTATGTCCTTCCTGCGATATGGCCTCCACGCTTGAATACAATATTCTAAATGAGGCCTAACTATTGTTTTGTACAGCGGTATTATTAGCTCTTTTTCCTTATACGTTATGTTTCGCCTAATTAATCCAAGGATTTGATTTCCCTTTGAAGCTGCAATTCCGCACTGCTCTGAAATCTTCATATCAGTTAACCCTAAGTCCTTTTCTTTTACAGTAGTACTTAGTACAGTATCCCCCATTGTATATTCTACTTCTTCGTTCCCATGTCCTATGTGGAGGCATTTACATTTCCCAAAATTGAACATCATTTGCCACTTTTCAGACCATTTGATCAACCTGTCAAGATCATCTTGTAAATGCTGTCTATCTCCATCACTTTTAATCCTTCTAAACACTTTTGTATCATCCGCAAATGTCAACACCTTGCTTGTTATTTCATCATCCAAATCGTTGATGTATATTAAGAATAATATAGGACCTAATACTGATCCCTGTGGTACCCCACTCAATACCGATTTCCAGTTTGAAGCCTCCCCATCAACTACTACACGTTGTCTTCTGTCAATCAGCCATTGTTCTATCCAGTTTATTATACCATTTCCTATGCCATGGGCCTTTAGTTTAAGCAGTAATCTTTGATGTGGTACTTTGTCAAAAGCTTTTTGAAAATCTAAGTAGACGATATCTACTGGTGATCCCTCATCTACCCACTTAGTGATGTCTTCCAAAAAACACAACATATTTGTTAAGCATGACCTCGCTTTAAAAAAACCATGTTGAGATGGGTTTATCAAGTTTTGTTTAACAAGAAAATCCACCATGTGATCTTTAATTAGTCTTTCTAATAATTTACAAATCACTGATGTTAAACTCACTGGTCTATAGTTCTCTGACTTGTTTCTCGAACCTTTTTTGAATAACGGTATAATGTTTGCTTCTTTCCATTCTAAAGGAACCACTCCCTCTTCTAATGACAAGTTGAAAACTGTTGCAAATGGTATGCTAATTTGTTTTACAATTTCCAATAGTAGTTTGGGTGGAATACCATCCACTCCAGGTGATTTATTATCCTTCATAGCCCTTATTTTCTTAGCTACCATTTCCGGGGTTACAATTAATTGTCCTAAATAGTCTGAATCTGCCCCCTTGAACTTAGCCTCTGGTATTGGCAGTGAACTAATATCTTCCCTGGTAAACACTGAACTAAAGTACTCATTCAGGTCTTCTGCCATTATGAATCCCTCTGATATTATATTTCCTCCACTATCTTCTAGAGGACCGACCTTATCTTGAACTTTCTGTTTGCTTCGAACATACGCATACAAACTCTTGCTGTCATGTTTTATATTACTAGCTAATTGTTGTTCATAGCTTCTCTTTGAATTTCTAATTTCAGCTGTAGCTTGGTTAAGTGCTTCTTTATAATTGTTGTAGTCTTCATAATTTCCAGTACATCTATATGACTTCCACATCATTTGTTTATACTTAATTTTTCTAATGGCTTCTTTCGATAAGTGTTTCTTTTTGGACCGTTTCCCTATTTTTTTGAAGGGTACAAATTTATCGATTATGCACTTAATTTCACTTTTTAATATATTCCAGCATTCTGTTGCCGTCTTATTTTTCAGTGTCTTATTCCAGTCTATCTTTGCTAAATATTTCCTCATGTCCTTATACCTTCCTTTGTGGAAATTTCTCCTATACTGCTTTTTGCTATTCCTTTCTGATTTTACTTTGATGGTAAAATGTATCTGGTTGTGATCGCTACTCCCTAGTGGCTCACATATCTTGACATTGTCAACTAATTCATTCTGTGAGGACAAAACTATGTCTAACACATTCTCACCCCTGGTTGGTTCTAGCACATGTTGAGAAAGGAATGTATCTTGAACTAAAACTAAAAACTTGTGGTCCTCTCTCCCCATACTCTGTAGAGATTTCCATTGTATATGCCCATGGTTAAAATCCCCCATAATAATACAGTCCCGTTTGCTTACTTCCCTTATAGCGTTTTGTATTTTTTCATTCTCTTCTATGCTTATGTTTGGACTTCGATAAAGTAACCCAACTGTTAACGTTGAGTTTCCTGTAACTATGTTACACCAAACAGCTTCTTCGCAATCTGCTTCTCTTTCTAATTTTATTTCATAAGCCTGAATAGATTCTTTAATATATAAAATAACTCCACCTCCCTTTCTTCCTATTCTATCTTTTCTAAACATTACATATCCTGTCAGTCCCAATTCAGCATATGATATATCGGTGGTGGTCCAGGATTCGGTTATACCTATTATATGAGGGTCAATATCTTCTACCATAATGTTTAGTTCATTTCTTTTATTTACTATACTCCTTGCATTTAAACAAACACATTTATATCCAGCTGCAGAAGAGTTTTCCAGACTGTTATTTGTTGATTTATTTGTGCTGTCTTTATCTATGCCTCCATTTTCAGGCTTTTCTGTGAGTCCCCCCTGCTAATCTAGTTTAAATAGATGCAACCTGTCCCACTGTCAACAGATTGCAGCAGATTCTCTGAGAAAACTGCTGCCCCCTTTCCACTAAGATGGAGGCCATCTCTCATGTACATATCTTCCCTCCCAACAAAGTATCCCCATAAATCTGTGAATCCCACCCCCTCTTCTTCACACATCTGCTCAGCTAGTGCATTGATCGCCACCCTCTTGCAGTTTCTATACGTTGCCCCCCTTCCTCCCATTACTGGCAAAATTCCTGACAAAATAACCTGTTCGACTCTCGTCTTCTTTAGCTTCCTCACTAACTGTCTATACTTCTGTACTATCGCAGTTGTTCCCTCCCTGTCTGCATTATTTGTTCCTACATGTACCAGTATAGACCCCCCCTTGCCATGTCCCAATACCTTCTCTACCCTGTCAGTTACATGTTCAATCCTAGCCCCCGGTAAACAAACAACGATGTCCTTCCCCTCGCTCAGTGTCTTGTACGTCTTTCTCATAATGGAGTCACCCATAAACACCCTCTCTTTCCTCATTGCCCCCTCAATCACTGCCTTAGAATAGCTCCTTCTTCGGTTTGCATCTGTCTGGTTGTTGTCTTTCCCCCCTGCCGTCTTCTCTCCTGTCACATTCTCTTCCGATCCATTCTTTCCTGTCGCTTTTTCTCTTGTCACCTTTCCTCCTGTCAGCGTCCCTTTTATCGACTTCTCTTCTATCACATTTGCTCTCACTTCCCTTCGTCCCTTCTTCTTTCGTCCCGTCTCATTTTCCTCTCTCCTCTCCCGTGCCATCTTCCCTCCCTCCTTCTCTACAGTCACTTTCTTCCCTGTCACCTTCACGCTTGTCACATTTTCTGTTGTCGATTTTCCAATTTCTTCCCCTCCAATCACCTTCTCTCCTCTCAATCTCCTTTCCTCAGTTTTCTTGCCACTGCTATTCTCCTTCAGTCTTGCAGTATCCTCACCTCTCTCCCTGTCGTCTCTCTCCATCCGACCTGCTGTCTCGCAGGTCTTGGTGGTACGATGTTTGTACTTTCGCAATGAAATCATGAAGGATGAGATGCTGGAGATGGTCAGTGATACTTTGAATTAATCGACTGACTGATGAATGTTTTCTAAGGTTGCTGTGTCAGTTGTGGTCCACTTTCGGTATTCAATTGCATTAACAAATCCCAGTGCAAATGCATGAGCAGAAGTTCTTGAAATATCTCAAGAGATGAACACTGCTTGCAATTCTGGAGGAGGCAAACTAACACACTAAGGTTTTAATCAAAATTGAAGATGGACAAGTCAATTTCACCCTGTTTTTGATTAATTTGTCATGGCATGCCCCATACTTTACACATGTATGTATATATATATATATATATATATATATATATATATATATATATATATATATATATATATAAAGTACACCTGCACATGTAGATTATGACATAAATGTGCGGAAAATAATGGTGATAACAAAACACAACACTATTGCGACATAAGAAATGTGTTTAGAATTGCATAACTCCTAAAGTATTCAATTGCGCACGATCACATTGCCAATGATTCTTGCTAAACATGTATGCTTCAACATGGTGATGTCAAAGAAAAAAAAAAATTTTAATATGTTTTTACAATGTTGATGTATGGTCCGTTGTCTACACAGATAGACAATTGTAAGACCTTTAAGATGACACTAACATCACATCTGCTGGTCACCTAGGAGAGGAATTATACCACCTGGAAGGTCGTCAGGTATCAAGGTCGGGTCAAACTTTGATGACCTCTGTCTCTGGGTAGGAAGGTCAGATTGACCTCAAATTTGGTTGGAAACATAGACTCATGACCGTAAACCAACATACGAAGTTTAATAAAAATTGAAGACAGACATGTAAATTTCACCCTGTTTTTATTGATTTGGCATGGAATACCCCAAAATAAAAGTTTACGGACTGATTTTAAAATACGTGCACTGCTTAGTAAACAAGAATTATTTTAAAATTGCTTTAGATGTATGTGTATTTTGGGCTAGCGTTTTAATAAATCCCAATACTCAGTCATTTACAAGAAATCACGTTTTTGGCAACCAAAATAACACTCCTTCAAAGTTACATGCTTTTCATGTTTGAATCATTGTATTTTACCAAACATTCTGAAGTAATGTTGTGTTATGTGGAAATATCTTGGGAGTAGTATAGAAAAATGTGTCGACAAAGATTGCGTTTACAATAAGATTATTTGTTAAATTCATATAAATAAGTGCATAAAAATTATAAATCTTTTAGGGAATCTTTCAAGTTAAATTCATTAAGTAATTAGGAATGTGAAAGAGTGTTATGCAAAATGTGTTTCTTTAAAAAAAGTTGGCATTTTCAGCTTTAATTCAGTCTATGGACATTTATTTGTTGGCATGGAAAAAGGGGGTTTGACAGAAACAAATTCAATGTTTTACTCAGTAATACCCTCTCTAAACGACGGGCAGTACAAATTACACTACCAGTACAAATTAAACAGGCTACTAGCACAAGTGAACCAATTAGCCAAATTAATTGTGGTCAGGCCAGCGCAGATATTGATGGAAGCAATATATCATAATAGTATGATGCAAATAAATGAGGCGGAACCTAAACTAATTTCGAAGGCTGAACAATTGCTATAAAATGAACCAAAATGCACCACTGTGGTAACATTTTGTTAAAAAATCTAACGTCAGGCTGGATCACTTTCAATAGTAGGCCTACTAGCCGGGGAGCACGGGACGTAATTTTGGGGAATATGGACACCTCGTGCCATTTTTGGTTGCCTTATGTTTTATTAAACTTCAAACCTTCCTGAATTGTATTCCAGAAGGTAACTCTCTCAAACCAGTTGGCTTCATTCTGAAAATTGGATTTACATTCATGCCTATAGGGTCTCTGAGTTGCCGCTTTGTCATAATTGTATATTTGCACATTTACATAGTAGATACAGGGATACAAAGCTAGATTTGGCATCGAAATGTCTGGAATGATAAACAGAATAAAAACAGCAAATATCTTATTAATAAGTTTATTTTTTATGAAGCTAGAAACAAGATTTTGAACAGTATATTAAAAAAGTAATTCCAGTTTCGCCGTCGACATCAAGAGAATGTATCATAGTTACCTTAATACATATTCGATATCCATGTTTAATATATCAAAATAATCGCCATTCATTTATCTACTGAACTGTATACACAACAGTAAAATAATATGCTAATCACCACACATTTATGAACCAAACAAGTACCCCACCCCGTAATTGTTGCGTGATCGTGGCATGACGCCTTCTCGGACTGGATTTCATCACTTGCATCATTTCCAGTCATCGGTTTATTGGCAAATCACAGCTCTCCTGCAGGGTATAACAACGTCGGCACTCCCCGTGCCACATCACAAAATTGTGATCCTGTACATCTGGCACCAAAATATGTTTCTAATTGCTTTGTAATACGATCTTGCCATTTCTCAATGGCAACACTCTATGCAATAACTGATCTAACTCTTTGTAGTGTTGTCTGAATGTCCTTTTTAGCAAATTATGTATCGTTCAAAGTTGGCTAGCCATATGGACCCCGCCGTCCCAATGCAGATTGTTTCTTCTATCCGTCACAGGTTACCCAAACTGATCAAATCTAAAAACCAAGAAAACTTATTAATACTATTTTGGCATTGATGTTAATTATATATATATATATGTATATGTATATGTATATGTATATATATATATATATATATATATATATATATATATATATATATATATATATATATATATATATATATATATATATATATATATATATATAAGTGTTTGAAAGTACTTGTACCTATATCATTTTAAATAACTTGACGAGTTTCCTTATAATGACACCTGTGTGTAGAACAATACGAATAAATGGTTGTGTTATTCAGATGGTTAAATTTATCAACACATGTCTCGTAGCAAATTATATTTCAGTGCTTACTTCTAAACACAATCTCAGTTATAACAAAGAAACTGGAAATGGTGCACTTCGTGAAATGCAGTCCGTTTGGCGTCATTCCGCTTGCAGCTTGCTTAAGATTTAAGAATTATTAGACGCTGTAATACATGTCATTCAAACTTGATATAAAATTTGATGTTCGTGAAAACAAGAATACAAAATGTAGGCTTCATAAATTCATAGCAAATAATTTATTTAAGGTATTATACTTATGTTGTCAACATCTCACGTCAAACCATAATTGGGGGTAAGGTATATTTGGGTGCATGAATGTGTGGTGTTCAGCAATATTGTAAAATTGTGTAGTACTATGTAGCTGTTCGATAGAAGAATGAATGGAGATAATAATTATATTATTACATTTCATAATAATTATAATGTCGATGACGAAACCGAAATGGGTTTTTTGACATACTGTTCAATGTTTTGTTTCTGGCTTCCTCAAAAAAATATATCGGTAAGATGTGGGCTGTTGTCCGCTCATCATTCCGGATATTTTGATACCAAGCTTAGCTTCGTATAGCGCATTATCTACTACAGCTGTATTTAAATTTTAAGATATCCAATTATGACAAAACGGTCACGCAGAGACCCTACAGGCCTAAATTTAAAACCAATTGCCAACTGATTTGAGCAATTTGGATTATTATTCAGGAAGGTTTGAAGTTTAAAAAACACAGGAAACCAAAAATAGCATGAAGTGTCCATTTCGACCCCCGTACGTGCCCCCGACTATACTGGTACGTGTGGCGAGAATAAAGGCACTCCTATTGTAGATGACTTTCCCTGGTATGGTGTAGTATGGTGTGGTATGGTGTAGTATGGTGTAGTATGGTGTAGTATGGTGTAGTATGGTGTAGTATGGTGTAGTATGGTGTAGTATGGTGCTCAGACAGAGGTTAATTACCTAGACGACAGCCATGTTCGGTAGATTATTACTCAGATTTCTTTGAGTTCACAAGGCTTGTCGATCAGGGAGCATTCCATACAAATTATGCCACTATGTATACACTGCTAAGGTGTTCAAATATGCAGCGAACCAATGCGGCGAGTAGTCAGAATAGTGGCGCCACACAGTGAACAACTGTCTATCACATTACACGAGTTGTGAAACACGGTGGCGCCGATGGCGGCTTCAACTTAACCACATTCAGGAAGTATTTATCTTCGTCCTAGTTCGGTGTTACTGTCAGTTATGGTTTGTAAGTTGTTAAACTTTAAAGGTAGAATAGCATGTCTTTTTACATGTATTATATTGACATCGCTTCCAGGTTAGTGGATACACACTGTGACTTCATTAACATTATTCGTAGTAACTGCAATCAGATTCATATTAATTTAGACGCATAGCTAAGGCCCAAGGCTAGGCCAGGCCCCTGGCTGAATATGCGTAGGTCAAGGTCAGATACAGCTGCAAAAAATGACACCTGATAATACCATGTACACCTTACAATAACATTCTCCACAGTAGCATACACCAAACAGCAACACACACCAGACAACAACATACACTTGACAGCGCAACACACATCTGATAGCGACACACACCTAACAGTTACACACACCTGGCAGTAACACACACATGACAGCAACATACCCTGATAGTAACACACATTTGACAGTGTCACACACACACACACACACACACACACACACACACACACACACACACACACACACACACACACACACACACACACACACACACACACACACACACACACACACACACACACACACACACACACACACACACACACACACACACACACACACACACACACACACACACACACACACACATGACAGCATCATGCACCTGACAGCAACACAACCTTCTTCTTGCGTATGATTCAGTGACGGCAGGGCCGTCATGGTCGCACTAGTGATATGGAGTGCGGTCTGCCTTTCGGCAGGAAGCTGATGGTGCCAGCCCCATCTGGATCACATTGTGTCTGACACTTCCGTAGCCTGTTCTTATGCGGTTGAGGCGCACCAGTGAATGTCGGCTAAGGTCGTGTCCGACTAGTTTTGTTGATGGGACTGGGATGAATACCCTAAGTCTACTAGGCGTGGCGTCTCATCTTTTTGTCCACGCCTCGCTTGACCACACAGTCCTGCTCTTCTCGACAGCATCGCTGATGATGCGTTATGCGTGCTCCGAGAAGGGGTGTCGAGAACGTATACATTTTCGCCCAGGTGCAGTTGTTGTCATCATAGTGTGCAATGTGTGTTGGTCATCTGCTTCGGCAAGACGGGCTAGTGAGAGGCACGGTTTCATTCGACGGATGTCAGGAAACGTTATCCCAGTAACAACCGGCAGCATGACAGTTGGTGTCGATCGGATGCACCCAGACACCAGTCGGAGGCTGTTGTTTAGTGCTGCATCAGGTCGGTGTGTGTGGGCACTGCGGCACCACACTGGCAAGCACTACTCAGCCGCCGGAAAAGCTAGTGCAATTGTTGATTTTTGAAGAACATCGAAGTGTGCTCCCCATTGTATGCCGACTAGTCGTCGAAGTAAGTTGCACCGTGCGTTAACTTTCTTCGATAGTTGGGCTAGGTGTTTTGAGTAGGTCAGTGGTCTGTCGACTGTAACTCCGATGTACTAATGGTTTGCTTTTGTCGGAATCGTTTTCTCTACGCAAGCGAACGTCCATCTGGTGGTTTGCCAGACAGTTCGTCAGCTCGCTGTTTTGTTAACGTTAAGACGGAGACGCCATCGTTGAAGGTACAGGTCCAGACTAGTCAGATCGTGTGTTAGCGTTTGCTGCAGGTCACCAAGGACAATTGACAATACTATCACTGACCGACCATATAAGCCACTTTCAAGAGGCTCGTGGCCCAACGTTGTTACAATTCAACGTTGACGGACTCACAAGCGCGTAGTGATCCATCATTTAGCGCAAAGAATCAGCGTTGTGGGGATTCTCCTGAAGGAAAAGCATTCGATCAACGACGAACAAGTACACATTCCTGGCTTCCATAGCCGAAATCCATCCCCCAAAACAGGGGTCGGCAACTTGCGAGCTATTTCATCCGGCGCGCGAACTAAAACTGAAATTGTTCACAATGCGGCCAGCGGGATGATAACAGTAGTTGTAATTTCCATGGTAGGAAGAACAGCTGCATCATCCCTCAAGAAAGCCTGAATGCCAAGTAAATGAAAATACAGAACACAATGAGCGTCATCGTGAAGACCGTGAACTACGTTCGCGCTCGTGGCGTCAGCCACTGGCAGTTCCAGTACATTCTGGCTGAGATGACTGCGCAGTATCAAATCCACTTCTATTGCGAAGAGCGCTAGCTGAGTCGATGTGCTGCGCCGCATGTACTCCACATGAGCTGAGATATTGGAATATAAGGTGTTCATGGAGCAAAAGGGAACAGAAGTATCAGCACTTGCAGACTCCAAACAGATTTGCGAGAACATCTCATCAGCTAGATTTTCCAGTTCGTCTCCGCTTCCGAAATTACGTTGCTATTGTAGGAAACACAATGCGAAACGCTAAGCTGTGTGTCTTTCTGATCTTAAGCCTCGCAGTGAGGAGTTACGTTATTTATTATTTTTTTTGGTGGCGCAGCAACTGCATCAGTGTCAAACTGGTCATAAAAATGGCATTTCTGTGCCAAATACACTGACCATGAAGAGTGGGCGCGTTTTAATAGTGACGTTCAAGAGTTGCTCACAATTAGACGTTGATGTTTGATGATAATAATTATGTCCTATTCATAACTGGTAAATTAAGTTACATTACAATGCAGTTTTATACAAGATTGTTATATCCAGATTCCACACGCAACATAATGTACCAGTTCTCACAAGGATTAGGATAACTATCATCAATATCAAATAATGCATGTGTGGTCCGCTGACTTAGGCCTAGTCATTTGTTTGACCCTTCATTCTGGCCCCCAAAACATGGCATCGCCGTATACGCACGATCTGAGATACCAGCTAGAATCGTCGCAACGTTGTTCAGCAGCGATCCGCTTGGATTACTGCGTTTATCGACGGAACAACGACAGTAAATGTGTACAGACCTGGAAACGTGCCCTTCACATATCTTTCTCAGTACTCACATCCTGCTATCTATGCAGGAGGTTTCAACTACGCCAGCACGCCTTACGGTGCTACCGAAATAATACAGACGACGGAACCGCACTCAACGACTGGGCATCCAACCTAGATTTCACACTACTGTATTACAATCAACAGCCGAACTCTTTTCGTTCGGGCAATCGGAAACAAACCCCAACCTCGCCACTTCAAACGCCGCACACACAAACTATGTATCTCGAACGGTAATCGAACCATTTCCACGCTTTCAACACCGCTCATCTTAAATCAGACATGACGCTCTCATCAAACCAACACCGTGCTCTTCACTGCCACACTGGAACTTCCGAAAAGCACGGTGGGTGACTTCACCAAAGACACTTGCGAATTGTTGACGACACTCCCCGATCCAACCAATTCTGCAATCATCCGCATCGCCAAGCGACACATACCACGGGGCCATCGCAAGACATACATTCCAGGATGGAACAAAGAATGTGACGAACTGGCAGAGAAACATCACGCCGCCAAGAGATATATGACACTGCGACAGCACTGCTTGAACACTTAGACACAAAACGAGAGGAAATATGGGTTGGATCGAACCGTATAGGCAATTGACTTCACCCACTCCAGTCGCAAAGCCTGGCGTGTTTCACCGGGGAGAACAACAACACACATCAGGCGCCCAACACTGTGAAAAATGGCTGCTATCCGGCAGTAAACCGCGAATTCATTCGCGAAGTCAACAAAGAACTCAAAACGAAATGCCAGTTGCATTTGATTTTAAAGCATTTGCATTTGATTAATAAACATTAGCATCAAACTATGACATCTTTACAAAGTTTATAAACACACTGGTGAACCTGCAAACTGATTTTTCCAGTATTGTCTTTGACTCCACCTCTACTATTGTGTAACCTGTGAATCCAGTCCTACACCAAGCAGTTTGTGTTCAGTGGGTTAATCCGTGCTCGGCATTGACTCTCTGGACAGACTCTGTTTGGTTGAGCAGTGCATGACGGAAAGGCTGGAAGCCATGCATGACTTGTTTGGCCATCTAATGCTATGCAATTAACACTTGCATTTAAATAATAAAAACACCCGCGTTTGCATTTAAATAATATAAAAACGATTGCATTTGCATTTGCATGATATAAACACACTTATACTTGCATTTGAGTGATATAAAAACACTTGCATTTGCATTTGAATGATATAAAACACTTGCATTTGTATTTGAATAATTTCAAACGCTTGCATTTGTATTTGAATTTAAATGCAACTATGCATCTGTGCATTTGCATAATTCTATCAAACCTTTGCATTTACATTTAAATGCCCTCACTCGCATTTGAACCCAAGCCTGCAATCTACCCTACTTATCCAAGACAATAGAGTGAATAGTTTGCGCGAAACTGTCGGCTCTCGTGTCAAAGCACAATCTCTGCGAGCCCTACCAGTCCGCATACAAGTTTAATGACTACGTTGAAACGGCCTTTGTCTAGGGTGCAGAATGACATCCTGCTCGCAATGGGCAGTCAGAACGTTGTCATCTTGGTGCTTTTTGATATATCGACTGCATTTGACACTATCGACCACGAAGTGACGTTACATAGACTGTCACATGATGTCTGAGTGGTAAAAAATGCATTGGACTGGTTTAAGTCATACCTGACTGACAGAGAATCCAGTCCGTCCACATTCACGGTGCTACATCACCTGCTCGACCTCTTGCACATTGGTTCCGGCAGGGTTCCGTTCTCGGGCATCAGCATTTCGCCATCTATGCAGCTCCAGTTGCCAAGATCATACATAAAACAACTTCATGTGCCATTTCTATGCGGACGACATTAAAATCTACATCCCAATGAAACCCAGCCAAGGGGGACATCGCTGCGGCTATCATGCGTATCGAACAGTGTGTAGCGTAGATTAGAGCGTGGATGAGCACAAGCTTAAAGCTGAATGACTTAAAATCATAAATCATCCTGTTCGGTTCTGCCCAACAGCTGAACGCAATAAGCATTGGTGATTGTTTGATCACTGTTATTCATGGTGTACGTAATCTTGGTGTATAGTTTGATGCAGAGATGAGGATGGAGACACATGTGACTGCAGTGTGTAGGTCGGCAGTATTTCACCTACGCAACACCGCAATAATCAGATGTTATCTAACAGCTGCAGCGACAGAGCAAGACACATGTGCATTTGTCACAAGTAGACTTGACGTTAGCAATGCATTGCTCCACCGACTGCCTCAGAAACAAATACTACGGCTGCACAGAATGCAGAATTGGACGGCCCGCCTTGTCGATGGCACCAAGAAATTCTGCCATACCACACCGTTTTTATCGAACATTCTGAACGGCGCCGTTAGCTACGACTGTTGGGACGGCGCCTTATTATTTTTACGATTTAATGTTTTATTGATCTTGAAGTAACATATGCTTGGCAGTAATATACATCTGGCAGTAGCATACATCTGGTAATAACATGAACTGACAGTAAGATACACATAACAGTAACATACACCTGGCAGTAACATATACCTAACAGTAACATACACCTAACAGTAACATATACCTGGCAGTAACATACACCTGGCAGTAAAATACACCTAAGAGTAACATACACCTGGCAGTAACATACACATATTGTGTGACTATGTGGTGTTAAAGGTAGTTATTAATTGTTGTCTTTAGTACTTGAGTTCACGCTTCAACATGTGCGCTATGCTCACTGACCATTACATCTATACGATGTAGTGTTGTCTCACGCAAGTGTTTTCTCATGTAATGATGACATAGTGACGAAAACTCATCTTGTTTCAGTGTATGCTGCTGGACCCACTCAGATAGCAGTGTCAGTGCCGGCTGAC